>BDMV01000006.1:18535230-18828305 GCA_008326285.1 Oryza officinalis
AGGAAGGCACAGTAGAGCGAGGACAGTGGCCGGTGCGGCATGGGTGAGCTCGGTTCACACCTTTCGGCGTGGACGAGTGACACCAGCGAGCTCGTCGCGGTGCCATGGCGCACTGGACCATGTGCAGAAATGGTCGTATGCTCGGCGGAGAAGGCGGCGACGGTGCCTAACCATGCTCAGTGCACAGTGCAGGATGGTGTCTAATCTCCGATTTGCAGGGACGGTGCCTAACCATTGTTTTGGCATGGGGCTGAGGAGGCAGAGAAATGAAGGACGTGTGCATGCATGCATGCTGGGAGAGGATGGTTGTTGCTTGTTGCTGCTTCGTGTGTTCAGGGAGGTAGATGAGTATTTTGGCTTGCAATGAATGGAGTGAGTAGAAAGCAAAATAATTTAGAACTGGTAAAAATTGGATGAGCGATTTAGGACGCATTTCGGATTCCAAAATCCAAACACGAAGATTTTATTTGGAGAAAAGATGACTGGAGGAAAAACTCGACTTCTGCAGGTTCCATCGGTTCACGATTAAATTTGACGAGAGAAATGGCCGTCGAATTTTGAGATGTAACTGCACAAAATATTTGTTGGTGGTAGGATTCCGGAAACAAATATTGCTTAGAATCTCTGGATGGAAGGAGAATTATTTGGAAAGATATTTTGGAGGGAAAAGAAATGTGAGTCCACAAGGAAAGAATTAAATGAGATCTTTGGCACAAATTCTAGACACACACAAATAAACAAATAACAAGCAAACTAAAATTATGCCTAGGACTAGACTTTGTCTGAGGAGGTCATATCTTTGGAAATAGCCTATTAGGAATTTATATTTCGCAGTTAAGGTTTTTTTTTTGTAAATACTTTACCAATAGACATTATTTTGCAAATAATTTACAAAAGCTTATCACTCTATATAAAGGTTCATACAAAATAATCAAAGCTATTTTTTTAGTGGAACGGTATTTGTTTTAATTTTCAGTTAAAACTGTTGTGGGATAGGTTTGTGAAATAATTTGTGAAAACTAGCTTTATGCAAATAAACCAAGCCATCCTTGAACTCCTATGAACATTATATGCATTCTGTAGTGGTGGTTTGCTGAGTACGGTTGGTACTCACTCTTCCTTATTTACATCTTTTAGAAAGGTGTTGGTGTCGACCGGTACATGTGCTATGCTGGCAAGGAGTTACCGAGGACGGTGGAATAGGGACCTAGGTTCACCAGTCGATGCGTGTGGGATAAGATGGACCGCCGCTGCTTCGCTTCCGCTACTTCATTTAGTTGTTTTGGTATTTTGTGTTGCTGTCGACCATGCTTGGTCTATTCGGGTTTCATTTGGGCTACCCTTGTATTATTAATATATTGTAAGACCTGTAAGACGATGTCAGCTTGAGATATACAACTGTGCCATGTGTGTACCATCTACTGATCCAGGGAATGGTATTGTAATACACATGGGGTTCCCGGTATACACAACCGGGGGCTCACAGTATGTCAGGTTGGGTCACAAGGCCATCGATAAGAAGTGTCGCGCTTTCCTGTTTACGGGCATGGACGCTGTCAAGGAGGGACGATGCCTTGTGTCGTGGACGAATGTTTGTCACCCTAGAGCAGTCAGCGGTCTGGGGATTGCTGACTTGAGGACAATGAGTTTCGTTCTTCGCCTTCGTTGGCTCTGATTTTAGTGCTCAGGCCACCCATACTGTGCTGACCTGAAGGCCCCCCTCGAGCGGTGCCATACCCTAATTTTTGTTTCAGGGATTTATAAATTATTTAATAACTTATTTTTAAAATTTATATTAAATGTTCATTAATTTACAAGTGAATTTGATGTGGGAAATAAAATTTCCTAATTAAAACATGGTTGGATTTAATTTTTATTAAATTCTCCATGATTAATTACACTATCTGGAATTTTCTCGGATTTTTCAGAGCTCAAGTACTAATTTTAATAACACAAATGGTATCAGAGCCGACCCTCGCGGTTGCACGTACGGGTCAGTATGCGGGCATATGGCGCATGGTGCATGTGGGCTCTATGTGAGGCACATGGCATGGCATATGGCGTCGGCACTGGACGTACGGACGTGCGCTAAGAGGGTGTTACTAGACATTTGTCTATATGCCTGTGTGGCTATGTGGGTGAGTTGGACCGACGGGAACGTTAGGTCCTTTGAAGGTGGGTGTATGTGGCATCCTGGCCCAATTGGGATTTGGCCTGTGTGGCCCATGTCAGCCGTGTGCGCATGTTTAGTACCACCTTGCTAGTTTAGCAAGGGTGGAACCAACTTATAAGGCTTCTTCCCTCCAACTATATCACTCCTGGGTTAACCCTTTTACACGAAGCAAGGACAAAAGTGTAAGTGGGTCCGCCCGTCGGTTGGGCTGGGCTGCGCGGTTCTGGAGAATGGGCCGTTACAAACGGAACATCTCCGACATGTTTACGACATGCATCTTCTTCATGCCAGGTGACGGGGCATCGACTCTTTTTTGGTCGGACCAATGGATTGATGGTTGTTCGGTGTCCTCCTTGACGCCAGACCTTTTCCTTGTCCAGCTCTCTCCTGGCACGAAGGACCGTCTTGTCTAGCGCTAGACAAACGATCAGCGTTACTCGGGTTGTTTGGCCTACTAGACTTTTTTCCTAGGCCAACAGTCTTTCGATTGTGTTGATCTTCTTTGGCAGGCAAAAGGCCCTGCTAAATGCAAGCTTTTTCTCTGGCTTGTATTCCAGCAACGCTGCTGGACGACCGATTTTCTACAAAAATATGGTATTGACAGCCACTCGCGCTGCCCTTTCTGCACCCAAGAGCTCGAAACGACGAACCACATTCTCCTCGACTATGTGTTCGCTCGTCAAGTCTGGCATCGCGTTCTGTCTCCACCCGGCTAGCCTGACCTTGTCCCTTCTCGCGGTTGCACGCTTCAGGTCTGGTGGCATTTCCAGGGCCTGTCTGCCGGAGCATCTTCGAAAGAGTTTCGATTCTCTTGTCCTCTTGGTTTCTTGGCAGCTGTGGAAAGAGAGGAACTCCAGGGTTTTCGATTTGTCCCTTTCATCGGTTTCAGCGGTTCTGGAGTCTATCCTTCAGGAAGGCCGTTTATGGTCATCCGCTGGCGCAGCGGCTTTTGGAGTCCAGTTGGGAGTTTAGTGGGGTCACGCAACCACCGCCCTCCCTCGGTCTAGAAGTAGAGTTTTTCTTACCCTTAGCAGTTCTTAGTTTTCCTTCCTTTTTACCTCGTCCGACAATGGCCTACGGTTGTTGCGTTGTTTAAACTGAATTTGTTGCTTTCTTCTAATATATTGACATGCAATCATTTTACGTGTTTGAGAAAAAAAATTATAAAAGTAGCTAAAAAAGACATCATGCTCATTTTTAAAGGCTAGAAACTCTTATATTAATAGAAGAAAAAAAATGACCATAAGATCGTAATTAGCACTAAATTATAATATAGATCGATCGATATTGTTGTATGTAAAATAGAACTGTATGTATATGATGTATACATTACAACTATATGCACATTAAGTAAAGTAAGAGTTGTACGTAAAGTCGAACTATATTTTCAGTTTTACATGAAAACTATAATTGTATTTATAGAAATAGAAGATAAGGTTTGTATATTAAATCTAATTCTATTTTCATTTGCCCTGCGTAAAATTACACAAGGAAATTCGCTTGTTGGATTTTGATTCCTTCTTCTTACCCAAATCGTCTAACATTGATGATGAAGCCATCTATCCATTATTTTACATTTTACTACTGCTTATTCCTCGTTTTTTTCTGCTAAACGATTATGAACTATCGTAGACATTTAAATGGCATTTTTTTTTCAAAAACTTTTCTCATCAATACTTCTAAAAAAAATAATTGACTTTTTAACTTTTAAATATTTGATTGATTCATTTGTGTTCTCGAATAACCGTCACAAATTCGTTCATCCATGAGCTATAACGAACTTACCCTTAGTTAGCATAAATATAAGTTTCAAAAAAAAAGGTTAGCATAAATATGGCCTTCCTTCCGCACAAAACAGAGCCTAATATGCTGTCATGCCAAAATTCCATTTTTCTTGGAGCCAATCAGCCACGTAGATTTTCTTGAAGGCTGCAACGTAATTCAACCAGACAGTAGCTAGCTAGTGTGAGGTAAAGCATCCACTGACCACTGATGTACTTATGTCGCCCCAAAGAATCGATCGATTGCGCCACCCTGGATCGACATCAGCTAAGAGGCTAAGAGCAGATCACCAGACCTAGTAAATTGATAAATTTACCTTTACTGCCCCGCCCCTAAACTTGAAAGTCTAAGGACCCCTTTAAATAAAAAGATTTTATGTAGGAATTTTATAGGATTCAAATTTTATAGAAATTTTTTTATATGACCATTTGATTAAAAGGATTGAAGCTTTTCAAATCCTATGAAATTCCTATGAAATGACTCATTGTATATAGATTGAAATGACTCATTGTATATAGATTTTAAAAAAAAAACTTAGCGAGAGTTTCAACCTCTTGAAAAATTTTGATTCCTATGTTTTTTCTACGGTCCAATCAAACAATCATTTCTATCATTTCTATGTTTTTCCTGTACTTTGTAGTCCTCTGTTTTGCATTTGCATTTCTGTTAAAATCATGTATTTTTTATATTCCTTCGTTTTTTCAACCCCGCGATTCAAAGGGGGCGTAAAAATCATTATTATTCAATCTTCGACTTTTCAAACCGTTAGTTTATAAACCCCTCAACCTGAATTAGATTTTTGTTTAACTACATGGCAGTTCAGTTAAAAAAACAATTTTGCAAAAGTAGTGAATAGCACGTGCCACACAATCTTTCTCCTTCTCCACTTCATTATCCCCTCCCCTTCTGAAAAATATCTACAAAATTCCTTCATTTTGGGCTCTTTTGTCACGTAAGAATTTACAGCAAAAGATCATCAAAATTCCTTCGTTCCAAAGGAGACCAAACATAGAGCCTTCTATTTAACGTATAAATTCCACTAGATTTTTGCAGGAACCAATTCAATTTTTGTGAGGAATCAAGAGCATGCAACAGTCATACCATCTCATTCGCAACTCGCCAAGTTGAACTATCTATTGCCCAAGTAGTGACTGAAACTGTAGCGGGATTTACGCTGGGCTAGAAAATTCTGCAAATCGAAAGCCCAAACCGACAGAAGCATAGACCCAAGTGAGCAAGACCTCCGATGAGACCCCGATCCAGGCAACGTTGACTTTGACTTGGAATAGACAGTTCAAATTTTGATCAAGAATTCGGTTCTGATTTTATCCAAACCCCCTATGTTGTTCCCTGTGAAGCCAAGCCATCACCTTTTTTCTTTTTTCATGTCGATCCGTTATGTATAGTTTTCTAGCTTAGTTGCACATCTATATCATCATGCACTTTAACTTATCTAGTCAGCATAACATGGTCTTCCCCATCATCAGAACAAATGCTGCTAAAATGCTGCCCTGCCAAATTCTGTTTCCTTCAGCCAATCAGCAAAAAGAAACTCCCGATTCCACAGTGATTTCCATGAAGGTTATAATGAATTCACAAAATTCAACCAGACAATTCATAGTGCCAAGTAACAGTGCAGGCCTACTACAAGTCCACCACTGATATGTCATCCAAAGAATCGATCAAGTGTGTTACCATCAATCAAAATCAGAGCTTTACCTCAAGACCGAGCAAAAAATCAAGTGACGTTTTGAATAGTGACATCGATTAATGGCAGGACCGGCCATATCTATGGCTCTATGCTAGTATGCATTAGCACTACGGCGACCTGTTAGAACAGTCTTTGGTTTTCAGAAAAGTATGAGATGTGACTAGGTCGCTGGTCTCTGTTCGATCGATCGATCGGTAGTTCCGGTAAAATGTCACTGTCCGATTACCTCAATATCGTTTTCGATGGTGTTGAACGCGATAGAATTATGCTACTAGCTGCTCGCCGTTGGAGTAAGTGAAGTGTCCGGCTTTTTTTCTAACCTCACTTGCTTGTCCTCTGTGTGCGCAGTGTGTTGTTCTAATTGCATTTGAATTTTGCAGTAAAATTTTGTAAGTCATGTCGATGGGATGGCGACGGTAGATCGATTGGTGCCGTGCCGTGACGATTCAGCCGTCAAGATATATCGGTTATGCATTGTCCTTGTTCTTACTAGTACTGTGTAGTAGACCAGTCAGTGCTGAATGATGCGCAAATGCACTTGCATGACTCGGATTCTGCTTAGTCTAGTCTAGATTGGTACAATTATCCTAGAATAAAATGCGTGCGTGTGTCCTCTTAGGTTGAACAGGTAAGCTGCACACTGTGGAAAAACTGAAAATTAGCTTGTGAAAATGCTGGTCAGTCATAATCAGCTTGTGAAAATAATATTGGTAAGTCGTAATTAGCTTGTGAAAATTAGTAACTTTGACGGTGAAAATTAGGGGTTCAGGTGAAAGTGACGCGAACCTGGAATGTGCTTACTAGCAAGTGTGGCACCACCTATCAGCTCATGAATCACGAAGCCATGATGCAAGTGAATGAGAATGACCTTCTTTTCGGCGTCTCCTGATCGAGTCCTGAACTTTATGTGTTTCAGCGCATCTCTTGCAGAACATGGATTATTAGATTGGCATGATGAGTTCATGTTTCTTGCCTAATAAAAGGATTAAAGCTAGCGAAAGTGAGCTCAGAGAGACAAAAAATTCAGGAGAAGACCAAAAAGCTCAAAAGGGATGTTAGTCTCTGTGAATAAATTAGAATGAGAGAACCAGTCAAATAGTGCACATGGTTAACGTTTGAGCTCACAGCCAATTAATGTAAGGAAATGCAGTCGTTAAAATCTTAATTTTATTATACGACTTTACGATCCTAGTTAATGTGTATGATTTTACAATTCCATATAAGTTAGAATCTTTATGATTTTTACGTATACTATTCTGTAGATTGTAATCTTTATTAGAACTCCCGATTCCGATTCAGAATCACGATTTTAATAACCTCAATTAAATGCAACATCATCAGTGTGTGCGTGTCCATAACAAATTGTGCTTGTTTTCTCATGTTCTGAATGTACTACACATGCATGAATCGCAGCCTGCATATTCGATCAATATAATCTAAAGAGAAAGCGGTGATCCGATCTGCATCGAGGGCAGGAATAGTGATAAGATAGCACGAAAATTTTAGACGGGATATGCTGACTCCTAGCCATTGTCTTTGCTTATAAGATCCTTCGGCTTTTCTGCAGCAAATGTTGCCTTCCAGAGTTTTCAATTGCAGTGTACAACTACTTCACATCCACCTCTACCGAATACTGTCCTTGCCGACCAGCAAGCTACAGTTGTATAGTGAAGACTACTTTTTTTGTTTCTCGAGATTTTTTCAAAATTTACATAAATTTATAAAAAAAATATAACAATACTTTCTACACAAAATAAATATGTTTGAAAATATATTTAATGATGAATTTAGTTAAATTAATTTAATATTTTAATTATTATGATATTTTTCTATAAATTTAAGCAGACTTAAAAATTTTTGATTTAGGACCGATCCAAAATGTGGAAGTGTGGAACGGAGTGAGTAGGCGTTTACTCATCGTTGGGTCAAAATTTGTGTACGCAGCTTTGAAACGTTACGGCCGTGCAGCGAACTACCAAAGGGAAATGGCATCTTTTCTTTATTCTAGATGAACCAGGAAGATTCAGGAGTCTGATGCAAAATTTTCATCATCTTGGAGATGGAGCCATAATTTTCTCAGTTAATTCTCGCATGTATTTGTACCACTGCGAATTACGGTGTGTGACATTTCCAAATGAAAGATGATCTAAACCTAATTGTATGTGCATCTTGTATCAACATCTTGATTGTGTTCTTGACCTAGCAAATTAATCTCTCTGCACATTCAAATGAAGGGTCTCTTGAGCCCCTTGAAATCTGCCGTCTCGATGCACTCGGCGCTATCTCGCGACGCGTTGAGAAGCTTGAGCAGCTCGCTGGTGCGCTCCTTGGTGACGCCGTCGCAGCCGAGCTGGAGCAGCAGCAGAAGCTTCTGGAACGCGCCGACCTGTAGCGCCTCGGCCTTGCACCCGCCGTCCGCCGGCGAGTTCTTGCACAGCCGCCACAGCGCCGACACGGCGAACTCCGTCGCCATGTCGGACACGTGCATCGTCTTCTTGGCGAGCACCGGCACGGCCAGCGCGTGCGCGTACGCCCTGTCGCGGCCTTCGGCCGTGACAAGGACGGTGTCGAGCACCGCGAGCGCCTTCTCCGTCGTGCCCTTATCGCCGTCGGCCAGCAGCTCGACGAGGAGCTCCACCATGCCGAGGTCGACGAAGCGTGAGGCGGCGTGTTCGACGTCGTTCTTGACGAGGTAGTAGGCGGTGACCAGTGCGGCTTTCGTGGCTTGCGGTGAGACCGGCTTCGCGACGAGGTTGACGAGCGCGTCGTACATGGCGTTCGCCTTGGACATTGCCTCGAGGCACTGGTTGTCGCACGACGAGGCGATCTCCCGGAGCACGACGACGGCGCTGACACGCGTGACCTGCTCGCCGTGACAGAGGATCGAGACGAGGGCGTCCAGCGACGGCGGGGAGGCAATGCAGCGCCTGGGCTCCTCGTCCAGCGGGAAGAAGACGACCAGCGCGGCCAAGATCTCCTCGAGGGCGCGCGTCTCCGCCTGCTGGTTGGACGCCGCAGCGAGACGAGAGAAAGCGAACGCGAGCGCGCGTGCGGCGCCGGCAGACGCGAAGCACCGGCGGTTCCGCTCGCTCTCCTTCCCGAGCGCCCTAGCCCTGGCAACCATCCTCCCGCACGCCGCCGCGTCCCCTCGCCGCGCCGCCGCTGCGACGGCTTCGAAGAGCTCGCGCGCGTCGGCGACGGACACGGGAACCCGCGGCGTGGGCACGCGCTCCACCCCGAACGCGCGGTTCGCGACGCACCACTCCTGGATCATCCTCCGCGTGGCGTGGTTCGGCACCAGCTCCTCCAGCCGCAGCGGCCGGCCGGTGACGGGGCACGTCTCGCGCCCGCGCTCCAGCCACACCTCCACGCCTTCCCGGTCGTACGTGATCCCCGTCGGCGCCGTCACGGGGTCCCTCATCATGTCCAGCGAGATCGGGCACAGGAAGTGATCCGGCACGTCGGCGGCAGGCTGCTGCTGCTGCCTCGCCGATCGCCGCAGGGAGAGCGGGATCTCCGAGACGGCGAGGCGGGCGGCGCGGGCGCGGGCGCGAGGGCGAGTCATCGGCGTGACCATTTTTTTGACGTGTTTTTTGTTGTTGTGTTTTTTTTTTCAAGTGCGGCGGGCGCGCGCGGGCGTGGCTAGTTGGGGTTTGGTAGGCGAGGGGTAAAATGCAGGGATATATAGGTTGCGGCCGGCAAGGTGGAAGTCGTGGAACGGAACGTGGGGCGTGGGATTGAAGGGGACTGTGGAGCGTAGTATTTGTTCATTTGTTCTTTGGGGATTGGTTTTGAATGTTGACCGTTGAACGGTTGAATTGAAGACGGGAGGACGGCGAATGGTATTTGGCTGAGTTGGCTAACCTAAGCTCAGCTCAGCTCAGCTGCTATTTCTTTACTTTGTTTTTGTTCCGGGGCAGCCGTCATTTCAAATTTTGATTTTGTTTATTGTTTATGGTCTGGGTCAGCACATATATGTCATTCTGTTTAGGAGAGCTTAAGATTCTAAATAATAGCTAGTTGATAGCTAACTTGAAATCAAAATTTGAGGAAACCGAGAAACTCAGCTTCTAGCTTCTAATTTATTTTTTGGATTCTGTGACTATAGGATTTAGAATCTGAATGAAAAACTAGATTGTTTGGGAGAGTTTTTGGTTTTGGGAGAAGTTACAGCCCCTATAAGCTTCTCACTCAAGCCCCTAATTATAAAACCCATCCACACACAAAGAAAAAAAACTTAGATAATAGAAATAGTTTACATCTCTAGCCTCCGCCATTAGGCACATGGAGAAAAAAGAAGCAGTTTCTATTGACTCTTTTTAATTCTAGATTTTATTTCTTTTAAGTTGAATTTGAATCATTGTCGAGATTTGTTTGATGAAATCCTTTTGGGTTAGGTTTGATTGATCAATATTTTAGTATGTTTTTCTCTTATTTGCAAAACAAAAGCTTAGTTTTTCTCTCATTTCGAAATGATGCACAAAGGATTATAAACATCATTACTTGTGCAAACAAGTCCTTAATGGTCCAGCAAACATTAGATACAGAGATAAATGAGTTCCTCCCATAGACCCATAGTCACTATAGTGTAAATCCAATCGAATAACCCCTTCTTTTTCATTCATCTATTTAGTCTACTCCTCTTATATTATTTTTAAGAGATTGTGGAAAAGAACTATACCGTATTTGCCTTTTATGTCTACAGATTATCACATCCATTTATCAGAGAAAAAGATGAAAATATGAACCATTGGATTGTGGTTAGTCCTGATTATGATGGTATTTATAGATTGATTGGTATAGTTGTTTACATAAGAAACAAGAGTTGTATATAAAATTAATACATAAAAGTTGTATGTAAAATTCAGTTCTATTTTAAACTCTCTCTATGGAAAATTGTGCGGTAAAACCCGGCTAAAATAAATTAGTGAATTTCAACTAGGTCTATCTTCTTATCAAATATTTACTTTGGATCCCCTTTAGTCCATAAATTCAATTTAAACTTTCTTCTCTTTTTTTTACTTTGACAAGCAGAGGAAGACATGGAAAATATCGTGGGGACACACTGAGCCTGACCTTGAGAAGAAGGGTAAAAGTGGTCCAAAATGCAAAATAATAAGGAAAAAGGTTTTAAGTTAAAAATATGGGCTAAATAAGGTTCAACGTGAACCTTTAACAAGAAGAGGGGGCCAAACTAAAATTCACTCCAGAAAAATTACAACCAAATTCGCTCAATAACAAGAGCAATAGATACTCGTAAGATAGCTATTTGAAATCATTATATCAAGTTTCAACAGTTTAGCTAGCTCAGACTATGACTCATCATCAAATCACTACTCCAATACTAACTCTACTAATTAATTCACTTTCTTTTTTTTCATACAATGTTTGTGTAATTAAGGCTCTGTTTCAAGAGCTCAGGATCGATTCTGACAATTAGCTAATAAGAAATTAAAAAAACCCGAGTTTTCCAGCTTATAGTTCTAAAGAACTGAATATTCTAAGGTTCTATGTAATTTTAAGAGACCAAAGATTTTAGAAAAAAATGTAGGACTAATTAGAGCAAATGTAATAAAAACGCTCGCTGCTGGCTTCAATCCTTCCCACGTCAGGTACATACAATATATAAGCAAGTACATACAATAGATAGGCCCTAATACATTTGACCATCTCTCCATATAAATAATATTTTATTCTTTATTTACTCTATCTTCTCTTTCCCTCCACTCCCTTCACTAATAATACTACTTTTTTAGAGCGCATGTGGCTCTAGCAGCAAATTATTCGTCGACTAGTGCTCTCTCTCCTCTCTTTTTTTTTTTGCCAACTCAGCGTTCGTGTCTACGTGGATTTCTTGCCGTCGGCCTATTGTACCTGCTAAGTCTTATATCCTCGCGCTCTCTCTCCTTCACATTGGTGTTAATCATAACTTGACAGAGCTATGGATCGGTTCATTCATCGATAGTGTACGTGTTTATACAAAAGAATATTTTGAGCACCGTCTAATGTCATTAGTGCAAAAAGTCAAGTCATTTAACAAGCTCGTTACCGATGGGCATGTGCCGACGCGAGGCGACGACTGGCGGCGACTTTGACGCGCCGCGCGCGGGCTGGTACGTCTCTGTGTGTGAGACTGTTCCGACTCGACCGACCCGCCAGCTAGCCTGCCCCGATCCAAGTCACGAGTCACAGCTAAGCAGTTTGAAGTTTGAACCACACGACGAATATTCGTTAATTTTCATTTATTAGTTTATACACTACTTTTATATTGCAAAAAGGAAGAAGCCTAATCAAACTCATCTTTCCTTTTTGTCGACGGAAAAAGAATTTTGAAGGCCTAATGATCAAACTGCTTTCTTGTCATCTGGCGATTTGTTTCTTCGTTTTCCGATTTGTTTTGGTCCATTTTTCTAAAGTTTTTAGGTGGACTCTTGGACTCGTACATTGCCACGATAACACGCCATGCATCATGTCTGGTGTGTAATGTGCATCATGGTCATGCTGCATCGACTCTGAGCTTAATTAGCACGACTAAGGACTCCGGACTCACGAGTCGCGAGAGTCTTCGTTAGACCGTGGCCCGTGGGTTAGCTAGCAGCTACGTACCGGAATATGATTAATCGCGGTTAATTAATTAGAATTATCTAGGTTAGATCTTGTTTAGCTAGTCCGGCCAGTCGTGAGATCATACTCCAAAATTTGCAAGCAAGCTGAGAGCGACCTTCTGTTGTAGTAAGGCTCATGATCAACGATATGACGTGAAGTACGTATATATGTACACAACGTACGTTAACATACGCAGAAATTTACAGCTACGTAATACACGACTTAAAAAAAATTAAACATATATTAGTAACGGAATCACCACGTTACTTTCGACAGTTTTCTTTGAAGAGAAATTTTAAATACAAATGAAAAAGATCAAAATATACCCGTGATCGTGGCAACTTGACCTCACCTCCTCTTCGCATGCTTTACATCTAGTATAATTACATTGTAACTATAATATATTTGGAATTTTTTTACCCAAAAAACTTCCGTATGCTATATACTCCCGATCTCTTTCGTATGTTGTATAGCTACTACCGAACCATTGCTTTGTCACGGACGACCGAGTGGTCGAATAAGCAAATGAATGAACCCGACGACCAGAGTACCAGACGATGTGCATGGTTGGGCTAGATCGACCTGTAGCTCTCCACTAGATAGAAAAAAAAAGAAGAAACAGAGAAAAAGATCGAATCGTAACCATGCAACGTGCATGGCTCCATCGAACAATCGATCGATCAGCGTCGCCGGTCGTCATCAGGTCACTCTACGCCGGCCGATCCGGCCTAGTCTACAAGCGTGATGTGGAGATGCAAGTTGTTGGAATCTGTAATTAGAAGTTCTTTTTCGTGTTTAATTAGTTAGGGCTTTATTTGTGTTCTGGGCCACCAAGTAAATCGTGTGTCTCGTTCAAAGGAATCATGGCCTGGTCTATCACAAAAAGATGGCTGGAATTTCAAATTGGGCTTGTTGAGTATAGCCCACTTGGGACTATTAAGTACAGCTTACTTGGGCCTAGCTAGGTTTACACAGGTGTGACCAACACCGAAGCCTCAAAAGCCCGAAATGCCTTTCCGCTCGTAGGAGCCCTATCGGCCGGCGACTTTTCCATATTCAGTCTTTCCTTGCCGGCGATGAGACACCAGAGGAATAGCTGTGTTCTTTGCTGTGCTGGTGTTCCAGCGCGCACAGTATGTACGAAAAACAAAATGATCCATTAATGCGTGATTAATTAAGTATTAGCTAATTTTTTTTGAAAATGAATTAATTTGATTTTTTAAGCAACTTTTGTATAGAAACTTTTTGCAAAAAAATACACCGTTTAGTAGTTTGAAAAGCGTGCGCGTGAGAAAAAACACTGCGTGCGCTGAGAACTCAGCAAACAAACTCAGCCTAAGTCTATTTTTCCTCTCTTATATCTTGCTCCGGATTAAATCGTTTCTCTCAACCGTAAAATTCGATATAATGTCTTCTCTGTCTTTGAAAACAGGTGTAAATTGACTGCTTTAATGGTTTGTGAATGGTTTCTGCGTATGTTGATCGCGGTTGACTCGCTGGCCATTCACAAGAGATGAGGTTGAGGGAGCCGATTCAACCATTCGCTGAAGAAGTGATAATGCTACTGGTTTTTCAGTTTCTTATGGGCTTTCTTCTAGACCAGTTGTTCTTTTTCATCGCCGGCCCAGCGAAATTAAAGGAAAGCTGGTTGTTGCAAGTACCAACCTTGTTTCTCTGCTAGTAGTAAGCATGCTTGGTGTTGCTGAATTTACTTAGGCCGTGATGGGGTCAATAGGTTTTCTGGACCACTCGTGTAAATTAATTGGATATACTAAACAAAAGTAACAGAAAAATGGGCTCAGTCAATGCACTCCAAATGAGATAACTTATTTTATAGTAATAGTAAAAATCTACTGGCCATTTCCTTTGGCCCAGTCTACAGCTGCAGGCCTGCAGCAGGTAGCTACGATACGCAATCAAAGCTCCATGTTTCTTCTCATTTATCATGTGACCATAACGTTGTTGCTTTGCTTGAACAGGTAGGAATAGTACTCCATGTTACAGTTTATTTTGCCCAATTTTCACCTGATGTAATCATGCCATTTCCAAGTTGCATGCACTGACAAAGCTTGACCAGGAGAGCGCCCTGATTGCGTTTGATATGATCAGATCATCTGAATGCAGCCCTCCCAGCTTGCAGTTCACTCAATTCAGGATTCACTCCACGTTCAACCCAGTCTACTTACTGTCGCAGCATGGTGGTGCCAAACTGCCAATGCTATTTGATCATGTGTGCATCACCAGTGAAAGAGATCTGCTTTGCAATCTTGGATTGCATCTTCTTCTTCGAGTTTGGGCGTCATGGCAGCATCATCCATCAGAATTTAATCTGTAGTAGTAGATGTGCAACAACGGGGAGAAGAGAAAAGACATGAGCATAGTAGCACAGGTACAGTAGCTACTCCAGCAGTAGCTGCATTTGACGCAGCAGCAGTGGTTTTTCAGGGTCTAGTCAATGCATATGCAAATGCAATAGTAGATGCAGTTAGCAGAGCAGGCACGTCACGGAGCTGCTGTCGTGTGACCCATCATCCGACCACATAATCCCATGTCACCGGAGTACGGCCGTTGGATTGCTGACCACGTAAATATATTTAGAGATATACAGTAAAGCTGTTAAACTTTTTTTTTCTGATTAAGATATTCTTCCTTCATTAAAAAAAATCAATCTGATATTGAATGAGACATTTTCTAATACAATAAATCTGAATATTTTATTATATTAAAAATTCTCTTATCCAAACTAGATTGATTTTTTTTGACGAAAGAAATATATTTTACTTCAATTTCTGTTATCACGTTTTCAAGCTAATAAATGGTATGTCTTATTGAAAAACTTTTCATATAGAAATT
Organism: Oryza officinalis; assembly: GCA_008326285.1. Taxonomy (NCBI): domain Eukaryota; kingdom Viridiplantae; phylum Streptophyta; class Magnoliopsida; order Poales; family Poaceae; genus Oryza; species Oryza officinalis. The sequence continues at coordinate 18,550,356 of BDMV01000006.1, forward strand.
ACTTTGAAATATCAAATCCTTGATTGCCGCTATCTCAAACGTGGCCTTAATGCTGCCTCGTACAGTCGTACGTACACGTATTGCCATGTAGGCTACTCAGAGAAGAGTAAATTTCTCGTACTGCTCTCGTGTCTTATACTAAATCCTGTAGTAATAAATAAGGAATTAAATGGAGAGTGAAGATGCAAAGCATGGCTACCTGTTTTCAGACAAGATGCAAAGCGCTTGATTGAAGTACTCACTTCTGGACCGTACGAATTTGGCCTGGAAATAATACTATGCTGCACATTATTACAGCAGCTGTTACTTACCGTAGAGTATTAGTAATTTACTGATTATTGTACCTTACCATCTTGCGTTCATCAATATGCTGCAGAAGATCCCTGTCCAATGAGAGTACATGGTACATGGAGAAAATTCTTACTACAGCAAAGGGTGTGCTTGGCACCCTCGTGTCTTTGTGAAGCTAGCTTTTAAGATAAGTGCAGAACAGTGCAGTGTAGAACTTTGGACCTTTGATGATGTTTGAGATAGATTAAGGGTATGTTTGGTTGGTATTTAAATATGACACATATAACTTTAGGCAAGTCATAATTTTAGTAGACAGTGTTTGGTTTCTGCCACAACTCTATTTTATCTAACACTTAATCATCTGGCTCACATGTCATACACTATATTTTTTTTATAACTTTGCCTAAGTTTAGTTTATCATTTTGTTTTTATCACAAAAATATGACAAGACTAAACTTAGTTACCTTAGTAAAAAATATATGGTAATATTAATCCCCAACCAAACAGGCCGTGCGATGAAGATGAAGCCAGCATGCACAAAACGAGAAAGCTATTAGTGCATTATTAGTTGAGTTTTAATTATTACAAACTTTTAAAATAGATTTATTTGATATTTTAAAGCAACTTCTACATATAAAGTTTTTTAAGAAACACATCGTTTATTGAATTGAATAGTGTGCTAACGGAGACCAAAGTAAAATATGCATCTTAATCAAACAAGAGGCCTCGTTCACTTCTAATTTAGATGTAGATTTTTCCTCGGTTTTTGTTACGACGCTTTATACGCTAATGCTTTCTCATTTGCGTACCCTAACTTTTATCTTAATCTTCGTATCGTTTCGCCCTGGCCAGTTTCTTCAGCGTTACATACATGCATGCTTCGCTTTTATGACAAAGCAACAATACAGTGAGAAAAAAAAAACACCGCACAGGAAAGAGAAAATAAACTGTACTAGCACTATCTGACTACTGCGTTTTACAGGAGAAAGAAGAAAAAACGGAGAGATGGTGAGGAGAAAAAAGAGGTCAGGGCATGGCATGGCATGGCATCACATGAAAGCTTTTCTCATGGCGCCTGACCACTGGGCACTGGGCAGTGGCCGCAGAATAGTACGTAGTGGCTGACCTGACCAAGCTCTCCCCTAGCCGCTGGCTTTTCTTGTGAGCTCGGTGAGTACAGTACAGATGGGCATCAGCCTGAACAGGAAGGAGCTTTTTGCGCCAACAGAAAAGCAACCCCGTCTCTGGGTCACACATTGGCAATGGCACATTGGCATGGCATGGCATGCACAGGTGCTGCAGGAGAGAGAGGAGAAGGCTTGTTTAATCATCATGGCCATGGGGCTCACCTTTCCCAGTTCATGTCCAAAACAACGAAAGAATTAGGGGGTGTCTGAGAGAGGGACTATTTTTAGTCCACGTCACATCGGATATACGGACATTAATTTAAAGCATTAAACATAGACTAATTATAAAACTAATTACATAGCTATAGGCTAATTCACGAGACAAACCTATTAAGCCTAATTAATCAATAATTAGCATATGTTTACTGTAGCATCACATAGGCTAATCATGGATTAATTAGGCTCAATAGATTCGTCTCGCGAATTAGTCCAGGGTTATGAAATGAGCTTTATTTTTAGTCTACGTTTAATACTCTAAATTAGTGACCGTATATCCGATGTGACAGAGACTGAAAAAGTTTTAGTCCCATCTAAACACGGCCTTATTCGAGCAGACGTGGGAGAAACAGAAATCAAATGGGAGGTGAAAGAGAGAGAGAGAGGGAGGAAAAGAAAGCCAGGACGAAGGCTGATGTGAGGAGAGAAAAGCAACAAGCCTGAATGTGAGCTTTGCTTCTTGATGAGAAATTTAAAACTGTGTGGCAGCGGCAGCCAGCAGCCTGTCAGGACCTCAGAACACTGCTTTGTCAGAGTGAGAAGCTGGCATTATGTTCTTTGTTTATTATGCTAGTACTCTCTGCTGGACTGTAGTAGTAGGAGTAGTATATCCCCATCCTTTTCCTATCTCCCAAAAGCATCGCATGTGCTTATGTGTTGTTATGCACTAATCAATTACAGTCTTATCAGTCGTTAGCGACACTATCATGAAAAGGGGATATCAGCTTTGTTCCTAAGGTATAGAAATAGCAATGTTGGCATCAGAAATTCAGCAGTATCAACAAAGTTTTTAGTACTACTCGGTTTCAATTAAGAGAAGATTATGCTGGCATACGTAGTTAATGCAACACAGTTGACTCTCTGAATCGAAGCCACGGAGGCTGGAGGCTGGAGAGTGGCAGAGTCCTCGAGTGTCAGCCTAAGAGTAGAGTACAGGGCACAGACCGTCGAGAAGAAGCTTGGTTCTTCTGCACTAGAGGGGTGTGTTCGTTAGGTTGAGTTGAAAAAAAAATTCTCTCCGCACGAAAAACGAAATGACTCATTAGCACATGATTAATTAAATATTTATTGATTTTTTTAAAAAATAGATTAATATAATTTTTTAAAACAACTTTCGTATATAAATTTTTTATAAAAAACATACCGTTTAGCAGTTTGAAAAGCGTGCACGTGAAAAAATAGAGATATGAGTTAGAAAAATTGGGCGAAGAACTCACCATGTACATTGGCCTGCCATTATTGTAGGATCAGCAAGCTCCAAAATGGCGTCCATCTTGCTGGAGCATGGAGGTAGAGTGAGTACATACATGATGAAATGGTCCATCGAATTTATTCGATCAATTGTGTTGGGCTGTCTGTCTGTTGCCGCGTTGGTCTTGATTTCGTAAGGTGTCCCGTTATTTTCCTTGGACTGTGCACCGGGTACAACACATAGATCTCTATGGGGTCTACTATAGTTTGAACATGGATTTTTTGTTTGAAAACTAGTAAGGGTGTGTTCGTTAGGTTAGGTTAAGTTAGGAAAAGATTCTTTTTACACGAAAAACGGAACGACTCATTAGCACATGATTAATTAAGTATTTATTGTTTTTTTTGAAAAAATGAATTAATATAATTTTTTAAAGCAACTTTCGTATAGAAATTTTTTTGAAAAAAACACACCGTTTAACAATTTGAAAAACGTGCGCGCGAAAAAAAAGATAGATGTGAGTTGAAAAAGTTGAACGGAGAACTCACCCTAAATGTTACTACTGGTATAGAGATCCCCTCAAAATGGTGGGTTATGGATTGTTCCTTTCTATCAATCTGCAAGACCGCAACATTGAACCCAACACTTCACCTTTATAAGGTTCATTGAGATTGAATAGATTTTCAGATTATTTTTTCCATACGTTTAATTTATTCCCTATCATACCCTTTAGAAGGGATTAAGGAATATATATTATAATATTATGATTTTCTTTACTATGCCCATTATCCTGTTTATGATGGCAATAATTCCTTGTGGTCTACTCCTACATGAACTAATATACTCCAGTTTCCTATAAAATTCATGCATTGCAAACAACACGAGTCTTTATTTCTATTTTTTTAAAAGGTTCTGCGTATTCTCGTTCGCTATCTACTCGCATCCTTCTGCCAGCAACTCCCACCATTTTTTGTCTATTTCTTGTAAACCAATATCCCTACATCTAAAAGTCCCGACATTTTATATTGTGTGATATCTCATTTATTATATCTATCCTGTTTCTGTATTTTTGACATTTATAGGTTCCAGGACACACTCTTCAACCATTATTAATTCATTTTCTCTTCACCTGGTTGTCTCTCATTATTGTGCTCTATAAGCATGTGTACGCTAGAGCACAGAAGCACTATAATTGTTAATAAAGCACTTAATATGATATAAATTTTTGCTGTACAAAGTGACAAGAGGATACATGCATTTAGCTGCTTGCATATACCCCCAGTTGGGCGGCAAACCGAACAAGATTACAATTACAAGGGACAAATGGAAGACACCACTTGTTTGGCAGTGGACAAATGGAAGAATGTCCCGGTGGAATCGGTCCATGGAATGTCTCTCTAGGCAGCACTGGTCTCAAAGACCGGGTCCACAGAACAGCTAATGTAATTTTTCATCACCACTTCAGATGCTCTGCCGTTGTACTTGTGTTCCTCTTTCTTGCCCAGAATGCCCCTCATGACCAAAGTTGGAAGTTCAGGCAGCATCGTTTAAAAAAAAAATCAGAAAAAGCTCAAGAAAGCTATTGCTTTACATAACAGTGAAAAGATGTCACCTGTTGAAATGCACAGTTTAAACAAGTGATACATGTCTCCGTCATTCATGAAATGATGATCGCTAAACTATACTTATGTCACAAATGGTTGAATGACAAGGATGATTGGAGGCAAACGATCATGTTCATCCAACAATTAGGAATTTAGCATCTTATCGTCCGTTGATTAGCTTATAAGGCATAACCAAAATCTAAAATTTAGGTAATTTTGGAGTTGATTTTAAAGCCATTTCATCGTGGTCTATTTTTTAGCATGGATTTTGAACAACTAACAACTAAAAAAAACCTTTTACCATAATCTAAAATGATAAATTCATAGCTATATGAAATATAGCACTCCCTCCAGTTTTATAATTCTTGACGTTTTGTACAAGGTTAATATCAAACTTTTATAATTTTAACTATCAATAACGTTGAAAATATTTAGTTTAAATACACTAAAATCAATATATATATAGATTTGTCTTACAAGTTATAATGTAATAAAAGTAAAAACATACTTATTTCTTGTATATATTATAATAAAAATATATTTTGAAAACCATGTCTTTGTTCAAAACGTCGAGAGTTATAAAACTGGAGGGAGTATTTTATTTCGTAGAAGTATTCTCTCCATCTCAGAAAAGCCAAATTCTGACCATGTATCTGGACATAGCCTATATTCAGATACATAGCTAGATATAACTTATGTCCAGATATATAATTAAAAGTTATTTTTTTAAACGGAGGAAGTAAACTTTAATTAGTGTTTGAGATGTTACATTCATCCAATAAAGCATGCACTTTGGAGTTTTCTCAAAGAAGAACCATCTATCTTCTCAGAGTTCGGTATTGGTCTGCCTAACCCAGCCAAAACCGTCAAACCCGTGTTGTTTTACGCCTAAGAAAAATCCACCACCGGCACGCGATGAGGTGAAAATGCTTAACAAACCTCCCGCCCCCACCCCCCCCCCCCTCTCTCCAAAAAACCGCCACGTAGGAGTACTAATCAACACACGAGAGGAGCAGGTGGTAAATTCCCGCACCTTGGTGGGCCCCACCCCGTCTCCCCACTGCACGTGACGCCTCCCTCCCCCCGCTAGCTCCCTCGTCCTCTCCTGCTCCCTCCCCCCGCCACCGTCGCTGTCGCCGTATCACCACAGTATTTCTACGACCCCCCGGGTGCCGCGCCCGCCGCCGCGGACCGCCCCCACAAAAATTCCCCAATACTACTACCCCACCTCGCCGCCTCCCCCCGCCGGAGCACGGCCAGGGAGACTCGCCGCGTAGCGGCGGCGACGGCGGCGACGGCCCGTGTGGTGTCGCGAATATATCCGGCAGAAGAAAAGGGCGGGATTCCCACAGCTCGTCGCGGCGCTGGGGCGGAGGATGGGGGAGGAGTAAAGAAAAGAGCAGGGGCTCGTGTTACGGGGCGGGGATTAATTAATGCGGGTTTAGTGGTGGTGCGCGGGCTAATTATTATTTTTAGGGAGGCGCGGCTGCTGGCTTTGCTTGCTTGCCCCTGTTGGGAACTCGCGAAAGCTTCGGTTCTTTTGAGAAGAGAGGAGGCAGCCACTCTCGCGGTCTCGCCTCGCCTCCGCTGCGTTTGTGCGCTGGTCTTTTGCTCTGCTCGGTGCTCGCTCGCGCTCCTAGGCGCCGTGTAGTAGTAGCGGTGGTGGGTGCTTTGCTGCGTGGCACGGGCGCACGGCCGTCGCGCATTTCCGCGAGCACATGGTGGGCATTGGGCGGTGGGAGGGGGAAGAAGAAGAGGAGGAGGAGTAGATTCGGAGAGGAGGGGGATATGGGGAAGCGGGTGGCGAGGAGGGGGTGGAGGAGCGCGGCGGCGGCAGCGTGGGTGCTGGTGGCCGTGGCGTGCTCGGCGGCCGTGCACTGGCACCTGCGGCGGGAGACCATGGACCGGGCGGAGGAGCGGCTCGTCAGCATGTGCGAGGAGCGGGCGAGGATGCTGCAGGAGCAGTTCGGCGTCACCGTCAACCACGTCCACGCGCTCGCCATCCTCATCTCCACCTTCCATTTCGAGAAGTTCCCCTCCGCCATCGACCAGGTGAGCGGACGACGCGTAAAGATTGTTCCCTTTGATGCATCGTTGTTGCTGTAATGCTGCGCAATGGCGGAACCCTGGGATCCCTCTAAGGATTGCTTTGTTTAAAGATGGGTTTGCTGGTTCTTGATGCTTCCAGGCATGCGGCTTAGTCGTTTAGCGGCACATTATTGCTGCAGTTGGTTCCCATGTGGGGCTCTTGATGTTTGAATATGTGGCATTCTTTGAGCAGTTGGGGTTTTTTTATGCTCACAGACTCCTCTGAACTAACTAGGCTGGTAGCTCGTTATTTTGTTTATGCACTGGTTAATAGTTGGTAATACAACGTTTTGATTCCTTTGTTTATCAGGAGAGAATCGCTGCAGCTGTTCAGTTCTGGGATCTTGACCCAATTCTTATATTCTTTTCCAGTTTGGCCTTCTGCTTTTGTACCTGTAATTTTAGGAGTATTATGGTGTGGAACTGTGCTGTTTTGGACACATTCTGCCTGTAGCAACTGGCAGCAAACAGTAACGAACTAATCTGATCCTTAGCCGTAGTTGTGTATCTGCATTTACGAATTATTGATGAATTAAAAGTCTTGACATCATTAGAACCGGACAGATTCGGTGGACTGTTAATTTCATCACGGCATTCTTTTTTGATGCCTAGGCTATTTCATCTTGGTTCTTACAGAATCTAGCATTTTCCTCCATTCTACTGTGTTTCATTTTGCACTTTGTGCAATGTTTGCTGCAGGATACATTTGCGAAGTACACGGCAAGGACATCGTTTGAGCGCCCACTGCTGAATGGAGTGGCATATGCACAGCGTATCTTCCATCATGAGAGGGAAATGTTTGAGAACCAGCAGGGATGGATTATGAAGACGATGAAGCGACAGGCCGCGCCTCCACAGGATGAGTATGCCCCGGTGATTTTTTCACAGGATACAGTTTCCTACCTTGCACGTATCGACATGATGTCTGGGGAGGTGCGATTTCTTGTTGCTTGATGTTTCTTTTGTTTACTATTAATTGAGGGTTTCTTGTACCCTCTTAAGTTCTATTTTGATAAGCTAATCGTTTAATTCCCAATATAGGAGGACCGGGAAAACATCTTACGTGCAAGGGCTACAGGCAAAGCTGTGTTGACAAACCCATTCAGGTTGCTTGGGTCAAACCACTTGGGGGTAGTTCTCACTTTTGCTGTGTATCGCCCTGGTCTAGCTGCTGATGCATCAGTTGAGGAGCGTGTGGAAGCAACTGCTGGGTGAGGAGATTGAACTGTCTTTTATATTCTATGACGAGTAGGGCTGCATCAAATGTCCATTATTTGTGTTGCAATCCTATGCATATATAGTAGTCAAATGCACCAAACACACAAAGCATGGGATGTTTTGGGCATCTAGTATCTCATAATCTCAAAACCTTCTATAACACATGAACTTGAATTAGTAGTGAATAGTGATTGATTATTGTGTACCTTATTGTCCATACTTCAGCAATGGCTTTTGCCTGATCAATTGGTCTGGAATATGTTGTAAGCTTGTGCTGTTCTTCACTTGTTTCTACCCCTTTTTTGTGTGCCAAACTTAAAAACTCGGTAGAAAACAGTAAAAGAGAGGGTAAGTAGGCAATAATGCATTGGGCAACATCATATTATTGAGGGCCCGCCTTCCCCAAAGTTTTGGATTACTTATTACCCATTCTGATTTGAAAAAGTAAATAACATTTCAAGTGAAAGCGAATTTTCGCCATTTGTTAGCCATATGAACACAGTTGTTTGGTTGTTGTGATCTCATCAAATCAAATCCCTACTAACAGATATCTTGGTGGAGCTTTTGATGTGGAGTCACTCGTGGAAAATTTGCTGAGTAAACTTGCTGGCAATCAGGATATTGTAGTGAATGTGTTTGATGTCACAAATGCTTCTGAACCTATGGCTATGTATGGTCCTCAAAGTCCAGATGGTAAAGTGCCACTCTTCCATGTGAGCACACTTGACTTTGGTGATCCTTTCAGAGCGCATGAAATGAGGTGCAGGTTGGTAGCTTCTTTCTCGTGGCATAAATTTGTTGGTTGCTTGGCTCTTGCCCTAATTCTGGCAACCTGAGCAGGTATAGGCAAAAGCCTCCTCTGCCATGGTCTGCTGTCACTAATCCTTTGGGAGCTTTTGTCATATGGATGCTTGTGGGGTATATAATTTGTGCCGCATGGTCTCGCTATGATAAGGTTTCAGAGGATTGTAGAAAGATGGAAGAGCTCAAAACTCAAGCGGAAGCTGCTGATGTTGCTAAGTCCCAGGTTTGACACATGTTTTAGTGCTCTCTCTGACTATGATTTCTAGTATTTGTATATATGTATTTATATTTGTATTTTCCACTTGCAGTTTCTGGCAACTGTATCCCATGAGATCAGAACACCTATGAATGGTGTCCTTGGTATAAATTTGTTCTGTGTAAAACTTGAATATTGTCCAATCCAGTCGCCTAGCAATCTAAAATTTCTACCTTTTGATGTAGGAATGCTCGACATGCTCTTGGGGACAGATCTGAGTATGACTCAGAAGGATTATGCTCAGACAGCCCAGATGTGCGGCAGAGCATTGATAACACTAATAAATGATGTACTAGATCGGGCTAAGATTGAAGCAGGGAAATTGGAGCTTGAGGCAGTGCCATTTGACCTGCGGTCTCTCATGGATGATGTGATCTCCTTATTTTCTTCAAAATCAAGAGAGAAGTGCATTGAGGTATCTTTCTTTTACTTGCTTAATTTATGAGGATAGTTCCTGCGCTCTTATAGTCATGATATGGACTACTTTCAACCCTTCCATTGTGGTTGAGCGACTGGCAGATCATGCAGTTCCAAACATGCCGATTATTTATCTATTTACGTTCCGTTACCTTATTCTTTCCCTACATTTCCCTATTGCTGCAGCTTGCAGTGTTCGTATGTGATGATGTTCCAAAAGTTGTTATTGGAGATCCTTGGAGATATCGACAAATACTGACAAATTTGGTGGGAAACGCAGTCAAAGTAAGCACTAAGCTGTCAAGTTTTTGTTATAGTGACATTTATGTGCCATTTAATGAAGCTGATATTGTTTGAATTATTGAATGTTTTCATCTCCTGAAATAATCTTTGCATACTATTCCTATATTTAAATTCTGATATATCACATTCATAAAATATACTGAGTTTACCATGCATTATCGCAGTTCACAGAACGGGGCCATGTATTTGTGCGAGTCTGCCTGGCTGAAAACTCAAAAGTGGAAGCTAATCAAGTCCTTAATGGAACCATGAATGGGAAAGACGGCAAAGTTGAGACTACAGCTAATGGCGCCTTCAATACTTTGAGTGGTTTTCAGGCTGCAGATGAACGCAATAACTGGGATTATTTTAAGCTGCTGCTATCTGATAAAGATCCCCATATGGATGAGCTTGAGTGTGAAAAATCTTATCAAAATGATTGTGACTGCGTGACCTTGATGATAAGTATCGAGGATACAGGTGTTGGGATCCCATTACATGCACAAGATCGTGTTTTTACACCTTTCATGCAGGCTGATAGTTCAACTTCAAGGAACTATGGTGGAACTGGCATTGGTTTAAGCATCAGCAAATGTTTAGCTGAACTTATGGGCGGTCAAATAAGTTTCACTAGCCGTCCATTTGTTGGGAGTACATTTACATTCTCAGCTGTCCTCAAGCGCTCATGCAAAGATACTTCAAGTGATTCAAAGAGGAGCTTATCTGAGGCGCTACCAACTGCCTTTAAGGGAATGAAGGCTATTTTGGTAGATGGGAGACCTGTACGTGGAGCTGTCACACGATATCACCTTAACAGGTTGGGAATAGTTGTTCAAGTTGTGAATAATTTGAGTATGGGGCTTCAGACTTTAGCAGGACAAAATGGTGTGAAAGAGTCCAGGTGAGTCTTCTAACAAGTCATTTCCAATTCCTAACAGGGCCTCTGTAAAACACTGGCTATATATTGAACCTGTTGTGTAATGCAAGAGGGACCAAAATTAGAAACAAGAGACAGTATTATGTGATGCAGGGGCTGGGGATGTAGTCGTCTTCCTTATCTAAAAGAAAGTTAATGAAAGGTCCAAACCCATAGTGCATTTTTTAAAGTAGAACTTAAGACCACAAAGAACCAGATTGTATGCCTCAGTGATAATAATAACAAAATAATTCATATACGGCACATTCTTCTTGAATGCCTGCTAATTCTCCTTTGTTTACCTACATTGTCATTTTGCAGGGAGAAACTGTCTATGCTTTTTATCGAGAGTGACATCTGGAGGCCTGAGACAGATATCCTGTTATTGAATCGTCTGCACGAGCTAAAAAATAATGGTCAGGTGCATGAGTTGCCGAAGCTAGTTCTTTTGGTCACATCTGAAGCTGACAAGGACAGATATGGATCCGTGTTCGATATTGTGATGTATAAACCTATAAGGGCAAGCACAATTGCTTCTTGCCTTCAACAATTGCTAAAAGTAGTGATGCCTGAAAGGAAAGACAATCAAAATAGGCCCTCGTTTCTCCGCAGCTTGCTGATTGGGAAAAATATATTGATTGTAGATGATAATAAAGTCAATCTCAGAGTTGCTGCAGCTGCGCTCAAGAAATATGGTGCCAAAGTTCATTGTGTTGAAAGCGGCAAAGATGCAGTCTCCTTACTTCAACAACCACACTGCTTTGATGCATGCTTTATGGATGTTCAGATGCCAGAGATGGATGGGTATGGATCCAATAAACCAACAGCTGCATTAGTCAATTCTATTTTTTTTATTGATCGTCTTTTGAAATACCTAATCTTTAGAGGAAGTTGCTTTCACATTTTACAGGATTTTTATGTGTCAAAGTAATTACTAATTATAATCTCAATTTTATGAATGCTAGTCACTGACTGTTGACGAAATATTGTATAGGTTTGAGGCAACTAGACAAATAAGGCAAATGGAGGTAAAAGCAAACGAGGAAAGGAAGGCGTTGGCTTTAATGGAGGGCTCAACATTCGTCGAGTCCCATTTGCCTGTTCTGGCAATGACTGCGGATGTCATTCAGGCGACATATGAAGAATGTATAAAATCGGGAATGGATGGTTATGTGTCTAAACCCTTCGACGAAGAGCAGTTATACCAAGCTGTCTCCAGATTAGTGGTGGGAACGACAGAATCAGCGGTATGATGATGGTCTGGCTAGTGGAACAGATCTGATGTGCCATCAGTTGAAAGCATTGCCATCTCGCTTCTGTCAAGCTGACTCTAACTCATACATACATCTGACATGAGAATTTTCACCGAGAGTAGATGAAAGGTTGCAAGTACTTTGAGCTAGTGAACTTCGTTCAACCAAGGCAGGTGCATGACAGTTGAGGTTTCTGGTGCAGCTCAAGGGAGTGTGAGTGATAGTAGATAGATTCCTGTAGTTTTGTTTTTCCTTTGCTGTTGATAGGTAGAGGTGTTGTATGTTCTGTTCATTCTTTGGAAATATCTCGTCTTTGTGCTATACTGTCAAGTTCCAGAAACCCCTGGGAGGAAAAAAAGAAGTGCTCGACCACCATTTGAGCTGTCTCCTGTTTGCATGCCCGTGGAAGATTGGATGAATTGTTTCCCTTCCTCCGCCAATGGGATGGAAATTTTGGCATCCGGCGTTGCCATTAATTTTCCTTTTGAGATGACTGCGTTGTTTCACTTATCATACATGTGCAAGCTGATTGTCATCATCGTCTATTTTGAGTTTGGACTTCCGAAGCTGCTCTCAGTTGCAGCCCGGGCAGCGGGCGATGGTGTGAGACTCAGAGGGGACGCTATCGCGATGCCATCTATTCCACTTGGTCGGCAGAGGTGAGACGAGCCTGCAAGCAGGGCAACGCCTGGTCGCGCACGCCGGCACGCCGACCTTGGCTGTGCGAGTGGGACGCGCGGGCGCGAGGTGGCCGGCTATGCGCTGCCCCGGCGTGGCATGGCGTGCCGGGTTGACTCGCGCGACGCGCCGAGGAGGCGAGGCATTTCCGCGGATCAGCGCCCGGCGCCCCGATACCATCACGCCGACGCGACCACATATACGCGACGCCACCGCTGATGACTGCGTGCGGCCCAAACGGCCATTCAACCATCCATCTTATCGGAGAGCAACTTCCCAGGGTCGCGCGATCCTCTTGCGTTCTCCCGGCCCAATCGTGCACGCTGCTCCTACGGTGGAAATCCAACTCTGATACATATGCTAGTCTGGCCTCTCTGCCGGTGACCGAATTTAACCGGAGCATACGGTACGGTACATATGCTGAATTTTCATCTGGGTTCCACCTTCCTGAGTCCGGATTGCCTCAAGAATTCCACAGTCCACAGCGTATGGTCTAGATGCTGTACCTTAGACACGATTCCACGCCGTCCACGGTAACGCATACATCAAGATTCAAGAACAGTCGTCTCGGCGGTACACCAATCACTATTTTTACATCTGTTTTATTCTAGTACAATTCCATTCCACTGTATGCAGAGCAGACAAAGGCACAAGGCTGAAGGTTATAATACTAGTAGTTCATTATTATGCTCAATTGTTCATTCCTGGGTCCAAGATATTTTGGCCCAAATTGATATGTCAGCTTGGCAGAGTACTCCCAAGCCCCAACCATATGAAAATCAGCTCATGTGCGATCCTGGTAGGAGTACCTTTTATTCTCTTCAGAACATACTTACACTGTTACACCAACACTAAACACAACTGGTTCAATTAAACTAATTAATTGCTACATTAAGATCACGATGAGCAGAGAGAACAGAGTGCTCCCAAGTCCCAACCATATCAAATCAGTTCATGTCTATCCTTGTACTTCTTATTCTCTTCAGAACACATAATACCCTGTTCCACCAACACTAAAACACAAGAGCACATCTAGAAAGAACACACTAACACACAGCGGATTTAAATTAAACTACTTATACTGTACTATCCCATAAATCATTGTAGGTTTAGCCGTACTGATCAGTCCAACAACTCTTCAATTAGTAGGACAAAACTGTCCTGGGAAATTAAAGCACTGGATCATACAAACCACTGGCTGATTGATTAATTTAGCCACATTAAGATCCTTAAAGAGTAAAGAGAGCACAGAATGCGCCACATCACCTAAACCCTAAAGCTGAAGGCCATCATCCAAGCTACAAATTTCTGCACTTGCAGTCCATCCGACGATGGTTGGTGGGATAGCAGCAACTCACCACACAATTATCTTCAGACCTACGCCAATACAGAGCAGATCAAGAGGTAGTAGCAGTAGCAGTACAACGCGAGAACAACTGCGACGACGACTGCGACGCTAACCAGAACAAGAACCTGGTTTAACATTAGCATTACCCAACACACTCAGCTTTTCTTTTAATTCTTAATCACGATCGAGAAAAGAGGTTAGGAAGAGGAGATGAAATATATTCGAGTGGGACAAGCAGAGGGAATTCGAATAGGTCTCGTTTACACTGATGCGATTTGAGTGAGTGACAGTTTTTTAATGGAATTTATGCTCGGTGAGCCCAAGAAACGAATTTTGGCGAAAAATTATTGTACTAATCGTACCACAAAGATACGGTTGGCTGAAGATATGTTCATACGGACCAGGTTCGTCCAAGTACTAGCTTCAGCTTAAAACCAATCAAAAGAACTTAATGAACTCCTCGTTTAAAAAAAAGTTGGTCTCCATACGAATGAACAAATTGTACGAGAAACTGAAAATTTTGCCAAAAAAATTAGTAATCCCGGCGTACGCAGTAAGGTGTCCATTCGAACTCTGTCCATCTGTGGCCTAGAGAATGAACTCACAACCTCTCCATCGAGACTTATGGTTGAATCTGACAGGTCATTTCTCCAAGTCAAACTGCAAAATTTGCAGCCTCTTGCAACTCGTCTTGATGCACAAGACCGGTCGATTCCAACGACACATTTTTTATGCTCTCGTGTCCCTTATGGACATCTCTAGCTATTCTGTCGCTTTTACAAGCACGCATTGTGTACGTTTTAGTTAGATCAAACACATCTTTCTTAACTTTTCTTTCTTCCTTATTAAGGACGATCACAAACCATGCATCGATCGATCGCCGTCAGGACACTTTTTCTCAAGTGATATGATATCACATCCCTCACAACTACGCAACTGAGTTTCAGACTTGCAGATTGTGATTTTTTTCCTTTTAAAGATTATTAGACTTCCAGAGTTGTAAGTTAGTTCCATGGTCTGAGATGTGAAGCAAAATTGGTTTGCAATTGGTAACAGATCAGCTGAAAATGCCAAATCATCTAAGTTGATTTTTCTGTTCCCGATGTTTCAATCAAACACATAACTGCAAAACTATGTCAAATCCATTGCAATTTGCAAAAGGTTTCCAAATCTCTCATGCAATGCCTTTGTGTACCACCCGCTTGACGTCGATTTCCACATCTCATTATCAAGTCGTCAAAAAGGAAAGAGAGAGTCGTTTATGACACAGATAATCTGGCGATTGCATGTTGGCAGCATGTTGCTGTTAAGCTTTTGCCTTACGTGAATGAAACTTTCTGCAGAAAAAAATAATTATTTTTGGTCCTCTCCTCATGTGAGTCACCATGACAGCGTGGCATCCGACTGGCAGGTGGGGCCCACATACGCTCGCATACGTCATCACTAGGTCAGCAAGACATCAACATGTCCGCCCAATGTACAGGCTGTTTCAAGCTGAAGTGTTCAGTGATTGGGAGACTTGGCACATGGCGAAATGGCGCCCAGAGGCAGCGGCAGTTGAGAGCTGAAACCGACTGCATGGTGGGGCCTCCTGCCTCTCTAATACGAAGGACAGCATGTTGTCTGATAAATTTGGGGTTGCAGATAGCTGATAATTTAATTTAGATTGACTAGAATAAACTATTAGATGGTTATGACCTATGAAGATGATGTGTGTGTCACGAAATTGGATGATTTTGTGACTGGCGAGGAGAACACGTTGCAGCAATGTTCCATGTGCACCTTCTGCAAAACAAAAACAAAAAAAGAGTTTCATGTGCAGTACATTTCCCTTGAAATGTGACGTTATGGAAGTAGACGGGCCAGCAATTTCAAATGATTTTCAGTAGTGTAGCTCACTGCACTTATTAGCTGCACACTTATGATGATGTTACTGTCGTTGTGTAGCATCTGTCTAGAGCTATTCACTCCCAACTTTTCTAGGGTTATTTGCTCCAAATTTAACAACCATCAGATTATCATTTTCAGAAGCAACCAGTCTAGAACGAACGAAATGCTAACCGATTGCCGTGAATTTCGGTGGAAATGAATCGTTGCCAAATGTTAGGCGATTTTGGCGAAATTACGTGGCTAGTAGATTACACCGACGCTACGCCCGGCCTTGGTGTATCCAGTGAATCTTCCTGAAAGAAAGAAAACGTACGAGATGTGCAGCAGGTTCAGTGAACAGCAGCCACAAAAGGAGAAAGACTTCCCCGTAAGAAACGTCAGAAAATTTGTTAGGGTGTGGTCAACCTTCAGGTCCTGACAATGCCTAACTTGTACAGAGACATAGTGTCATGCTATCTTCCATTTTGACTCATCTGCACATACACACATCTCGAATCGCATGGCCCACGCGAGTACACGACAAACACACACCGTCTAATCACCCATTGACAATATCACAAATTAAGCAGCTATAGCTAGATAGCACAGTTGCAGCGTGGTCATGAGACTGAAGATGAGATGAGAGCATCTCACAAGTCACAAGATTGTATAGTATTTGTACAGTGTATGGCACCATGGATGCATGCTACCAAACCGACGAAGAAGAGACAACAAATCGAATAGGATCACTTGTTAGTTCCTTTGGCTAACGCGCTTTGAACGGACCGATCAATTAAGCCTTCGCATTTGGTCATTTTCAGTGCTTCTTTCTCATACGTTTATGTGGCAGTATGGAGGAGGATTAGTAGTAGTATATGTCCAAATGATCCAACTATCCAATGCATGCATGCATCTCCATTGCCTCGGCCAGACAGACAAATTATTTGTTATTTAGGCACCAGTAGAAACCATATATAAACTGTAGTCATATATATACACTAGTAGTATATATTATGCAAGCAAGAAAGAAATTGTGATGCTTTGTAGCTTGTCGTATATCATCATGCATGTATCAGTCTAGTCACTCGTTTTCCTGATTGATGCATTGCATATGCAAACAAATGTTTCCGGATTGTGGGGCACCAGGACAGACATTTTGAGGCATGTGGGTGCTGAGCTGATGTTTAATCAAAACTGAGCACGGGTAGATTTATGACTAGGCCCTAAAGATAAAGATAAAGATAAAGATAAAGATAAAGTGTTTCACGTAAAACGAAGTGACAATAACGTGCAATTAATTGAGTTTTAATTATTACAAACTTAAAAAATGGATTAATCTGTTGTTTTAGAGCAACTTTCATATTAAAAATTTTTGCACGAAACGTACCGTTTGAGAGATTGAAAAACATGCCACGAAACTTTATCTTTTATCCGCACCGTTTTAGAAAAAAAGAACAGGGCCCTGCCCAACCGCGTAATCCGAGAATATTTGAAATGGGACCGTCCTAATTAAAAGGGGAACGATGACTTGCTGTGAGTAGTGTACTCTAATTAAAGCAGTATTATTGTTACAAACAAAATAAATACATTAAATGCATTTCTAGGCCATGTTTCTTTTCACTAAATAGCTGAATGATTTTGTGGTAACTATTTGAGGGTACAAAGTAAATGAATGAATTAACTATTTTAAATTTGAAAATGGACTTAAAAATTTATCTAAGAAATTTATATATATAACTTTTTTTTAAAAAAATCGTATGGTTTAGAAGTCCAGAAAGCGTGATGCTAAATAAAATGGTTTCACCTATCTATTATATTATTAAAACAGTCTTGAAAAGATCCACCACGTTCGCTGTGAATACTAAAAATTCTCATATTAATCGAAGAAAAAAAAGAAAAGTTCAAGTATGAATACAATTTAGAAATAATTGAAATTCGAAATTAAAAATAAGTAATATTGGAAGAAGAGTTCACATAGAACCAAATACGAGATTAATTAAAATTTAGAATAAAAAATAAAATAAATTCTGAAATTATAACAGAAAAAATAGAGTTCAAGTAAGCATACAATTTAGAAACAAATGAAATTTGAAATTAAAAATAAGCAATATGGGAAGAAGAGTTCAGATAGAACCGAATATGAGATTAATTAAAATTTAGAATAAAAAATAAAATGAATTCTGAAATTAGAAAATGAAAAAATTTCAAGTACAATTTATAAATAACTTAAATTAAAAATTAAAAATAAGTGATATTGAAAAAACAATCTATCTAGAACACAACACGAGTTTAATTAAAATTCAGTAAAAAATAAAATAAATTCCAAAATTAGAAAATGAGAGTTCAAGTAGTAATACAATTCAGAATTACCGATATTCAATTAAAAATTAGGAATATTGAAATAATAGCCAATATAAAACACAATACAAAATTAATTCAAATTCAGAATAAAAATAAACGAAATTAGAAAAAAGTTTAAGTAGGAATACAATTTAGAAATAACTGATTTTTAAAAAAAGAAATATCGATAAAACAGTCTATCTAAAACATAGCACGAGATTAATTAAAATTTAGAATAAAAAAATAAATTCCAACGCGAGTCGTAAATGAGTAGTGTCGTGGCGGTTGATGAAACATCTAAAAACTATAAATAAAACCCCTCAATGATAATTAGGTTTAATATTTAGAATCCTAACGACGATTAAGAGGAAAGGCGACGGATAGGTCGTGAAATAGTAAGGTCATGGCGGTTGACAGGACTTATAAAAAATTAAAAAAAAAGAACCACGACGATGATCAGATTCGATTTTTAAAATCCTAGTGACAATAAAGAGGGGGACAATAGGCTGTCTGTAAAGGAGTATGATGGCAACGTTTGACAGGACTTCCAAAAACAATAAAAAGGAAACCCGGCGAGACAATATACTTTAACAGCTATAAGGTACGATTTTTAAATGTCTCAACGAAAATAAGATGAAACCTTGACATGCCGATAAGTAAACAAAGGGGCAATAAGATGTAACGGCTAGTGTGACTTTTAATGTGCTAAGACAACAAAATTTATATTTAATAAATTTTGAGAAAATTATATGTAAAAAACTTAAATAATTTTGTATGGGTGCTAGCCGCGCAATTGCGCGGGTCACCTAGCCAATTCCTTAGAAAAGAACACGCCTATATGAGATTATATACGCATACGCATATGTAAAAAAATGGCCTCGGCTAATATAGAAATATAGCTGGAATACGATATGCAAAAAAAAAAGGGTTCGGTGCATGAGTCAGTGCCAAAAAATTAGTGAACAATATTTATTATCAGCTTACTTTTAAATGTGGTCATGATAGTGAAGATAACACAAATCATAACCCTTCAAAGAAGTTATATATATCTTCGCAAAAAAATAAGTTATATATACAGTGCCCTGCATACCTGAGGTGGACCTTGTGTACACACCTGGTAGTATAATATTAAAAACGAGAAAAGGAAAAAAAAAGTTGTCTAGTGAAAAGTATTTTGAAAGCTGGAGAAAACACCCATTAATTATCATGGCTACCACAACTTCAACAACGAGAGGTAGTTCGTTTGTCCAATCAAGCCCCCGACACTCTATTGCTCACTACAAAAGAAAAAAAAACAGGCCCGGCTAATACAGAGAGAAATCCCCACAAACAATAATTAAAAGCCAATTAATTAGTGCATGCATAAAATTATCGTGTCACAAATAGAGATCGGCGTCATTAGCCACCAAAACCCATTTATTCAGTGACCTGAACGTACTGGATGAAAGAAAAAAATAAAAAAGGCTAAGAGGTGGCTCTAACTTAGCTTCACTTTAATTTCCTCTCATTGCTTGAGAAAACAGTTTACGGAGAAAGGGATATCGAGACGTCCCAACCGCAGGAGGAAAAAACGAGAGCAAACCAAACGTTTGGTTAAACCAAGCCAACCAAGTGAAGCTCGCATATGAATGGAAATTATGCATTGATGCATATATATTACTAGCATATATGCATGAATCTCTCCCCTGCGACCCACTAAATTAGCACACGTATGCAACAGCAACATGCATATATAGTACTACATACGTAGTTAGGGCGGTCACAATCGTTTCATCAATGTAATCAAGCAGGAGTATAATAGAAAAGGACGAAGCGTAGCAGCTAGCAAGATCAGTACGTACGTTTCGCGCGTGCTACTTAATTAATTAGCACGGTGAAAAAAATGGGATGCCAAGGAACAGTGAGTGATTAAGCTAAGAAAGAGAAGAGCGACAGAGACAGTCGGACAGAGGCAGGCAAGAAGCTTCCATTGGCATAACTCGGTGAAGCTACTATCAACGTATGAATCCGCTGTCCCTTGTCTAGCCTATCTACCTGCCTACTTTTCTCCGTCTATAAAAAATCTAGGACAGCGAATTTAGATATGATGTTTGTTCAGATTTGTTGGTTTATGTGATGTTAAATCTCTGTCTAGATTAGTTTTTTTAAAACGAAAGGAGTAACAGATGTGCACCAAGCGAGACACTGTGTGAGAGAGATTAATTGCATAATTGCATGTACAGTATACAATGTCTGTCAGTCGAACGATGGGTGGAGCAGCAGCTAGCAGCCGGTGGAGAGAGCGACCGAGGAAGACGAAGGAAACGAGCTCGATGGATCGGTTGATCGGAGCCGTCCAAATCGTTGCCGCCGGGAAGTTCCTGTCATGCCGGGAAAGGGATCACGTGGATATCACTTGCTAGTTTCATGTACACGCACGCAGAGAATACACCTATAGATAGACTAGAGAAAGGACGTATGCTTGTAGATACGAAAATGAAGATTAAGTATTTTACGTAAAATGAGATGATATTAATATATGATTAGTTGAGTTTTAATTATTACAAACTTGAAAAATAGATTAATCTGATATTTTAGAACAACTTTCATATAAAAATTTTCGCACGAAACGCATCGTTTAGCGGTTTAAAAAATGTGTTACGAGTATTCAAATTTTCATCCAATTTTTGTTGAAGAAATGAACGGGAACATAGTATAGCTTGATCAGATTCTTAACTCAAGACAATCTTCGCTGGATGACACAGCACAAGAGGAAAATTCAATAAATTTGATTTGAAAAATCATCCTTGACCTGTTCTAGTTAATGCTCACGCTAGGTAAGCTAGCTCGTGCTGTTATGCTGGTTGATACTCCTGTATACGAACATGATAATGGTAATTAATGAGCTGCAGTCTGGTACTAGATGCGCACATCTGTATTATCATTTGGGAGAAAGTCGGACGCTGCAGCCATCAACTCGAACCCAACTATTTTGATTTGACCAAATGTCCTCCGATCCTACAGTGCGCGTAACCAACCAAATGCAATATTGGCGAAACATGCTCGTTCCCCGACAAAATCCGCCAGAATCATGTCGGGACAACAAAGCCTCGCCAATAATCAAACGTAAATCAACCCAACCTCTTATAACTACTACTACCGCATAATTAAATTAACATCCTCTCCTCCAACTAATTAACTTCTCTGAATGAACCATCTGACCCAGTTAATTAACTCCCCTGTCAACTCAACACACAGTAAAATTGGTTACACCGGCCAATGTGCACACGGTGCAGGGTTGATCGCGTCCGTCCCATGTGTGCGCAGCAGCAGCAACCATCAGCCAACCACGCGTCCGCAGACGCAACCGATTCGCGCACGCGCGCGTCGGTCAAAATCTGCTCCGCTATAGCTTTTTGCTTGCTTGCTTAGCTTGTTCCTCGCGCCATCGATCGCGTCGCGCTCGCGGTCGCGCGCATCCTCACCAAACCCCGATCGAACGAGTCCACCACACAACCCAACCCCTCCAACTCCAGCGGCAACCGCGACGCGGATGCGGCTTATATTTTCGTGCGTTTCCTCGAGTTCCCAGCCTTTGCACACGCCGAGCAAGCAGAGGAGGAGAGGAGTATTATATTCTCGCGGGGCCGGGCCGAGCCAGCCGAGCCGATTCAACGCGCAGTGCGTGCGTGTGCTCGCGCGCGCGCGTCTCGGGGTTGGACACCGGCCCGGCCTCCTGCATGCGAAGGATATAAGCGCTCTGCCTCGATCGGTGTCGGGTTGAGCTGCTCGGCGCGTCGGTCACGCAGCGCGGGAGATCGCGCAAGAAGCGAGAAGAGCTCATCCACCACCATCACTCGCGCAGAGAGCGAGCGAGAGATAGTCACAGCACACAAGCAAACGCGCCGCCAATCACATGCGCGCGGCGGCGCAGGGGCGGGCACATGCGAGGACGACGACACCGCCGTGCGGATCAGGGCTTCGCGCGATGAGAGGCCGGCTGGTCCTCGTGGCTGCGCTGCTGCTGCTGCCTCTCGTCGCCAGTGGCGCCGGCGCGGCGGCGGAGAGGAAGGCGCACAACTACGAGGACGCGCTGCGGAAGAGCCTGCTCTACTTCGAGGCGCAGCGGTCGGGGCGGCTCCCACACAACCAGCGCGTCGCGTGGCGCGACCACTCCGGCCTCACCGACGGCCTCGAGCAAGGGGTGCGCACGAACGGATACTCCATTGTGCAGCAAGAATTCGATGTTAAGCTAGACTAGATTGTTACTAACTTGGATGTGTTTGTGTGTGTGATTAGGTGGATTTGGTGGGAGGCTACTACGACGCCGGCGACCATGTCAAGTTCGGGCTGCCCATGGCGTTCACGGTGACGATGCTGTCGTGGAGCATGATTGAGTACGGCGGCGACGTCGAGGCCGCCGGCGAGCTCGGTCACGCGCTCGAGGCCATCAAGTGGGGCACTGACTACTTCATCAAGGCGCACACCAAGCCCGACGAGCTCTGGGCTGAGGTAATCAATACTTCACCTAAATTGCTAGCTTCCATCTGATGACGACACGATCATGCGTGAGACCAATTCTGATCTCTCTCATGCATGACGAATTGTCCTAGCTGTTGAACACAAGCTAGAGATCAAGAGACCAGTTCAATTATCACTACTACTTGTACTCTACTACTTCTTTTCTTTTTCTTTTTTTCTTTTTTCCCTCCTAACATTCTGAACGTAGCTAAATTATATTCTTGTTACGAAAAAAAAGTGTTCTGGTGAATAACAACAACCGTGTTAGGTGGCCAGTTTGATGGAACGTACGATTACGAACATTAAAGTATGCGTTTCCACATGGCGTAGTAGTGCCAAGATTAATTTCGAAATTTTTGCTCACTTCTGCCAAATTAAAACGTTAATTTTTTTTTAAAAAACGTGATTTGCAGGTCGGGGACGGCGACACGGATCACTACTGCTGGCAGCGGCCGGAGGACATGACGACGTCGAGGCAGGCGTACAAGGTGGACCAGGAGCGGCCGGGCTCCGACGTCGCCGGCGAGACGGCGGCGGCGATGGCCGCCGCGTCCATCGTCTTCCGCAAGTCCAACCCGCACTACGCTAGCCTCCTCCTGCACCACGCCCAGCAGGTACTACTACACATATATCCAGCTCACCAACGTGCAACAAAGTCTCGTGGATTAATTGGATCTTCCTGGATCAATTATTATTCGGCGAGGAAGGAATTAAAATGGCAAAATTCGAAATTGGAAATTCGGGGGTATTGTTTACCAGTACGCGTACCGAATTTTGGACCATTGCGTGTACTTGCAACTTTAGTCAAGATGTGCCGGACTTTTTCTTTGGATGCGTATCAGTATATTATAGTATTTTCTGAGAAACATCACTATAGTATTAGTGTTAGTATTTTGGATGTGTGTTCTTTCTTGTGCCTTGTGCGGCACATGCCAACTTGTCAACACGACGACGGCAGGAGAAATTTTTTTAAAAAAAACAAAGAACATTTTTTTGAGGTGAGAAGTCTGTGTCGGTTCGTAGATAGCTGCTGGCAAGGTGGTGGCTGGCATGCCCAAGGAGCCGGCACGCAACCTAACGAGGAGAAAAAGAAAAGGGAGAGTTAGCATCTGGTAGATGAGAAACTTTCAAATTGCTACTCGTTTTGGTCCATGATTAGGTCGCCAGTTCAATCGCATAAACTACTCCTTAGAAACCAAGAAATGTCGTGTCTTCATGCGCTAATTGAACTAGTCCGTATTCATGACTTTTTCCAGCGTTAGCTATGATAATTAAAAAAAATCTTATTAATATACGTACTCATGGTGATTAATGCATTTTGCTGAATACGTTTTGTGTACGGTATATGCAGCTGTTCGAGTTCGCCGACAAATACAGGGGGAAGTATGACAGCAGTATCGCCGAGGTGAAGAGCTACTACGCGTCGGTGAGCGGGTACAAGGATGAGCTTCTTTGGGCCGCCCTGTGGCTGCACCGGGCCACCGGAAAGGCCCAGTACCTCGACTACGTCGTTGACAAGGCCGACTGCTTCGGTGGCACCGGCTGGGCCATCACCGAGTTCAGCTGGGACGTCAAGTACGCCGGCGTCCAGATCCTCGCCGCCAGGGTAAGCCCCAAACACAAAAACGAACCAATCATGGTCTTATTCGGTTAATCTTAATTAAAAAAGATTTGAAAAGCATTTATTTCATACTTACTATGATGTGGATTTAATCCCTCTCAGTTTCCTTCAATTTTTTTTTTGGAAATTAACCGAACAATGAGTGTTATAAAACCGACACGTGCTGATTCGTAACCGATTTTGTACATGTATTTGACTCGCGTTCTAACGGCGTGAGTGTTTGGTGACAGCTGCTGCTGAGAGGAGAGCACGAGGAGCGGCACAGGAGCACGCTGGAGCAGTACAGGGCGAAGGCGGAGCACTAC
Organism: Oryza officinalis; assembly: GCA_008326285.1. Classification (NCBI taxonomy): domain Eukaryota; kingdom Viridiplantae; phylum Streptophyta; class Magnoliopsida; order Poales; family Poaceae; genus Oryza; species Oryza officinalis. Next base: position 18,574,738 of record BDMV01000006.1, read on the forward strand.
GTGTGCGGGTGCCTGGGGCGGAACGCGGACGGCGGCGCGGACGCGAACGTGGAGCGCAGCCCGGGCGGGATGCTCTACGTGAGGCAGTGGAACAACATGCAGTACGTGACCAACGCGGCGTTCCTCCTCGCGGCGTACGCGGACTACCTGGGCGACGCCGCCGAGGGCGCCGTGTCGTGCGCGGGCGGCGAGACTGCGGGCGCCGGCGAGGTGGCCGCGCTCGCCAGGGCGCAGGTGGACTACGTGCTGGGCACCAACCCGAGGGGGATCAGCTACCTCGTCGGGTACGGCGCCAAGTACCCAAACAGGGTGCACCACCGCGCCGCGTCCATCGTGCCGTATAAGCACAGCAAGGAGTTCATCGGATGCACTCAGGGGTTCGACCACTGGTTTGGTCGCCGGAGTTCCAACCCGAACGTCCTCGTCGGCGCCATCGTCGGGGGACCGGACCGGCGGGACAGGTTCAGGGACAACCGAGAGAACTACATGCAGACGGAGGCGTGCACGTACAACACGGCGCCCATGGTCGGGATGTTCGCCAAGCTGAACAGGATGGCCCGGCAGGAGAGGGAGCAGGAGGAGGTGGCGGCTCCGGCGAGGAGTACGGCGACGCAGACGGCGGCCGAGGTGTAAATAGATTAGGTTATAGAGGGGGCTGTACAATTTTCCCCATTCTTTTGTTCATTTTTTTTTCTCTTCTTCTTTGGAGATCTTTTTACACAGATTGGAAATTTCATTGTATACAAAAGGAGAAAACGGGTGGAGGCATTCGCATGCAAATGTAAATTCGCCACCGGTACATACGAGGAAAAAGAATTTTATCATTTTGCTTTCCTGTACTTCAAGCGATCGCTACATTTTCAGTTTGCCAGGCATCGTGAGTGTTGTACCACGGACCATTTCAAGCAGGTATGGAACATTTCAAGCAGGTAGGCAATATTCGTTCATGCTAACAGAGAAAAAACAGGATGACACGAGAAGGATGAAGAATTAAGCTTGGCGGCCACACTACCCAAAAGGGATATTCTTCTATAAGATGCCCGGGATAATTCCAATCACTCTTGGCTATAAAACCGTCCAATTATATGCCCTTAAAGTTTCTAGTCTCACAAAAACATCAATGTAACTTTATGTATTACTTTTGGCTATAAAAGCCGGCTTGATACTGTAGCAGGGCAGAGGACCTTTTTACTAGGTGTTCAGATCCATGACATTTTAAACCATATTTTAATTTATTATCAAATATTGGTCATGTCTAGAGAATTTGACAACATCATATTTAATATATCTTATCAAAATTTGTAATGTTGTCAACTTGTCAAAATTTTAACAATGCCAAATTTTGAAAAGTTAAAAATGACTATAAAGTAAACAGGCCCTGAACAGCAACGGCCGTATGAGTCGTTTTGCATACGTCGAGTTCACTCTCTGATAAGGATAGGCAGGGAAACATTTCTGTCTATTCTCATTTTTGTTTGTGTACTTGGGTCACAACAATAAGGCTGTGACTACAGCGATAAGTTAGCAGCTCAACCCTTTCATCGATGAAGAGGCCGAAGGCAAATACTGGTGTTTATCCCTTCCTTTTAATTTTTGCTCTGATCAAGATTCATTAGTGAACCTCACATCCTAGAGGATAGAGCTCATAAAATGCATTCAGTATCATAAGATTTATGAATCACTGGAAACACGACGAAAACGTGTAGAATTCTGAGAGGTATTCAAGGAAATTAATCTCGACAATGGACCTTCATTTGGGCAAGAAATGGCGCACTAGTGGCCGCACGAACACAATGGTAACCGTGTAGTACATTTTTCCCGTGGTTCTTCAAAGGAAACCAGTAATCAAAGAATTGCACAGTATAAACACATATTAGTGTTCCAATGTGCCCCCACAAATAAAGAATGACTCGTGTTAAAAAGAATGGAAGAAATAATACATTGCCAAGTTGATGGAAGAATTACAACAGCAGAGTACAAAACCAAGATCAACCGATCTGTGGTAACAAAATCCCACACCCACAGGCTGAGCGAGCCTCAGACAGATCAATATGCCAAAATGATCGTGAAACAACTGTAGATAAACTATATATTTCTATGAACAACTGAGATCTTCTGGATACACACCATTCATGCAAATCTCTCGTCAGCTCTATTCTTCGAGCCCATGCATGCCATCCCCCTGAATCAAATGGTTCTCAATGCTTCAATTCCGTGCATGTTCTTCATACCTAGCATGAAAATATGATGTTGGCGGATGATGATCAACATGCTTAATATTTTTGCCCTGGAGGTGCTGGTGGCAAACGGTTTGGGGTGCGTCGGCTGCCAGAGTTAGCACCATTCACGTCCCCATTTTCATAGCGTTTGCCACGGCTGTCAGCACTTCTTGACCTTGTTTCATTGTGTGAACTGGATCGATCAACAGAGCCATTTGATGCAGAATCAAACGCAGACCTCCAGTCCTCACCTGACTGGCCAGAGGTCCGTGGGCTACTCTCTGCAAATGATTTTTTTTGTTTATTCAGGGTTTAAGTGCTTGATATTTGCCACCAGGTAGCCAAAGAAATATGAAAGAAAATACAAAATCATTCACCATTATATCTACGCAGTGTCAATCTATATACACAGAGTCACAGATAGCTAGACACTGCTAGAATATGCAGGAAAATTCAAATGTGAACAGCAAGTGTTCTGTCGATATCAGCTATTATTAGCTAGATATCAGCTAGGTCGTTTATCTTGTTCAGTAATCGTCATTTCTGTTAAAATTCAAAAACTCAGTTGTTATTAGCTAGATATTAGCTAGGTCGTTTATCTTGTTCAGTAATCATCATTTCTGTTAAAATTTACAAACCATGGTTGCAGACTTGTGCCATTACAATTTCATCATCGACCCAACCTCAATGACAACAGAATAGTCAATAAAACCCTCACCTAGTATGAGAACCTATCATATTGCAGTATTCAGGCTTGTTTGTGAACTAAAGAGATCTGAAGTTTTGAAGCTGACAGTCATGATCATGCAAAACATGAAGATGCGTGCTAATACCCTTAGCATACTATCTCTAAATTGCTAATTTTGATCTTCCAAACGAAATTGATTATGATATTGAGATATCGAAATTTAGGTTGTATAAGATCACTTCCCCTGCATATGATAAAATTTTGAGCAAATTTGTACACAATTTGTGTGGTGATGGTTTCAGTGATTGCACTAAATTGGTGTGCTTCCCTAGATGAAGAGGCAGCAAAGAAAACATGCTAAGTTTTAGTTATCTTAATTTCATGCTAAGTTGTCGTCACACAAATTCTGCTAAAGTTGAACCATCATATGCTCGTGCTGTCCTGAAGTGCTTGTTCATGTGGCAGAGCAATTATGGTCATGATCAGATGAGTTGTAATTCAACAAGGTTTCAAACATGGCCATCATAGCAAATTCCATTGGCTTGCAGAAAACAGACTAGGAAAACTCAATATTATGATGGGAAAACAACCAATTAAAGTTCAGAAGAAAAAACCACACCTACAAGTAAGAGAAATGGACAAATTTGAAAGCACACAAAACTATTGCATTTGCTATTATCAACCAAGTATTTGAAATGTAGCCAACTTACCAGCTCCAGAACTATCATTGGTATACGATGCAACAGAAGCTCTATTGTCATGGATACTAAGCTGACGAGTAAGCTTTGACAATAAAGATGATTGTTTTTGGTACTTCTCCCGTCTACGTTTAGCATTGTGGTCCTCTTGGAGAAGTTCTTCAATCTTTGCATTGGTTTGAGCACTAATGATGATAATTGTAACAAGATTAGCAGCAAGTTACAAAAGGAAAGGAATGACTACGAAATAAACACTTAACATGTATGTGGAGCACTTAGCAGTTTTCTCTTGTTAACAACTGATCCAAGTGTTAACAGTGGCGTGTTAACAAGAGAAAACTGAGTTGAAAAGGAAAAAAATGACAATATGTATACTTAGGTCAATGCAGTTCCATCTAGGGGTATGTCCATTTAGTGGAGAAAAAGACAGAAGCGAAAAAAAATGCAATGCACAGATACAAAGAAAGAATATGCATCAAACCTTATTTTGCTGTAGAGCTGATTTAGCATATCTTCCTTTGCTTTCTCCACTTGGCAAAGTACGATTGCCTGATCATGCAAAAGACAATAATAACAATTGCAAGTATGACCATGTTAAATTGAGTTTAAAAAATAGTATGACTGTTGAAACAATTGTGAGGCTCAAATGTAAACCTTTGGAACATTTGCTGCCAAACTGTTCAAAACAGCCTCTACATAACCACGAACTTCTTGAGACATCCAGCGGAGTTCTTCTTCAGGATCAGCAGGCTTCCGGGCCATCGTATCCTTAAGGGAGAGCAATTGTGTCACACGCGATGTAACTAGTAAATTTGTGTTTGACACATTCAAAAAATAATCATGGCCATGGGGAAGTGGAACAGCTTGATATGAGTGTTCAGTTAAGATAGTTGCAGAAAACAAGTGGCTTTAATTTCTTAGACAAATTCAAATGATAAACATGGTCACTGGTAAAGTAGAACAACTTGTCACAAGCATCCACTGAAGAGAGGGTTAAAAATAGCTTAGGCAATAACTCAGAATTGTAGATGTTAAAAGCTTTACAATGACTATAGCATAAAAAATGTCAAATAAGGAACATACAAGGGACCCATCAGAATGGCTTTGCCTCATGGAACCACCCTCAGGAGTATTTAAACCCTTCACAGAACCCCCTTTGCTTTGAATGACACCTCTTATCTTCTTCATCCATTCAACCTTATCAGCCATAGTCTCGGCCTTCAGTATAACAGCACTATGAGCTGCAACATGAAATTCACACTTTAAGCAACAGAATTAGCATTTAAAACCTCAGGATATAATGTTTAGAGACACTAACATTTCAGCACAGTTTTGTAGGCAACTCTGTTAGTAATCTTAAATACAAGACTTGGGCCTTTCTCTGCCCCATTGGCCTTTTTTGAATCCTTCAAACTCTTGGAAAGCTCTTCCTCTTCTATCTCTTCCAGATTACATTCCTGAATCACGCAGCAAATTGTGTTATTAAAACAGTTCATATCTCATCTCCCATAATTGTGCACACAACTTTTTTAGTTTGAATCATCGAGTGTGAATTGGAACCACAAGGACTGGTATAAACAAAGGTATTGTAAAATTATAAGGCTAAGGTGTAAACTAAAGTATCGTAGATCACTGTTGAGCATGAACACAGAAGTATAAAAAGTTAAGAACGCACCTCCAGGACAATAACACCTCGAAAATGTCTCTCCTCTTGTTTCTTGGTGTACCCAAGCTGGACATGAAAAAAACAACAGTAAATGACAACAAACTCTTAAATAACTAAAGGACATTTGAAAATCAGCAGCATATGATAAGATTATCATAAGTTACTATTCAGAAAAATCAAATATGGGGAACACCAGTATATCAGTGTACGAGATATATTAACCTTTCCGCTCTTCTCATTTAGGACAAACCACCTTTTGCTCCATTCATTATTTTTTGCACTTTTCTTCAAAAGGTAGCCTGAATAGAAAAGAAGAAATCATCTTATATGCAAAAAAGCCAAGCCAGGATACAGAATTAACCAAAACCATCTGCAGTTACTTGTAACTACAAATGAAAGATTACACTAGCTGTGAAGAGCCAGAGTAAATAAAAAAACTACAGGAATGATAACCTATGGTGCATCAGCGCATCATTATACCTGCAGTTATTTCACCACCAGGCCCAGCAACCTGCAAATTTGGTCCCTCTTTTGTATCTTTATCTTTATCTTGCTGACTGAATTTTTCTTTCAACGATTTCAAGGCACCACCAGATTGCTCAGATCCTGTTTGGGGGCCTGAGCCCTAATACAGAAGGCAACCAATGATCAGGGCCAAACAAAAGCAAGCAAAATGAATCTTGCAGTCATTACTTTTAGCATGACCTTTCAGTAAGCACATTTGTGCAATGTGCAAGAGGCAGAAATCATACCTTGTTGGACTGTTCTGCATCTTGGGCTTTCTTAGATGACCTGTTTTTCACCTCATCCTCACGACGTTGCCTTTCCATTCTGCAATGTCATATCAAACCAAATATAAGGATTGAATAATGCTATTATAAATCATGAAAACATCGTAAAGGTCTTTCAGCTTATAGACAGCCACTAGTATGGAAACATTATCCACTTCAATTAAGGGATGAAACTATATTTCTCTAACAGAAGTTGTAACTGAAGTGGTATACTTCGTGGGCACATCACTCTGTAAAGAAAATATTTCGGCCTTTTTCCATTTGGATTTAGGTAGTTGATGCTATTTCTATAAGATTATAATGTCAATGCTATTCTTCCCTATTAGCTTTTGTGGTGGAAATTATTTGCTGAAGTTGCATTAGAGTAGATTGAAACCAAACTAACTGTAAAGTTATTCAATTAAGAGCCTGACTGACCTTCTTTGTACTAAACGGATGAAGTGTTGCGGTGGGACAAAGGCACGCTCCATATCAACAAGTGCAACTACCATCTTTTTTGCATCACTTTTGAAGACATCCAATGCATTGGTTGCAATTTCAATGACCTTCAAAAAAGAGATGATGGAATGTTGTGCTCAGGAAGCAGGTGAAAGGGAAGTAGAATGCATTGTAAGTTGGTGAAATAGAACAAAGTGGTACCTCGCGTTTGAATGGAGGATATCTTCCAAGTCCTGGTGTAGCATTTGCAGAAGCATTTACTATGTCCAATAATACACGGTGTACCTAGTATATTGACAAAATGTATTTAGTTTACATTTTGACGCTACACTGGCAAGTGCCTACCAATGCACAGTATCATAATGATTAATTAATGCATCATAAACTTCATTGGAAGTTACAAATTTTAAAATTAGCAGGATAAATATAGCCACCAAAATCCACCTCTGACGTTGACCTTCATCCAAAGGGTAAAAGTGAAATTGCATCTCAACTATTCATATTTTACCTTTTTAAGTGGGTTAGTAAATTATATATACAGGGGATCAACAAAGACATACCTCTTCAACACACAGCCGCGATGGCTCCTTTGCCATTTCAAGTACTCCTTTTATTAAGGATTTTAAACCTTTCTCTGGAGATATCAAATATGGTTGATAACCATCTGCTTCCAAGACAATCTAGAATATATAAAGATAACAATACTCATCATAAGCAAAAAGAAGTGTCCACTCTAAAATTAATTCTAGAAGGGCTTTTGAATTTACCCTTTTGACATTGTTCATATCAAAATGCCTGTCCAAAGGAAGCTGTTTGATCCTATCTGGAAACTTCCCCTCAAAGCTTGCAACAATTTTCCAACCAGATCCCTTTTGATTGAATTGCCTTGTAATCAGGTATTTCATTTGGCACATACTAATTAAGGTATATGTAAAGACCATACTTGAGCTTATCACTAACCTCACCAGAAGTAACATGGGCAAGAAACTTGTCTTCGAATTCTCGGCAAAGCTCCAAAGCAACAGCCCTGGTTCCTTCAGCGCTTGATACCATCTGTTCTCCCAACCTTGCAAGTTCATCTTGCACTATCTGAGACTTCCCCTGAAGCCTGCAATTGTAGCAAGGGTATATATATTGGCAATTTAACAAGAAATTATGATCAGATTATTTTACAAAAGGCCAGAGGTAACTAATGTCCATGATCCATTGTGTGATGCCGATAACATTACATTGATAGATCAAATATGGGTCATTTATGCCGTGGAAAAGTTCATGAACTAAAATAATTTAAATTTGGAGTTTAAAAGGTAGTTTAAGCTTGACATTTTGTACCCAAGTAGAAACTGTTCACACATCTTTTATACTTGGCATTTCTTTTGTCATGGACGCATGTGTGCTGTAAGTCTGTAGTTGCAGATGCAAAAAGATCAGCCAAGTGCACGGAAGTTCAGAAGAGATGAGTAGATAACCATGTTTGACATCATATAAATGTACCAAGCTAGGTCAAACAGGAAATCGGAACTTGGAAGTGGTGGAAAAAAAACAATGATTCCACAGGTGCATAAAGACAAGAGAAGGTACAAGCTCCAATAATGGTACTGCAGAGGGGAGATCTAGATACATGAAATGTGACAGCAACTTAGAAACTGGACAGTATGTGCTACATGCTATTGATTACTTTTAACTACAACGATACTGTAGAATGGAAATCTTAGTGAATTCCAAGATCATCGAAGTTTTAGTTTTCTTAAAGTTGGGGTTGTGCTTAGTTTACTTTAAAAATAAAATAAAGTTCAATTAGTTGGGGGAATAAACAGAATAAAAAAAGGGCAAGGCACAACGCTTACCCGGACAAAAGGTTAGGTAGCCGAATTTTCATCCTTTTACGTATCTGCTTAGCAATGGTATCCACGAGAGCAATTCTCCCTAGCTTACTCCGAGGAGCTCCAGTTAGGATGGATTTGAGTGTCTCCGCTTCAGCCTGCCAAGCTGTTTCCAGTGAGTTCTCAGAACCAACTGATCCAGCTTGGGCCGATGCAATTGAGACAGATTGCCCTATTAGAGCAACCCACTCAATTTCAGCTGCTGCTCGTGGTGCACCCTTATTAGACAAGATAGCCTGAACACAAGATACAGTTTTTGCATCTGCAGCTGCTTGATCAATTTTACTTAAAACACCTATTGTTCTGGTTCCTACAACAAGATGAACAAGGATAAACATCAGTTTCTACTTGCTACAGAGAGAATGCTATGCTATTGCCTATTGGGCAGGATTATAAGAATTTTATCACAGACCATCTGGATCAATATCCTTCGCTAGTCTGAGAGCTCGAGATGATGCAACATCAGCAGCTTGCATTGCTGGTATCACAACAATCAATATTGCATCATTATGTCCAGCATATTCACTGATCTGAAATGTGAAGAATAGTCAATATCCAACACATGTGAGATGATGCAACAAACATGGTTCGGATACTTAAGATATTCGTGCTTTTCTATGTAATAAGTGCAAGCAACTAATATATCCATGGAGTGCATTCAATGCTTCTCAGTCAAAGTGCATGCACACTGTCATTACTATGATGCTTCCAACCTTTTCTAAAGGGAATATTTTCCACCAATACATTGATTAGATAAAAACTATATCCAATTCATAAACACACTCATATGTTAATTATGAAGAGTCTGGATTATTCTATGTGTAGTTCAATCATCGTTGAGTAATTGAGCAAGAAACTGCAAATACTCACAGTTGAATCATCCATAACTCGTTGGTCTATGCCAGGCAAATCGACCAATTTTATTGGAGGAGCTGGAAAAAACAAAAGATGCTGAAGTGAGAATTCATTACCAATATGAACTTGTGTGCCTAATGGCAAAGGCCGGAGATGTAAACCATTTCCATCATCTAAAAATTACCAATATAAACAAATGGAAGCAAACAGAAGAAATTATTGTACATATAGAAGTAACATATCCAAAATTGTGCTTATTCTAAGTATGGTACTCAATCGTTGTAGTGTTGCAAAAACCTGAGAGCACATTCTAATAACTGCATCAGAAGACACGCTTGATACCGTTTTTCTAAAACCACTTATAGTCTTACCATTTCAGCTTTCTATAACACAAAAAATACACAAGACATCAATGTCCGACAATTAAAGGGTCGGTATGGACAACCACGCAAACATTAGCACGACTCAGCACATGCTAACTATACGGCTTGGCTTAGCAACATTGTGCAAACTATAGGAGTAAAAGTGAAGTCTAACAACAAACCTGTACTTGTCCGCAGCTTGAGGTAAATCTCATCGGTTCGGCTTTTCCCTGATCCACCGGACGCCCCCTTGCTTAGCCTGTCCTGCAGCGAATGGCGGAGAGCACCTGCACGCCACAACAACACCAGAAAGGGCCACCAAACTCAGCACACCAACCAGCCGGCGCTCATTGCCAGATCCAGCTAGCTAAGGGGAAGATCTCACTCACTTGCCGACACCTGCTGCGACTTGCTGTCGATCTGCAGGACGATGGATTTGCTGCTCAGCCCCGGATCCCTCTGCAGGTCGACCACTATCGGCGCCCGCGTCGCCCCGTTCTCACCCGTCGGCTGCACCACCACACAAGCCTCACAAAAACCGAATGCCACAAAAGCAGAAGAGAGCGAAGCGAGCTAAACCCGGAGCACACACTCACCAGCACGGGGTGGCCGATGAGGCTGTTGAGCACGGCCGACTTGCCGGCACCCTGCACGGAACACAACAAACCGGATCGAGTCAGATCGGGCGGAGGAAGGGGAGCTGCCGCGCGGCGAGGAGGGGAGGCTCCGGTGGAAGCGAACACTTACGACGTTGCCGAGCGCGACGGCGTTGAGGAAGGTGGAGGGGCGGCGCGGGCTGGCCTCGTCGGAGGGGTCGTCGTCGGCCAGGAGGGAGGCGGCCTGGCGCATGGACTCGGCGAGCTGGACGAGCTCGTCCATGGCCTCCATGGCCGACGACGACATGGGCGCAGGGATCTCGAGGCTGGTCGGGGGGAGATCTCGGGGGGTGGNTGGTGTGGTTGGGGGGGTTCGGGAGTGCGGGGAAATTGGAGGCGGACTTTTGGAATCCGCGAGGCGAGTCGGTGTGGCCAGCCTTGGGGGTGGTGCAAATCTGAGACGGGAAGGGGGGAGGCAATCGGTCGTTGCCTGTGCTTTTCAAGTGACGGGACCAGTCACCCGGTGCGGTGGGGGGTGCAACGTTTGTTCGGTTCGTCCACGTCGGGTTTGGCCGGCTCCATTTCAGATCTGGCTTCTGCTGCAGTGCTGCGACGGCGAGTATGAAAGTGTGTGGCCCTGAGAATGTTCAGGCATCTTGGGCCTTAGCTTGGGGCCTTGGGCTAAGTGTAAGCTGTATTTAGTGATCATCCATTTGTTGGTGGAGCCCATATTACTACTAATCGAGCACTTGGCCCAGGAGAACTTCTTTTTAGGCTAGCACAATTTAAAATAAAGCAATTAGCACTCAAACTAGAGTCAGTGTCGTTTGGTACATTTCTTTTTTAAAAAAATACAGTACACACGCAAATGCACACATTCATCCCTATGAACGCACACACGCACACCCTATCCCTATAAGCACCTTTGGAAGATTTGACCGACATATCTTACCACGAACGCCTCGCTGTCGACGGATACGTCGTCTATCACTGAAAGAAAAATTAGCTATAAATACGAGCATTCATGTCAAATCTAAGATTTGAACCAGGTAGACTGGTTTCACCATAAGGAACCTAACTAGTTGAGTTACGTTCATTTCGCGTCGTTTGGTACATTTTCTATCGTGAGGGTGAAGCAAATTGAGAGGCGTCAGAAATACCACTCTATCCTCATAGTTTAATTTTCAAGACTAAAGCTATCGACGGCTATACGTCAACTATGGTATTTGTATAGTTTGAGAATCGTTGGAACCAGGGTATTCACGAGAATCGATCAAGTAGACAGGGGACAAAGACATATATTGGTTTGAACCCTCAAGATGAGTAATAATCCTACTACAGTTTATATGGAATATAGATTGAATTGTCGCTCAGAGTACAATGGAAAAGTAGAACAATTGGATGAATCTGCCAAGCAGAGACCACTGAGAACGGCCCGACGAGATCTATTCAGCGAATACGACGCTGACTTCCTCCGAATTGCTTATGGGCATAGGTTTGGATATGGCTTGTAACTTGATGCCCCGATTTGAACACAATGACCTTCTTAAATAGTAGAGATTTTCTCCTTCTCCAAGCATAGGCTTGGCTACGATGCCCTGATCTGAATACAGGGACCTCCTTAAATAGTAGAGATTTTCTCCTTCTTCAAGTAGAACTCGGAGCTATTTCGGGAAGATAATTTTCTTTTCTATTAGTCATATTTCCTTAAATAAAGAATACCTTCTCGTATACGATAGAGTATATGGTTTTACCGTATTTCATTAACCCATGTATAATGACTAGGATTCTGACAACTTCTATTTTGAGGGAAGATAATTTCCTTTTCTATTAGCCGTATTTCCTTAAACAAAGGATACCTTCTCATATACTATAGGGTATATGGTTTTATCGTTATTTTCATTAACCCATGTATAGGAACTATAGGTTATATGGTTTTACCGTATTTCTTTAACTCATATATAGGAGATATGTCTTATCCCTGACACTGACGACGAGTACGTCGCCTATCACTGAAAGAATAATTAGCCATAAATACGAGTACCCGTGTCAAATATAGAATTTGAAACCAGATGGACTGGTTTCATCACAAGAAACTTAACTAGTTGAGCTACGCTCACTTCGCGTCATTTGGTACATTTCCTACCATGAGGGTGAAGCAAATATGAGAAGCGTCGGAAATATCACACTATCATCGTAGTTTAATCTTCAAGAATAAAGCGACAACTTCACTCTATATTATCTCGGATCTTAGAAGTATTTGGTACAATTCCAATTTTACTAGACAAAAATCTCAAAGTAGAAACTACACTAAATATGCCCTCATTATACGCCCTAGAAATATAAACTTTTGCTTGGTTATATGGAAGATACAGACACATCAACCTACATATAAACACCCACGAACATGTCTCTTTTAACATTCACTTTCGAAGCGACAAAGGCCAATGATAAATTCTTAACCTCATCGAACTACTATGATACTATTTTTATTTGATTGTTGTTTATTTCATCTCTAAAATTATGTTTTCTTAAAAAAACATTATTTTATTGCATTGCTTAGATCATTTATTATAAGCTATTACATCCATCCTAAAATATAATAATATTTAGGGCTGGACATCATAGGATATTAAAAAGGCCCATGGAATTGAATAAGGAAAGGTTATGTTCAGTTGAATAAAGGATGTAGTGGAGAAATTAAATCCGAAAAGGTAGTAATCAATCGAGAAGATAATGTATGTGAATATTTTGTATACATTAGGACGGATAGAGTATTTGTTAAGTTTATTTATTAAGATATTTAATTCACATCTATGAATGTGTAGATATTCCACCACAATATTATAGTCAACAATCTATTTTAAACTCAATATTTTAAAAATACTTTCCTACAGTGTATTGCTTAAATCATTTGTTTTTGGCTATTCGTAAAGTTCATTTACTAAAATATATGATATAGATAATAAACATCAACAACCAACTCAACAAGACAAAACGATCAAACGAGGCCTTAGCTTGATTCAAAATTCCTATCGATACTAAGTGAGCGTAACTCGAGTAATTAAGCTTGCGGTGAAACATGTTTACTTGGGTTCAAGTCTTATATTTGATACGGGACAACGAGATGATCATGATGATTTTGTTAATTTTAAGATATGTCATTGATTATGATAATTTCGTATTTCGTCAAAATCAAAATATATCGGTCTAATATTTTAAATGTGTTTACAGAGATAAAGTATCCATTTATATGGTGAGTGTATGCATGATGTGAGCGAAAATTATATGATACTGCCTCCTACCGTCCTACTGGGCTGCAAAGGCGTAAACCCATTGCCTTGGCGTATTCCAAGTTCCCGTGCCGCCGTAGGGAATTACGAAAACAAAATCCGAGCATTATCTCGTCTTCTCCCCCCGAACCACCACACCCTCCCGCCATGCACTGCCTCGCCCCCCACTTCCTCCTCCTCCCACTCTCCTCCGCCTCCCGCCACGCGCTCCCCCACATCCCACCCGCTCCTCTCCTCCTCCCCTCCCACCCAGCCCAAGCCCAAGCCCAAGCCCGCGCCGGCTCGCTCCGCCTCCCCTCCGCGCGCTCCCCTTCCCGCACCGCCACCCCCGTCTCCGACGAGGACGAGGACGAGGACGAGGAAGCTGACGAGGAAGATGACGACGAGATGGATATCCGCGACGACGCGGACGAGGAGTACGACGACGAGGATGATGAGCTGGACGAGGAGAGCGGCGGTGAGGACGAGGAGGAAGGGGACGATGGGGAAGAGGAGAATGAGGAAGAGGAGGATGTGCGGGAGGGGACCGCTGCGCGGAGGCGGCGGTCGGAGGAGTACAAGTCGCAGCGGGTGGGGAGGCTGGTCGCCGAGGTGCGGGAGTTCGGGGAGGATATCATCGACTACAACGAGCTCGCAGGGATCTACGACTTCCCCATTGACAAGTTTCAGGTGCCATCTGGTTTCTAAATTCTAATCCCGACGAACTAATTCTGAGTGTATGGAGTGGGTAATGGCTTCGGATTTTATCTGGTGCTTTTGATTGCTTGGGGCGCTGAAATGGTTCGGATTTGAGCTACCAGCTATATGTGCATACACGCTCCTGTTTATGTTAAAGTTTCGTGTAGGTTTCTCTTGTTTGAGGCTACATTGGAGATATCTGATGAGTCTGAGGTGGCGAAATCGGATTTTGGCCAGGAGGATGCTGTCTCGTTTGAGTGATGATTGGTATAAGTAGTTCTGGTGTATATGGTAATTGTGGAACTTACAAGTAACGTCATGATCCGTTGCAGATAATTTTTCTGTACTGGCTAGTAATCCACCATCATACGCAACTGAGCTTTATCTGAGTCCTTGTGGTGCGTTTATTTATATGGTAGGATTGTGGCTGTTATACATTGTGTGTCTTATCGTTGGTTTGGTTTGATGATATTATTTATGAGCTACTTGCAAAGCTGTTTTGCACAACAGACAAAACAAAGATTGCCATGTCTTGATTATATATAAAAAACTATTCTACTGCTGTTGAAATGTTTGTGTTGAAATTGATTTTAAAAATGTTAGGAATATCCATTGGATACTAAAACAGGAAGGGATAAAAGGGTAGCTTTGGTTTTCTGCCAACAAATCTACCTCTTCACCCTTGGTAATGGGAAGACATTTGGAAAATTGATGCTAATCTTTTATGTTGCACGGAGGTCACAGGATATTGAACAGTTTTTCCAAATTCTAGCGACTTGCTACTTGTTGTCCTGAGTGTCACCTCATGTTGTACAAACCACTACCTTTTGTTTTCTTACCTGTTTCCTGTCTTCTCTCAGCGCTTGGCCATACAAGCATTTTTGAGAGGCTCATCTGTCGTAGTTTCTGCACCTACAAGTAGTGGGAAGACACTAATTGCAGAAGCTGCAGCTGTTGCAACAGTCGCTAGAGGAAGACGCCTCTTCTACACAACACCGTTAAAGGCCCTATCTAATCAGAAGTTCCGTGATTTCCGGTAAACTGCTACTTTTGTATGTCCCTCTTTTCAGTTAACGAGTAAAATCTGTAAGATATACCTTTCATGTCACATTAGTTGTTTTTATCTTAAGATAGCATGCCCATGCCCCCAATCAATACACAACCTTGGAAGTCGCTCTTCCTTTATCCTTAGCAACATTGAGGTAAATACTGAAATGACCAACTTAAATTTTACCGTATTTCTTGCCTGGCATAAGAAGCAAACAACAGGTAATGTACTTATCTTTTCTCTTCCAAAGTTACGTGCTGCACAGTTTAGGTGAAAGTTGAAAGTTTATTCAATGCTGGTTCAGTCTAGTATCCACATGATTGATTTCCATTGAACTTGTGGCAAGTTGGAGAACTTCAGATCAGTTGGGCTGTTGTATTATTAGATATTTTTCCTAGGTGGTCAGTTTCTGATTAGTAGAATTATTTTGACACATTGCTGCTGTAAATTATTTCAGGAATACGTTTGGTGATCATAATGTTGGTCTTCTTACAGGAGATTCTGCTATTAACAAAGATGCTCAGATCCTGATAATGACAACAGAGATTCTGCGTAACATGCTGTATCAAAGGTATTTCACGGAAGAAGGATATATAGTGTGATTTGTGTGTACTGCTACGAGTAATTCACCCTGCAGAATTTGGCAGTCTGCCTCTTCCACTGTCGCTAGCGAAGCATTCTGTGACAGGGACTGTTCACGGTAGATCATAATTCAACACTACGTATATCCATGGGCACTGTCTTCCAAGTCATGCATGCGCGTTTAAGAATATCTATGATTTTTATTAAAGCTACTTATATAGTTTCCCAAGGAAGTTTTTCTCTGAGATTCAGCCTATAATTGTAGTTAATTACAGATTACAATGAATGTGCTTGTCCTGTTTCTGTTGAAAAAAATGATATCTTGTATTTGGACTGCAGTGTCGGTATGGCAGCATCCGAAGGAAGATTATTTCAAGTTAATGTTATTGTTTTGGACGAAGTCCATTACTTAAGTGACATTTCACGTGGCACTGTTTGGGAAGAAACTGTATGCTATCTCATTACTCTCTAATTCATCATGTGTGTCATATTGGTCATTTTAATTAAATAAACATTTTTGTTATATCTTTAGGTGATATATTGTCCAAAGGAAGTCCAGCTTATATGCTTATCAGCCACTGTTGCAAATCCAGATGAATTAGCTGGCTGGATCGGTCAGGTAATTGTACTTTTCACGTCTCTTTTGCGTCATCTTAATTTTCTTTGCAGTTATGCTTTCTGTGACTATGTTAATAAACTGTAGTGCATTGCTTCTGGTGCGGTACAGTTTGGAAATCCCTTTATTTCTTTTAAGTATTGGTGCTATTTTGTATATGCGGAATTATTATCAAGTCTGTTCCTTTGCAGATCCATGGTAAAACAGAGTTGGTGACATCACACAAACGGCCAGTTCCACTTACTTGGCACTTCTCAAAGAAGTTTGCACTTGTACCACTTCTTGATGGGAAAGGAAAGAAAATGAATAGGTTTTTCCTTGTTCTTGTTGGCAACTTGGCATTATATACTTCAGATCATTTGTTAATTTATATGCATAGAAATATTCATTACTTATTTTCCATGATGATGCAATTGTTTTTGTGTCCATGCACATTGGTTCTGGTAGTACTTGGGCCAAATCATATATATCTTTTGCATTCAATCCATACAGGAAATTGCGAATGTCTCACTTCCAGAACCTATCTTCTCCAAAAAGTGAATTCTATTATGTGAAAGGAAAGAGGAAGCTTAGAACAACTAAAAATGAGCAAGGTAACAGAAGCCCTTTGGACATCTCAAAACAGGTTCAGCTGTCCAAGCATGAACTCACCAATATGCGCCGGTCTCAAGTATGAGTCACAATCTCTTTTATACTCTTTATGATGTGTATCCTTGCATAATAACTTTAAACTCTTTCACGTGGTCATTTTTTTGTTATGACTAATGGATGTCATTTCTTGTTTGCCTTGCAATGCAGGTTCCATTAATACGTGATACTTTATCACAACTTTGGGAAAATGACATGCTTCCAGCTATTTGGTTTATTTTTAGTAGAAGAGGGTGTGATGCAGCTGTTGAATATCTTGAAGATTGTAGACTTCTGCATGATTGTGAGGCTAGTGAAGTTGAGCTGGAACTTAAGAGGTTCAGGATGCAATACCCTGATGCTATCCGGGAAAGTGCTGTGAAAGGACTCTTACGAGGAGTTGCTGCCCATCATGCTGGTTGCTTGCCACTGTGGAAATCCTTCATTGAAGAATTATTTCAGCGTGGACTTGTTAAAGTAGTCTTCGCGACAGAAACCCTTGCAGCAGGGATTAACATGCCTGCTAGAACAGCTGTGATTTCTTCTCTCAGCAAAAGAATTGATGCTGGGCGCCAACTCTTAACCGCAAATGAATTATTCCAGATGGCAGGTCGTGCTGGACGGAGAGGGATTGATACAGTTGGGCATTCTGTTCTTGTTCAGACTACTTATGAAGGGCCTGAAGAATGTTGCGATGTTATTTTTGCTGGACTTGAGCCACTTGTTTCACAATTTACTGCATCATATGGGATGGTTTTGAATCTCCTCGCTGTATGTATCTTACTTTAATGCTTCATCATATTTTCCTGTTCTGTTCCTTATCCTTTATCTCATGCATTAAAATGTACTATGCAGGGTTCAAAAGTTACTCATAATCAGAAAGAATCGGATGATATTAAGGTTAAGCGTTCTGGAAGAACTTTAGAAGAAGCTCGAAAGTTAGTTGAGCAAAGCTTTGGTAACTATGTTGGGAGCAATGTAATGGTTGCTGCTAAAGAGGAGCTTGAAAGAATACAGAGTGAAATACAATACCTCTCTTCAGAAATTACAGATGAATCCATTGACCGAAAGTGTAGGGAAGAATTATCTGTGGAAGACTATGCTGAGATTTCCCTTCTTCAAAAGAAATTGAAGGTAATATTGATCACTTTATCTGGTTAGTAGTTTAATAACAACCCATATAATGGGCCTGAGATTCTAACTTTCTCATTTATAATGCACAGAGATATATGTGTCACTGAATTTTATGACAAGGAAACACTACTTGAATGAATCTTTTGTTTTTTCCTTATTTATTCCATCAATGTATAACCACATGAGCCATAGGTCCCACTTTTTCATTGTTTCATTGAGCATTTTATAGAGAATTTGCCCTTGGAATTCATGGCATTTCAAACATACTCTAAACGGTAATGTTGAGCAGACTTAAATTCTCAACTTATTGTCCTTGTTTTAAAGATGATTCTTATTTCAGTTTTGAAAAATAGCCTCCATTCTGACATGCAGTTTTTTCCCTAACATGCTAACACTGGTGTAACCGTGTAAGGTTTTTCTTATTATAGACTTAAAAACTCAGAATGCGGAGTTGGTAATACTAAGTATTTTTTGCTCGTGAAATCTTCTGGGAATTGGACTTAATCATGTGCAGAATAGAAATGGTTTTCCTAATCTGTTGATGAATGTGTTGCTTATTATGTATTTTTACACCCTTATTTTATGGATACTCATTAGGAAGAGAAGCAGATGAGAAATGAACTAAAAAAAAGGATGGAACTAGAGAGAATGGTTGCATGGAAAACTCGGTTGGAAGAATTTGAAAGTGGTCACCTTCCTTTTATGTGCTTGCAGTACAAAGACAAAGATTCAGTTCAGCATACTATTCCTGCTGTTTTCATTGGAAGCCTCAGTTCATTTGCGGATCAAAAGATTGTGAGCTTGGTGAGTGAATCAGCTGTATACCCTTGCATGAGCAATGCAGAAGGGAAAAGCTACTCAGTTACTTTCTTATTATTTTTATTCTCTTCAATATGGTGGTAACTGGTAATTGATTATTAGATATCTACAGGAAGTCATAAGGGAAATAGTGTACTGAGTCTTTGCTATTTCTGTCTACAAAATTTCGCTGCATATACACTAAGAACAGAACCACAAAAGTTCTCATATCTCTTTTTGTAGTACTGTTCCTTCTTGTTCTTATTTTAGATACTATTGCAGGTGGAAGATGATTCTCCTGTTGCAGGCAAGCAGAAAGTTGACAATGAAGGACTGCAATATTACCCATCTTATTATGTAGCCTTGAGTTCAGACAACTCATGGTATCTATTCACCGAAAAATGGATTAAAGCTGTTTATAAGACAGGTCTACCTGCTGTTCCTTCTGCAGAGGGAGGCCCTCTCCCTAGAGAAACCCTGAAGCAGCTCCTTTTGCGTGAAGATATGATGTGGGATAAAATCGCAAAATCAGAATATGGTTCTTTGTTATGCATGGATGGATCTCTGGACACATGGTCATGGAGTCTCAATGTTCCTGTGCTTAATAGCCTTTCAGAAGATGATGAGGTTTGAACTTGTTCCTTGTTTCCCCTGTGAATTTGTCTTTTGCTAGGGTTGATGTAAATTATAGTTGATACTTGGTAGGGTTAATGTAAACTAGAGTCGATACTTCAATGGAGTTTATTTTATCTGCTTGCATTATTCAGAAGAATCAATCTTTTTAACTAATACCCAACATTGGGTTCCCATTTCTCTCTC
This sequence comes from Oryza officinalis, assembly GCA_008326285.1. Taxonomy (NCBI): domain Eukaryota; kingdom Viridiplantae; phylum Streptophyta; class Magnoliopsida; order Poales; family Poaceae; genus Oryza; species Oryza officinalis. The sequence goes on from BDMV01000006.1 coordinate 18,594,529, forward strand.
CTGAAAAGGCAAAAGCACAAGGTGAACTTTTCTTTCCGTCGTTCTTGTCCCCCTGGGAATTATTTCTAGATTCTATATGGCTATCTGCAGAAGAATGATGATTTCCTGTAAGAATTTCATGTGGCGCCATTTGTTCCCACTGTGTATATTGTTTAATACTATTGAAATTGTCTCCAAATCTGAAGTTAGGGATTACTGCTTGTAACTTATACTTTTTTTATTACCTTTCACAGGTAGAACGATTCTCCCAGGAACATCAAGATGCCGTAGAATGTTATAAGCAACAGAGAAAGAAAGTTTCACAATTGAAGAAAACAATCAGGAGTACTAAGGGTTTCAAAGAATTTCAAAAGATCATCGACATGAGAAACTTTACAAAAGAAAAGATCGAGCGTTTGGAAGCTAGATCTCGTCGTTTGACTCGGCGGATAAGACAAATTGAACCAACTGGTTGGAAGGAATTTTTGCAGGTGACCATGCAACTTATTTATATGTTCGATGAACTCTTCTAGTTACATCGATGATAAAACAGCATGGTATTCATTGCTCTTGAATGAAAATGAGCTAATTTGCCTTTATTTGTTCCAGACATCATGTTCCTTACCTAAATGTAGTTTTGTTGATTTTTCCTCTACCTAAACCATATGAAATAAACAACAAATTTAGGCATTTTATAATGTGTTGTCTCCTCTATTGGTGCTCCTCTTCCTTTCCCTTTTATCTCAACCATGTCCCTTTGGTCCAACTTATGGTGCCTTGGTTTCCTTCTATCCTCTCACCAGCCCAGTGTACACGACCTAAGTAATCTTCCTTACAACACAAGTGGCACCTAGTACAAGTTTTGATATAATATTTCGATGTTTCTTCAGAAAACATATTGTGGTTAGACGGGTGTTCATAGTCTTTCGAACAGATGGGTACGATTGCAGATTGTTATGCTATTAATTGTGCTTGCGATCATCAAACATTTTCCAAACATTGAGTTGTGGTTCTCTAAATGGGCGTGCAGATTAGCAAAGTCATACAAGAGGCTAGAGCATTAGATATCAATACTCAGGTAATCTATCCGTTGGGTGAGACGGCAGCAGCCATAAGAGGGGAAAACGAGCTCTGGCTTGCCATGGTTCTTAGGAACAAGGTCCTTTTGGATCTGAAGCCTTCTCAACTTGCAGCAATATGTGGAAGTTTAGTGTCAGAAGGGATCAAACTTCGTCCCTGGAAAAACAGCAGGTATGCTACTCCACAGCACCACCCATTTCTTCATTTTTATAGTCTTGCTACGTTTATCTGCTTTCAAATCACTTTTATTGTGTTTAGATCTTTATACTTACCCTTAGTGCTGCCCAAATTGGTGGAAATGCATTCACATATAATAACTATAAATCATTTGGACCATATATCCCATGTGCTGTGCTGGACAGACCAGCGCATTGGCTGTCTCAGATATACTTTATATTAGTGTCAATCATGATTAGTTTGTAAATTGAACTCTCTGAATAATAATCAATCTTCTTCACCAATAAAAATCTCTATCCAATCATTTGGTGACATGCACTGTGGCATATTGAGCATGTATACATAGGATATGTTTGGTACTTTGGTTCAGTGCCATAGCCTTACCAAATTTTGGCACATCTGAATTTTGGTAAGGCGACAAATCAATAGACTCTAAAACATTCCAACCATATAATTTGTTAACTCCGGAAACATCCACAGTTTCACCATTCCAAAATTTTAAGACGGCAAACCAAACATGCCTCAACATACTTCTACCTAATCAAAAAGTTATGTGTCAAAATTTAGCATCACCAGAATTTGGTAAGGTTGATTGTGATACCAAATCAAAAGTGCCTATAGTGCCAAATGAATAATATTTGTTGAATTCTTGATTTATGAATATATTTCCTAGCATTTGCCATTTCCATGGGGAAACACAAAGATTTATGAATTTCATGGTGTCGTTTTTCTTAGGGGCTGTTTGGTTCAATGCTTCAACTTGTCACACTACACTTTAGGCTGCCACACCTTCTTAGCCTTGTGTTTGGTTCATTGTCATAATTGTGGCTTACCACACTTTCTTAGCACCTTGCCCCACATGTCATAGACCCTGTGCTAACTGTTTGGTGCCTTGCAGTTATGTATATGAACCATCTTCTGTTGTTACTGGTGTTATAAACTACTTAGAAGAGCAGAGAAACTCACTCGTCGATCTCCAAGAGAAGCACAGTGTAAAGGTTTGGAATACGATGTTCCTGTTCTGTGTACTCTAATCAATAAATTCAATCCCCTTCTTAGTTATCACCAGTCCATTCCTCCACATACAGATACCCTGCGAAATAGATGCCCAGTTTGCTGGGATGGTTGAAGCCTGGGCATCAGGGTTGACCTGGAGGGAGATAATGATGGACTCGGCAATGGATGATGGAGATTTAGCGCGTCTGCTGAGGCGCACGATTGATTTACTAGCCCAGGTATATTATCTTGACCTGATATTTCCAGTGTACTTTGGATTTTATTCTTATACACTCCTATCAGGTTGATGGCACTATTATGATTGGCATAACAGTACATAACGCTCGTTAGTATTGTTCCAGATTCCAAAATTGCCAGATATAGATCCGGTTCTCCAAAAGAACGCACAAATTGCTTGCAACATCATGGACCGGGTACCGATAAGTGAGCTTGCTGGCTGAAAGTATGATATCTTAAGTACCACATTGACCATTTGTTTTAGGTAGGCAATTCTTTGTTGTATCATGCACAAGTAGTTATCAAATTGACCGAGAGATCATTTTCCAAGTGATTCTTGATATCCTTGTATCAAATTTTGTACAAATTTCTAAATAAAAATCTATCCACGCTCTTATACTACTTATATGAAGCAATGGAGAAAATAACCAACACAAATAATGTATTATGTACAGCCTGCTTCTAACCTATACCTCCAAAAAACAACCAATGCAAACAATCATCATTTACAGTTACACGTTTCCATTCATTCTATTCCTCATCACTACTTGAATCAGAGTCTGCATTGTCCTTCATAAAATGTGCCGGCAAGTTGGGGAATCTTGGCATGACCCTCTTCCTTTTGCTATCTACCTCTTCTGGTGGTTTCTGAGCCGGTGCTGGTGCGTCATCAGCTGCCCCCTTGGTTGTGGCCGCTGGGGTCGCCGGTTGTGATGATGACGGTGGTGGTGATGGCTTCTTTTGCTGCTGCAATTTCCTCTTGATGTCTACACATGCCTGATCAACCATCCCCAGGAAGTCCCTAACTATGATGAACAGCTGGAGGGGATGTGCATTCTTGTCCTTGGTGGCACCAGCATGGTAGTACTCCGTTGTCCGCTGCACCAGTTCAAGCACTTTCTCCTGGTTTCCTTTTAGTTCATTCAGTTCTTGTTCTGCAGCCTTCACAAATCCTCGCAACCCTCTTGCAAATCCATCATCGCCATATGTCTCCAAGAGCTTCTTGGTACCTGCCAGTCGGTTGCCCAAAATTGCGCACTCATTGACAACAGCGTCATAGTCCACCAGCGCCGCCTTCTTCACATTGGCAAACTCAGTGCTGAGACCTCCAACAATCGGTAGCCCGAGGTTCAGGTATTCATTTTGCCTCTCCTCCCGTGATGGACCCTGACTTGTGGAGCCTGCTGCTGGATTGCCACCATCGGTGCTCTTGGCAAGGCTTCCAGATCGTCGAAGACTGTAGTTGCGGTTGATGGCAAGACGCTTCCCCTCTGAGCGCACAACCTCCTCAATGACAAAGTGGAGCAAGGTGGTGCTCCCGTCTGTGCTCTTCACATCAGAAAGCTTGCGGAGCGCAGTAAGGTTGAAGGCCTGTGCGTTACCGCGAGCTGTCCCAGCATTCATCCGATTGCCTGCCTTGAGCACCGCCTCAAGCAGTTTGAAGAACAGTCCCTTTGTCCTCAGCTCCTGGCTCGCCATCTCCAGTGTCCGGAGTGACTGCTTGAGCTGCGCAACCTCAGCAGCATAGTTTGCCTTGAAAAGCAGCGCATTGACGCGTGCAAATGGGCTGGGCACATCAAGGAGGAGCCGGAGCAGGAAGGACTCCGCTGGAGCAAGCCTGTCGGGGTTCCCAGAGAACTTCAGAAGTGTGTTCTCCTCTTCCTTGGAGATGTTGAGCCGAGACAGCTTCTCGAGGACCTCCGTGCTGAGCTCGGTATGCCCGTCTCGGAGGGCGTCAATGATTTCCTCTCGCCCCACAGTGAGGGACCGGAGGATGATGGAAATGTTGTGCGACTTGCGTGGCTCAAGCAAGAATATTTGCTCCGGCGAGTTCGAGCGTCCGAGGCCAGCTGAGGTGCTGCCACCAGAGGCATCCTTGGAGTCTGAAGGCTTTGTCTTGCGGTTTACCGCGGCGGTGCCAAATAGTGCCTCTATGATGCCTTCATCCAAGCTAGAAACAGAACAAAACAACTTAGTTAGAATTGTTCAGATCAGTTAAAAGAAATTGAGAAACACCGGTAATCAGTTTTTCAAACAATAGCATCACTTTCAAGCCATATAAAAAAATAGTAAATTTACATACTGTAGTATCTATTATCAATAAAGGCCACGCCTATATTCATTTGGCTATGATTCCCTTATCTTTCGGAGGAACTGCCATGGCAATTGGCAAGTGATTGTCCAGTGGTGCAAGCGGACAAAGACAAAGGGAGCCTGTCTTGACTAAGTTGAATGTGTCCTGCGTTCACATCCTGTTCCTGAATTCCTATCATTGTTTTCTAACGAGGCTAAAGTGAATTCCCGTCCTCATCAAGATTTATTATACACTGACCTTGTTCATCTCATGGAACGACTAAACCATATTTTCCCAGCATGCACCATGATTTCGACTAGAAAGTGTCTACTAGAGCAATTTTACCTAAGAAGACAGAGCTAGTTCAAAAGAAAGGAGTACTATGATTTAAAAAGCTAATCTTGTACCAAACAACTATATTTGAGTATGTCAAGCTTAGAAATGTTCCTTTTCCTGTTCAATGAGAAAGCATGCTACACTGCTACGCCAAGTCGTATACTTGTTCCACGAAATCCCGTGTACCCATTCCCCTTGCCCATGTAGGCCAAAAGAAGTCACGCCCATCAGATAAAACCAAAAGCAGCCATCCGTCCTTGTCGCGGGCTCGTGGCTTTGTATGTAAAGCGCCCTTAACAATGACACTAATCAACAACTCCAGAAAGAGCATACGCTCATATAAAAGGCAGCAGGATTTGGGCGTCCTTTTGATGATGCTGCGACGTGATTCCACCGAAAAGGCGACATGCAACTGTGCAACTACGCGCTATACTAGTCTGTGATCCAATCTAAGAATGTGCACCTGCCTTGCACGATCTGAGATCATACCTTTTCTGCTTATCATGCCAACTGCGCCATTCTGCACAATGACAAGTTGACAACTAGTGTAGTGCATCAAGTGCAAATGAAATCTCCTAATAGGTTTGAAGTGTATGAATCAATAGCACAGCAATAGTATAGTGCATCAATGCGCCGTAGTTGATCTGTATGACATTCCTATTTGAAGTGTTGTTTTGTACTCTGTCTATATGTTCAGCTATGCCTCTCCTCGTGAGAGAATAGTAGAGTACTCTGCTCCTACCAACTAGGAGTAATAACATTCACACTAGCAGTATGCACAACAAGCAACTAGGAGTAATAACATTCACACTAGCAGTATGCACAACAAGCACCTAAAGATAATTAACATATGTACCTACTGCGATAATACTATACTACTGTATTCTTTCAATTCAGTAGTACTACCAAAGTACACTGAAATGAAAATGAGAAGATGAGTTCAATTTCAAGAGGAGCTTACTTGAATGAGCCGCCGGTGATCTTGTCCCACACCATGGAGTGATCGGAGGCCGCCACATTGACCTTGTCCCAATGCAGCGGCTTCAGCTTCGCCTGCTGATCCGCGGAACCGGTTGGCACGCCCGGCGCCGCGGGCGGCCTCGACGCGCCTCCCTTCGGCGGCGGTGGAGGCGGCCCTCCTTTCTTTCCTCCCGGAGGAGGCGGCGGCGGCGGCGGGGACGGGCCTTTGGGTGGTGGCGGCGGAGGTGGACCTTTGGGTGGTGGCGGCGGAGGCGGGCCTTTGGGAGGTGGTGGCGGAGGTGCGGCTTTAGGCGGCGGCGGTGGGGGTGGCGCCGCGGCTGCTGGTTTGGGCGGCGCGGGTGACGCGGCGGCGGCGATAGATTGCGGTCGTGATGGGCTTTCCCTTCCAGGCGGCAGTGGCAGCGATGGAGATGATGCGGCTGGTCGGGTGGCAGGGGCTGGTGCTGGAGACGGGCGGGGAACCGAGGTGACGGCGATCGCCGGCGACGGTGGCCGCGCGTACGCCTCGGCGGCGGCCACAGAGAAGGACGAGCTGGAGCCGGCGTTGGGCGCGTACAGCGACTCGTCAAACTCAGCGGACGCGGAGTCCAGGGAGCCTCTCGGTATGAGCGGCTCCTGATCTATCCTGTTCTTCCTCGACCGTGGCGGCGACGGAACCGACGACTCCTGGACATCCTGCCTCCTCTCCGCGCGGTACGGCCGGGTCGGCGGCGGCTGCGGTGGACGCCGACTCGTCGGTGGCTTCCTCCCCCTCCCGCCGTCGCCCTCCTTCTCGAACTCCCGCCAGTATATCGCGTCGAGGCCGTTCTCGTCCACCATGTTGCCCCGCGACGGCCGCTTCGGCTCCCTCTCCGGCCGCTTCCCGGTAAACGCGCCACCCTGCGCTCCACCATAATGTTGCCCGGCCCCGTCCGCGTCGGTGAGCTCCTTCTTCTTGCCGTGCCGGAGGAACAGGAAAAAAGCGAGACCCGACACCGCGAAGCTGCTCAGCGCCGTGCTCACCACGGCCACGGCGATGTCACTCCGCTTCCCTGACGACGACGGCGACGACGGCGACGGCAGCGATGACGGGGTGAGCGGAGGCGTGCCGGGGGGCGGAGACGGCAAGGTGATCGGCGGCGGCGTGGCGAAGGCCGGCGTGCGGGTGGAGGGGAACCTCGTCTGGATGTTCTGCACCTGCGCCGCGGCGAGCGGGGCGGCGATGAGGAGGAGGAGGAGGAGGGGGAGAGGAGAGGGAGCCGGAGCCATCGCTGCGGCGAAATGGAACGTGACGGAGGCGAGGCGAGGCGGTAGGATTGACTTAGCGGAATCGATGGGTTGATGGTGCCGGCCGGCTACTAGGTGGCTACGTTATCGTTGGGCCGGGCTGCGTTGCGTGGCGTGCGTTTGACCTGGCCGGGTTGGGGTTTGTTGTTTACTTGGTCGGGCGCCGGACGAGGCGAGACGAGGGTTGGGTTGGGTTGGGTCGTTGGTTGGGGGAGGAAGAGAAGGGAAGGGAAGACGCGTTGCTGTGGAGGAAGGAGCGGAGCCAAGGCGGAAACCGCGCGGGCGCCGCCTCCGCCGCCGCGTGACTGGGGAGGGTAGCTGTCGCATGCACTTTCCGCTTACTTTGTTGTTGGCTGCGGGGACGCGGAACTGACGCGGCGGGGTTCCGCGATCGGGGCCGTCCGTTACATGATCCGATGGACATGGAAAACGCGCAGGTCCTTGTAGATTTTCTCCCGAATAAAACGGTCGTGCCACGAGAGTCCAATTCCAATTCTACGTGAACCAACCGAGATGTAATCATGTCTACAAGAGCCAATGGAAGTAAAAGCTCTGAGAGCCACAGAGACAGCAAATCATTCTCTCTGGCCTCTCTGGCCTCTCTGGCCTCTGGGACACGACTGAGTGGTGCATTGTTCGCGTTAAGCTATTGAAAGCTGGACTCCTGTAGGCCGCGCGAGTTCATCCAAGAGCACACGTTGACAGCACTAGCTGTACCCTTGTCTTTTGTAAAGCCAGGTGTTGAGTCGTTATCGTCCGGCCCGGAGTCACGTGCCAGAAGGACGGCAGGGGGCGGTGCTCCCGGCCTCGCATTGTTGCGCTCTGCGCCTGGCACTGGACTCAACTGGCTGGCAGCAACAATGAGCTGGTACATTCGATCGCCGGCCGAGGCCACGACGCGGCCAAAACCCCAAACTCCAAAATGTACCAACCGTGGCCGGACGTTAACTTCTCCGTAGCTAACTCCGAATCTTTCGATTCTTGAAACGAGCTGGAAAAGAGCGGAGCGGAAGATCTTGCTTCGCTGTGTCCCCGCGTTTCCCTAATGCGGGGGACAGTTTGGACGACTACCACAAGTAACGCGCTTGCAGCAGTAGCGTGTTGTTTGTTCGTTCACAACAAAGCAGACGCCTAGTGCGGTTGGTGATCACGCGCGCGTCACGTTGACGCAGACGTTATTATCCATCGCTGCTCATGAGGCTACAGAATGCATACCGTCTCTCGGTTTTTAGCCAACGTTATTTTCCGCTAGAAAATGACAGATCCTGTGACTCGGCTTTATATTACGGAAAGATACAGTAAGTTAACGTAATCATCTGAGGTTTATCAACCGTGAAACGATGAGATCATTCACAATAAGCACACGTAAACCGTGAAATGACGAGATCAAATGTCAAATTATTCGCAATAAACACACGTAATACGCTTGGTGGAACTCGATCGGCGAACCGCTGACCACTAAACAGGGGTATCACCCCTGGCTGTACTAATCATCGGTTGGTAGCTCGTGCAACTTGTTGATCTCCTTATCAGACAGTCTAGTGACTGAATTAATTTTGCACGTGTGTTGCGTACAGGAATGGAAAAAATTGGACCAAATTGCCTCCACGAACTATCTGTTTTAATTTAAACCATGACTTGTAGAACTGAAATATATACAGCCTCAAACCACTGAAACAGTCTAACATAGCGCTCTTGTCACAGTCTACCTTGTTTTAGCTGTCGTGACTGATATTATGGCATGCGGTGGGTTACCAGTCCATTGTCTTTCATACTCTTTGTTTTAGTTGGATTTCTGGAGTAGTTTGTTTAGCGAATATTAAGATTAAATTAAAATATTCTTTTTTAATCATTTTTTTAATTCTCTTTGCAAACATATGATTGGCATTGAAATTATCGAAGTGATAGTAATCATGAAATCAGTGCAAGAATCCTTTTATATTACGATAGTTGTACAAAATTTGAAGGGACAATTGCATCCATGCCCCCACTTTCAATCCCAATTGCTGTTTTGCCCTTACTTTTTAGGGTTTGCAATTTTACCTTAGCTTTTTGAAAACGAAGCAGAGTTCTACCCCCAGTTTGGATGGGCTGATTTAACGGTGTTAATTCAATGGCGAAAAGACATTTATACCCTTGGTTGTTGTTGCAGTTTTACCCCTACTTTTGTCCATAGAGATTAGATGCAGTTATACCCTTGAGATTGAAAGTGGGTGCATGAATGCAATTGTCCCAAATTATATATTCACTCATCTCTATATGTACCCTAACAAGGGCATATATATGTGTGTGTGTATGTATATATGTATATGTATGTATGTATATGCTTCAGTTATAGCAAAAGGGAACAGAACAACATATATATACAAATTTCAGACTTTAAAACATTTCAGATCAGATCGATAAGCATATACATACTGATCAGAATCTTTCAGGTAATGAGATTCATTATATCATCTGCACATCAACAATGTTCAGAAAATTTTTGTCGAAGCCACATACAGATACATTATATCACATTTCAGATCACATTTGCAATTTGTACCTTATATGCATATACAAGGACTGATTTCAGCATTTAAATCACATTTGCACTTGAGTTTCAAAATAAATTCAGAAGTACAGCTAGCTGCTTGGCAAGCTTCATCAGTACATATCCAGAACAAGTGCTGGGAACAGAACAATACATCACATATATACAGGGACATCAGTTCTACATCAGACATCAGTTCTAAACGCATTTCTTCAGACAATGTCACTTCCCCTTCCTGTCCCCCTTCCCCTTCCCCTCCCACTTCCACTTCCACTTCCACTTCCACTTGCACTTGCACTTGCACTTGCACGTACACTTGATGGTTAAGACAGAAATCAGCAATAACAAAATAAGCAAAATCTGAAGATAAATATAAGGAAATAGAAATGCATTACTCACTTTGATATGGCTGCAACACTTGGGTCATTGTTCCCCTCTCCAGTTTCAATTTCTGAAGATGAGTGCCTCCTCTTTTGACTTGCCGTGGGACCTCCTTGGCAAGTCTTGGCCGTGTGGCCTAGCTCATTACATTCAGTGCATTTCTTTCTCTTACTAGTGCCAGCCTCATCACTTGCCTTCATCCTACCCACTCTTGGCCTCCCAGGTTTCCTTCTCAATCTAGGCTTCTTGATTTTATAGTCTAGATCAACATGTGTCCATCTATCCTTTGATGTCATTGGATTGAAAGTCCCTGCATATGCCTTCTTGAACTTCTCGACGGAGAAGCAGTCATCCACAAAATCATCCATATGGACATCCCTACTAAGCTTCGCAATGAAAGCTAAAGCATGACTACAGGGATTTCCTGTCACTTGCCAAACCCTACAGGAACATGTTTGTTGCTCCAAATGTATTACATGCCTAATGGTGCCCACAGTTACTTCAGCTGTCCCAGCTCCACATATCAATACCTCATGGTCCTTGATATTCTTACTTTTAGCATTCAGATCCTTTGTAATAGTTGGAATTATTCTTCCCTCCATTTTGCCAGCAATCTTGCATCTTGCAACAAACTTGGTTATGATCATCTGTCTTATTGCATCATGCATGTCCACAATCCGTCGATCCTTGGTTTTTGAGACCCAACTATCGAAGCATTCAGAAAGATTATTATTGATGTAATCTACCTTGCATTCTTCAGAAAATTTGCTTCTACTCCAAATGTATGGATGATTGTCATCCAACCAGAAAAGTGCATCAGGACACTTCTCCTTTATCTTGCCCATATGATAGGTGAACTTCTCACATGTGAAGCTTTTGGCAGCCGCCCACATATTTTGGGCAAATAGAGGGCCATGGAACTTCTTCTTCATGTTCTTCCACAAGTGCCTCATACACTCTCTATGTTCCACTCCTGGATAAACATCATTTATAGCACTCTCTATTCCTTTGCCTGCATCTGTACTAATGACCAAACCTACAATAGGAGTATAGTTCTGGGTTAGTCAAATTTGAAATTAAAAAAATGGAGTATGCAAGTAACAACTTGAAGAATAGACAAACCTTTTGGAGTACCAATAGCTTTTTTCACATTCTGAACAAACCAAGTCCAACTATCCTTAGATTCTGTCTCAATCACCCCATATGCCACTGGAAAAAGCCAGTTATGACCATCAATTGCAACAGCCGAAGCCAACTGGCCTCTAGACCTTCCAGTCAAGTGAGTGGAGTCCATTGCTATGTAAGGCCTACATCCTTCCAAAAACCCATCGACACAGGGTTTAAGAGCAACAAAGAACCTCCTGAAGCAAACATCACCATTGCACTCTTCAGTGTCCAGCTCAACTACACTGCCTGGCATTGATCTCAATAGCTCATTACGATAAGTAGGCAGCAGATCGTAGCTGTCATCCCATTTCCCATTTATCATGTCAAGTGCTCTCTCTCTGCCTCTGAAGACCCTGAAATATGGGATGTCAATCTGATGCTTCTTATTCAGCTCCTCCTGTAGATCCTTTGCTCCTCTTGAGGGGTTATCCCGTAATAAGTCCACCACTCGATCAGCTACCCACTTAGTTGAGGCCATTGTTTCACCACACTTGTTGAAAGATCCACAAGTGTGCTTTGGTCCACTTGACTTAACCTACAATCAAAGAATAATCAGCTTATTGAACAAAATGACAAAACATAATCACATTTCATAAATACAAATACAAAAGTACCTTGCATCCAATGTACTTAGGGCTTTTAGATGCAAAAAAACGCCACTTGCAACCCTGTTTTGCTCTTTTGCAAATGGCTCTAAACCTTTTCTTGTCTTTCTTGATGGTATCAAAAGCATGATCATTCAAGATAGCATGATGGGTAACTGCTAACTTGCATTGATCCACATCTGGGAATACCACACCAACATCAATACAAGGATCATCAACATCATATGCAAAGACTCATTATCGTCATCAACTATTTCTTGATCAGGATCGAACTCAGGGTCAGAACAATGAGAGTCAGAAGATTCAGCCAAATCAGAATCATAGCTGCTATCACTATGTGCCACAAGCGATTCAGGGTCCGAATATATGCCCTCATCATTAATTCCTACTGCGTCCTCATCATTTGAACCCTTTCTTTTGGAATTCTTGGCTCTCTTTTTTATGACTCTCTCATTTGTGGCTCCCTCATTTGTGGTTCCCTCAATTGTAGCAATCTCGCTTATGCATGCTCTAGACCTTACTGAAGGATGACATCTACGTTTTGAGGGTGAAAATTGCAATGGACCATTGAAATCATTGATTTGGGCATCAATGCACACAACCCCCTTATCTAGATTGAGTTGAAACCACTCTCGCAAATCCTCATCGGATTTTATCTCAACAAAACCATCATCCAAAGAACGCCACAAACTCAAGTATTGTTTAGAACCCCACATGTAGTGTTCAGCTATGAAATTAACCACTTGCAGCAAATCACACTTATGCATGTCAATATTTTGGGTTGGCAAGGTTTTACCCTGAAGGTATTTCTTTGGCCCTCCATCCGGCAAACTGAAAAAAGACTTAACTCTAACAACTAATAGCAAATCACTGTGAGTTGGCCTACAAATCACAGCAAAGGTTACCCATTTAGGAAATTCGTCCTAAGTACCAAAAGTAATTCATCCTACAAATAAAATAGAATCAAGGGACAACCACAATGACAAGAATCGAATTACCTGTTAACCTCTTCCATGAAAATCTGCTCCATTGATAGGATTTCCTCCATTGAAGCCTTTCTCTGTTGGTTCTGTCGCGCCTGCAGCCGTCGCCTGCCTCCAGCCGTTCGGCGCGCAAGGGCGCAGCAAGCCCTGCCCTAGCCGCTGCTCGCCGCGCCTGGGAGCGGCTGCCGCGGGAAGCCCCGTGCCCGCCGCCCCGCCGGAGACTCGCTGGAGTGTGGCGTCGCCCCGCCTGCGCCCCCACCGTCGCGTCGGCCCGCCTGCGCCCCCGCCGCCGCGTGGCCCCGCCTGGCCGCTGCTCACCGCGCCTGGCCGCCGCGTGGCCCCGCCTGCGCCCCCGCCGCCGCGTCGCCCCGCCTGCGCCGCTGCTCACCGCGCCTGCGTCCCCGCCGCCGTGTGGCCCCGCCTGCGCCCCCGCCGCCGCGTCGCCCGGCCTGCCTGCGCCCCGGCCGCCGCTGTCTAGGTTTGTTCACTCGGTGGAGAGGAGAGGATTCAATCTCTATCCATTCACTCAGGGGTAGAATGGACAATTGATAATTCAAAAACCTTTTTTAATTTTCATTTTCATTTCTTTAACACAAAAACGTGGGACCCACTGAACATCCGTTAAAAATAAGGGCAAACGGCTGGTTCGTTTTGAAAAAGTGGGGGCAAAATTGCAAACCCTAAAAAGTGATGGTAAAACAGCAGTTGGAGTTGAAAGTGAGGGCATAGATGAAATTGCCCCAAATTTGAATCCTAGATATTCTTATATTTTAGAACAGATAAAGTATAAAATAATCCAGAAACACACATAATCAGATTTTATTTTTCTCTCAATTTACATGAAAAATTTTAACCTTCAAGTAAATGTAATGGTTTGTTTTTCTATTTAGTAAATGCTATTTTATATATAGGTTTAATGTGAAGCTTCAGCGTTCTGAGTCAATATATTTGTTGTAGTCAAGGCATGTTGATAACCAAATCTTGTCATCATCTGTGGTAGTTAAGGCCTGTAAATAAAGTCCAGTCAATTGAGACGGCACAGTTCTTCATGATAAGTGGAGATTTTTTTAAGTTTATATTAGTAAATTTATTATGTTTGACATTATAAGGGTTGACCTACATGAAGCAACCGTTCGTCGGTTCAACTGTTTTCCGGTGCCATTTTTTTATTCTTTTCCCAGACGGAAAATATTGCTCAGCAAAATTTCTTATAGAAGGTGTAGATAGAGTATCAAACCTGTAAGCCAACAACTGCTCAATTGAAATATTTGTTATGTTATTTGTTACGATGGCTATATGGATTTGTTTGGTACAATTCTCCAACTGAAGCTAGAGCTCACCAAACCGTTCTAGCTTTACTCGGAAAGGGAGTGAAATGGACTGATGTACTTTTATAAAATGAACTAGATAAGTAAAGTTGGGTTTAGTCTGTTTCACAACTATCAAAATCAACGCTTATAGTTAAATTTAGGGGTTGAAGTCTTATCAATCAAGCCTATATACTTGACCTCAGGCATCTTTCTCTAAAACTTCTTAACTTCAGTTGTTTAAAAATATGCTAAACATCAGTTGGACGAAGGCAATGTTTTCGTTTTATTTTCAGATTGCTTTTGGACGTAGGGCCAGATCAAGCATTTGTGCTACAAGTACAAATTCTCATATTGTGCTACAAGTACAAATTCTAATATGAATGCATTTGTTCTTTGTAATTTAATACCAGGTCTCACATGGATGCACATTTATGGGAGTCGTACCGTTTCTTCACATATATAGTGACAGAATACCTACTATTTATACATGCTACTCGCTGAGCAATAATACCATTATATACCAGTGCCTTTTGGTCATGGAAACGAGTAATATTTGGCAATTTGCACCATACTCTTTTCTCTACAAATGGCAAATCGCCATGCCTTTATCTGACCTGGGCAAAGTGCTATGAAGAAATTAATCAAGAAATGGCCCATGTGCTGCCGAGCTACCGGCGCCGAATCCCAAACTAATTAATGTGGTTTTGGCTGTCTACGTCAACAAGCCTGAGATTTTTAATCCTACCTATTCATTCCTCGTTTCATTTTCCCGTTGATTCGTAACTAAATTAGGTCATTAACAACTGGTGTGATTTGTGGGTGTTCGCCGGACCATCTATCTGGCCATTTGGTTGCTTTTGCACGTGGTACAGCACTCTAGAAGCATCGGACCGAATTACAGGTGGTTCGAATTGGACTAAGGCTGTGTTTTAAGTGGGTTAGAAACACAACTCCTGCGCACGAAAAACGAAATGATTCATTAACATATGATTAATTAAGTATTAATTTTTTTAAAAAAAATAGATCAATATAATTTTTTAAGCAACTTTCGTATAAAAACTTTTTACAAAATACGCACCGTTTAACAGTTTGAAAAACGTGTGTACGAAACATGAGAAAGATGAGTTAGAACTCACCCTCAAAAAAGAATAAAGCCTAAATGATTCTATAAAAAGGCCTTGTTTAAATCCCACGCCAAATTTTTACACCCTATCACATCGAACATTTAAACGTCTGCATTAAGTATTAAATGTGGATGAAAAAAATAACTAATTGCACAGTTTACGACTAATTTGTGAGACGAATCTTTTGAGCCTAGTTTCGCAATGATTTGATAATGTGATGCTACAGTAAACATTTGCTAATGATGAATTAATTAGGCTTAATAAACTCATCTCGCGGTTTACATACGGATTCTGTAATTATTTTTTATATTAGTGCCCAAATAATCCATGAAACATCCTGTATAATACCCGATGTGACACGCTAAATTTTTACACCCCTGAATCTAAAACACCCCCAAAGTTATCCGGTTCAGAGCACGTTTTTGCATGGGAGCAATCAGGTTGGAACCGCAATGTGACTGTGAGTCTGTGACTGTGACCCTTTTTTTTTTTTTGAGAACTCTGTGTATCCTCTTCATGACGTAACAGCGACGCTGCTACCTCTCCAACCTCGTAGATTTGTCTCAGCTGCACCGGACAAGGAAATTTAAGGAGAAGGGTAACAACGAAAGTGCTACGAAGTTGAAGACGTTTTGCCCGTATCTAGCTAGAATCGCTCGTCTCTCTGCGCGTTGATACTTCAAACAACGGAGGTGTCCTTGGGAATTGGGATCGTTATCTCCTACAACTCCCCTGTACAATCTATGCTGACCTGACATACGGTTTCGTCAGATTTGGTCTTAATTTGGTTCTGATCAACCAGGTTATGGGGACTATTAGACCTACATATCACTATATGGCAGATTGGCAGTGACAGCAACCGATCAGTAACAACTAACAACAACACAAGTTAAGAGGATTAGCCATTAATCCAGTATCATGCCAATACTACATTGCAGAAGAAGAGCAGAAGGTCCAGTGCTATCCATGCGTCAGATTTGCAGTTCAGAACAAAACACGAAGCAGAGGTGCAATCAATTTCTCACCCCAATTCTGTTGCCTTTGATATTGAGTTGACACCAAACTAATCATTCAGAAAGGGAAAGCGATGCAATTCCAGTCAGTGAAGCGGTGAAACCATGCAGGATTGCAGGGAGGGCTTGCGGTGAATGACGGGTTCTCGTACCTTCGAGTATGGCGATCCGGCCATGGCGGTGAGGCCGATCTCCCAGCTCCCGCAGTGGACGCCAAGTTTGGTGGAGGCCAACGCCGCGCGAAACAGGCAATCGGGAGGTTCTCGAGATGTCAACGGTGGCAGGGGGGTCTCTGCACCGGAAGAGAGACCTTGCCGTTGTCCGGCTTCTCTCGTTTCCCAGTGAAACGCCGGCCTCTGCCTCCACCGTGACGAGCTCCGCCTCGGCGCCCTGGCCGCCGCCGGCCATGGGGAAGAAGCCGATTAGAAGTCCAAAGGTAAAAAAATTCTGCGACAAGTGGGCCGGTTTAACTAATGGGCCAACTATTCGGTTGCACCATTAGAAGCCCATAGGCCTTAACTAATCAACTGCGACGTGGATCTCCTGATGATGATGGACCTTGGGCTAAAACACAAGCTAATTTTGACCAAAAAGAAAAAAGAAGTGAACTTCCTTATACGATTTTCGCAAACTGATGCCTTTCTTATTCAATATCCCCTCAGCACAGGACACATCATACTATGTAGCATCGGCATCTTTTTAGATTAAGGATTAAACCTGGACTCTGTATCCAAAATGATATACACAACCAATGTAGTGCCGGCATTTGTGCATTGCAAAGTGTCATGTGCTAAATCACATTTTGCCAAATTTGCCATGTAAACTCATCAATTGTGTTTTAGGCCGTTCATTTGTCAATACCCCTGGGGGAAGTTCGGTCCACCAAATCCAAACCCCAGATGAGGCTGGGCTTCAGGAAGCTTTTGCCTAGAGCTAGTTGGGCCTGACCAGGGCAACGAGCCTCTCTGACGAGTTACTGCATAATCACAAGTCAAACGAAAAACAAATCCTTAGAAAAAAAAAAGAAGCTTTCTTTCTTGTATGCAGTACACATAGCTTTAGCCTTTCTGTCCAAGCAGTTCACTTGCTTTCTCCACCAGCAGGTAAAGAATGCTGTACTTAGTAGGATCTGATGCCCTGCTGTTAGAGTAGGGTTGTCTCACCTTTCCTTCCATCTGGGTTTCACTCTCACCAAGCCATGATCCAATTCTTTACTGATGCTACCTAGTCATCTATAGTTCTAACTAATATTTATACATGACTTTATTCCCAAATGTCTTGGTTTGATTCTTTCTGTAGGACCAGTCTTGCAACGAGAGGCTTGCATCTGTGACAATTCCATAAACTTAGGAGACAAGCAAGGGTTGTGTCCCGGCCTCTACCCCAAGTATCCGATGCCTTGGAGTAGACTATACTTTGCTCATGAGTGTGATTTCTAGTCCTTTTCAGTGACTAAATGTACCAGGCCTTAGACAATTAGTACCAAAACCTGATGACAAATCTCGTTACAGTTAGATTATCATCAATTCTTGTTGAGATTTCTGAATCCGAAATCTTGACCTGCTCCTGAATCATGACCGGAATTGTCTTTCTGCATTTTGGATAGAATTCAACGAAAAGCATGCATGATCGTACAAATTTGTGTTCCCTGGTCTGTGTCTGGGTTTGATGAGCTTAGCAAGGCAACAGTACCTGACTATCGATCTCTTTCTTGTGCTGAGTTTTTGCAACAGAAACTCACCAAATTTGTCCTGCATTTTTGTGAAAGGCTTAAGACTAGCCTTGTCTCTGCACTGCACTTCTTCTTTAGAACAGTGCTCTAGTTTGGTGCAACGAACACTTGCAAAGAGCCAAGGACGGCTCTGTAGTCTGTACTACTACTAACCCCTGCATCCTCCTTTCGATATTCCTTTCTCAGGGAGTTAGTTACCTGCACGCATTTAGGTGAGCAACCCAGTTGTAAGATTCCTGTTCGTTGCTTAACCAAATCCGTTAATTAACCAATGCCTCTCAATCCAATCAAGTGACACACACAACAAATCATTACGAGATATTCTCCCAAGGCTCCTACCTTGGACAGCGCGGCTAATCTGTTCTTGAGCTCTTTAATAACATCAAGTCAAGAACAGGTCGTTGGGAGCTGTTCAGTAGTAGCATGCTCCTGCTAATTCTAGTGACAGCCGTACGGTTCAGGTACAAATGTACAAGGCTTCTAGATGACTGGAGCCATGCCAAAATCCAGATGTGCAACCTAGCTAGTATTACCGGCTTTAATCACCTGTGCGACACTGATTAGTCAGCTCTAATGAACTTGATAAGCTTACACTAATTAGCTAGACTCAATGTCATTATCATACTCCCTTTCCCTGCTTTGCTGATGACTGACGCCATTATAATGATGTTACTTAACGTCGCCAAATACAAAGGATGGACATAGATAATAGCAGCAGCTTTGGTGGCCACGGAGGCCCAATGGCTGGCGGTGGTTGGTTTTTAGGTGGCTTGATGAGTTTGTTATGCTCTTAAACTCATCCAGTGCTGTCCTTTTTAAGAGGGGAAAATATAGCTACCTGTCTCGCTACAGTTTAGCCCCTTTTGCTGCTAACACTAGCAGCACCTCTCATGGTCTCACTCTAATCTGCATGATCATTTCGTTTTCTCTGCAGATAAAATACCCGATTATTTACGGGATTATTAGAATGTATTAATTGCTCTACACTTCAAAAAATATGTTTTTTTTCAAAAATCTTTTTTTTCTAATGTATTGTTTGGATTACTTGTTTTAAACTATCTGTTAAGTTTATTTATCAAATATTTAATTTATCTCTATAATCAAATAGATAGTCTGTGGCAATAATCTAAATTAAATAGCGCCGTGCGTGCCTAACGCCTTTCGGTTCGGTGAATGTGTTACGCTCAAAATGACACCTGCTCCAAGGAGAGCCAAGTGCCAAACATTCAGGCCAGTTTCTCACTTAAAATCGATCTGGGCATCGCTGCACGTCGTGAATTCAGAAAGAGATGGAGCAAGAAAGCTGAATCCAACCATGAAATGATGAAACAGCTCGTGTCTGAACTCTGAAGCTTCGCGTCTCTGAAACCGATCGGTGGCCGACAGTTTCGGCAACAGAGGTCTGCAGGCTGCAGCTAGCTTCCAGGAGGGTTGGCTGCTTAGGCTTTGGTCGTCTGGAATGCATGATCCAGGAAGCAAAGGCGACCGTCCGATGGAGATCCAACGGCGCTGGTATGGTTCGTTGGGCAGTGGCCATCACTGGAGCCAACTAAAAACTCGTGTTTTTTCTTTTGCTGGGCTCGGGTTTACGGGTATGAAGCATGTGGAAGGAATTGAATACGATTTGAGTAGGGTGGTTGATGACAAGTTGGTGGAGTTCATCACACTCACAGGATTGAGAGATAGGCAGAGAATGCAAGAACAATCATGGGCTCCATGCACTTGCCTTGCATTTTCCAATTCTCCAGCTGGTCATTGGCAGCCTCCAGGCTGGGGAGTTGTGGGTCGTAGTGTATATAGCCTTGCGTTGAGCCCTCACCAAGCAACGTGACAGCATCTCCTGCAATGTCTCCCTATCCCTCAGCCGTCCGATCGCGAAATCGACGATCGATATTTTGTAAAAAGAAAAGAGTTTTTTTTCTATTAGATATGGGGTGATGTCAAGCAGCTAGCTTGTGATGTCAAGGTTTTGCTGTTCTTGGTGCTTGTGGGGTAAAGGGGACTTCTATGCATTATTTAAGTGCAGGCATATTTGGGAACATAAATAGCAAAATGACTAGTATGTTCTAGTGGTTCAGAAAAGGCATGCTTACAAGTTGTAAAGTTGTATATTAGGAAAGATAGGGAATGTGCTAATGGTGGACGTTTTATGTGGCGTGGAGGATGCCCATATGCGAATGCGAGAAGTCTAAAGCTGCTTTCAAAATTATTAGCAGAACATGTTCTTGAAGATGGACAGTGTCTACTATGCAGCTATCTCAGTCATCAATCATCACAGAACGATATAATTGAGATGCTGTTGCTGCTAAAATTTCAGAGAACAGCCTTTTGTTATTTCCATGGTTGTCAAATGTTTGAACTGAACAAAATTTCCTGCTTTGCTCTGCGTGAACTGTACTGGGAATTTTTAAACTGAAGTGAACTGCATTACTGATTTTGTGGAGATTTAGGTGGGTTAGTTGGGGGATTAGTACAATAAATTTTGAATATTAGTTAGTCTGTTGAGAGGTCCCTATCTTCTGCTTCGACTTTCTGATATAAAAGTTCATCTTAACAAACTATATTATTATTTGTTTCCTTGGCTGTCTTTGCAGCTGTAGGTGCGCAATCCATCTGTAAAGATCCTCTAATAGTATAATGCTCTTGCTCCACTTGAAATTCTCTTGCTACGTGTATGCGAAGAAACACAAGGCACCAACTCACACAAGTCAGAACATACAAGCCATCACTACTTCAAACTTTCAGAGAAACAAAAACTTCCAGAACACAGGAAACAAGCTTGAAATCCAAACAGAAACTCAGAGCATACAACCAGGGGAAAAAAATACCAGCATACCAGCAGGTAGCAGCAGCAATTTCTGACAATTCAAAAACTACAGAATCAGCAGTACATTAGGCCATTCTGGATTAACACAGTCAGCAGAAAGGGTAAATCATGCAGATTAGACCATTGTGTATGAACAATAGTAAGAAAGAAACATTGCAGCAGCAAAAGATTAAACCATTGTGGATCAACATAATTGGCAGAACACAGACTGCAAGAGATTGAGGCATTGAGCCAGGTCTTCAGGATGAGCTATAGATGCAACATTGTTTCAGCTCAGACACAAGGATGGGATCAACTCATTTTGTTCAAATCAATTCAATCAATATTATGCGAGTTCAGCGAACAAACATGTGAATTCTGAACTAATAGACAAAAAAATGAAACTTTTATCCTATCCAAGAATTGTACACCACCAATCAAGTAATTCCAACCCCCAAAGTCGCCCCCTCCAAACCGAAGCCTAACGAATCAATCTGAATTGTACCAGAAATGAACAAGAATTTGCTTCCTCTACTCTCCATCTTCCCTTTGTGCACCGCTGCAGTGTGCCGCCCATCCCCTTCACTGTCCTGTACAGCCGAAGGCGGCAGCTGGCTTGTGGTGGCAGCTGTGATGGCTGTGGCAATGAATTGCAAAGCAATTCCATGACCACACACAGCTCCACAAGGCAACCTCAATGAAAGAATTATTGTGTATACTCATTAACTGTCTACCAAGAAAATGCCGCCGCAGGCAATGCCGATGATGACAATGCCAACGGTGCTGATGCTGAAGATGAATCACCCTCTGCAATGTAGAGGTCGTATGACTTCCAAGTGTGGTCGAGCGGGCAAGGCTTGCCGGCGTCGAGCCGGTCCCATGGCTTGCCCTTCCCGGACCAGTGCATAAGGCTGACAGGGCCCTTGTGGAGAGGGCGGCAGCTGCCGAGGACGTTGTCACCGCCCAATCCGTGTTGGTTCCAGCGGTGGTCGACGGCCTCCACCTCGCCGGCGAACACCAGCAAGAACGGGGGCAGCGACCCTAGTTCGTAGATTCGCTTCTCCTTCTGCATCTCCATCCACGTCTCGATGCGGCGACGGTAGTTGCCGACGCGCCACCGCCGGAGGTCGATGACCATGACGCCGGTGTTGAAGTAGCAGGGCGCGCGGCGGCGCCAGGCGAAGACGCGGTCGCCGAGCTGCGGGTCGGACCAGAAGGTCTCGGTGAAGTAGCGGGAGAAGTTGGCGTGGCAGTACTCGGGGGCGGCCACGACGGCGGCGGCGGGCAGGCGCGTCTCCCAGAGGCGCCTCACGTCGTCGACGGCGAGCACGTCGGAGTCGAGGTATATCGCCCGCGGGACGCACTTGGGGAGCAGGTCGGCGAGGTAGTTCCTGGCGTAGTTGAGCGGCGCCTCGAGCGCGGCGCGCACGGACGCGGAGATGAGGCCGGTGACAGCGTCAGCGCGGAACGGGTAGATCTCGAACCGCAGCGACGGGAACGACGCCGCCACGGCGGTCCTCAGCTCCCCCACCCCGCCTTCGCCGCCGTCCGCGGCCGCCAAGAAGTGGAAGAATATCGACTCCGGGCACGACGCGTGCTTGAGCAGCGAGTAGATGGCCGCCATGGACCCCCTCAGGTAGTGCGCGTCTAGCGTCATCGCGATGTGGACCAGCCCCGGGTCGCACACCCCCGCCCCCGCCACCATCGCCGGGCACCCCTCCCCGTTCCTGTACTCCGGCGCCTCCGCAAACCTCGGCAACGCCGCCCCCACATCCCCCACCACCAAAGCCACCACCACCACCAACGCCAATCCGGCCCGCATCGCCGGATTGCGCCCCATATTAGCTGCCTCCGCCCTCGATTCCCTCCTCCTCCCACCCTCGGGGGGGTTGGGGTTGGGGTGGGTTCTTCGAGGTCGGCGTCCCCTTCCTCCTCCCTCCCTCCCCCTCGCGCTCGGGGTGGATGCGCCGCGCGGGTGTATGTATGTATGTGCGGGTGGGTGGCGAGCGAGGCGGAGGCGGAGGCGGAGGCGAGGCGATCGAATCCGCCGGGTTGTTTTTTCGGGGGGACATTTATACATGTGGCGTTACCAATAAAAACACCCCCGTGTTTTTTTAGAATATGCGGGTCCCGCGTGGCCTTCGCTTTGCTTACGCGTTAATCTCCCCTACGACGCGAGCGCGACCGAGCGGCGGGGTTGTTTAGTTCGTTAGGGCTAAAATGGATCGGGATTACTGCTTGACAAGTCCTTTCTTTTTTTCTCTCTGGGAGATATATGCCCGGTGACGCACACACCACGTATCTTGGCTTCGGCTTTCTTCTGTTTAGCAGTAGCGATGCGAAGCAACAGCGACCACGGCTGATCACATGTGGGCGCGCCCGTGACAGTGTTAATGCATTCATCAGAGATGGCAAGTGGACGCCGCAAGCTTCGCATTAGGATCAGGAAAAAAAAAAGAGTATATGCGTTTGGATGATTACAATGTTATTAATCATGATCATGCTACGAATAGTCATGTGACAACTACGGGACATATTCGGCGAATTATAAATTGCCGTGCATGCAGGGGATTGCAATGTCTAATTGTGTTACAAATATAGCCATGATGATTTTTCTTTGCAGTGTTCATGAATCTTCATTTATGGCTTGGTATTTGTGTCATTTCGGTGAGACCTAAGCTAAGTTATTGGTGTAGATTCATGTGCGACCTAAATAAATTGTGAAGAGACAAATTTCCTTCGCACAACCATACAAGTCGCAGAAATAATCTTGTCAAAGCTTTCAAGCTGACGATGGTACGAATTGTCCCTATGTGGTCCTCTGCGCTCGTTACACGCAAATCCCTCCAAATTTCACCGATACATGGATGCTACACGACAACTTTTCACGGCATATATATAACAACATTGATTTCGGCCTACTTGACACCAACATCAGGAAAACCAGGCAGGAGTATAATGTTACAGACATGCGCCATGATTCTAGTAGTTAAGGCTCTCTATTACAGATTGCATCTTCTTCTTTTTTAAAAAAAAACTCATAGACATTTTAGTAAAAAATATAATTCAGGGGAATACATCATAGTTTATACATTTTCAAATAGACCAAAAGAATTGAGCCAGAGGCTAACTGAATTAAGGAAACTTACTTCCTAATGAAACCGAATAGCAGTCAAGGAGTAGATCGATAGGGTACTGCTACGTTGTCGTGACGACTGCATTCTTAGAACTTTATCGACATGCATGCCTCTTAACGTACCGGTAAAACCCTTCGGCTGTCTTCACTAGAATGACACAATTCACTTAGTTATCACTTGAATTTGAGAGTTTATTTCCATGAAAAAATTTGGCTAACACTATCGTGAAAAACATACCAGTAACATGTATTGACATGTAGTACAACCTTTTCTAGCACTACAATCTCTTATGTTGTATTAAGGAAAATCTCTAATTAACCTCCTCATGAGTTATAAGGAGAGTATTTTTACTAGTGTAGCTTGTAAGCCGAAGACTCGTGACCAAACGAAGGGAAAATAACTTCTATGATAACACTTTATACTTCTACTATTAGGTTATGTTTCTTTTTTTGATTTTGGATTTTCCTTTATACGCTTCCTTAGATCCTAAACAATATGTTTGGTGCAAAATTTTCTATATAAAATTTTGTTGGAAAACTTTTCTAAAGCAACCTTTTAACTTTGTAATAGTTAATTGATTTGTCTATACCTCAAATAGTTCTAAAAAATCAGACAATTCATCAATTCCAGCTATGTTTAAACATGCCGTAGTGGTATGAAAATTATTATTGAATAATACAAAAGGATAGAAACCCTAAATGAATTGTAAATTTGCCTGTATAATTCACGGCCAATTTTTTTAAAAGGCCGTATTACATCTGGCACCTTAGCTATATTCAAAATTGTTTCCTCGCGACGCATGTTTCGGCATGACACGGTATCAGGGATGCTCCCTGGAACTGTTTCACGCAAGTCCCCGGGTCGCTGACCACCAACTGCATCGTGGGGCCCACACGGCGCACGCTGTTGGTCCCACATAACAGTGACCGCTTTTGTCCGCGTACAAGACAAACAGGGGATCTTGACCTTGAACGTGGCACCATGTGGTTTGGTTTCACGCCCATGATTTCCCTTTTTCTCTTTCTTCGAAATATATAAACGTGTTTATCTCGGAAGAGAATATAGTTTTTTTTGTTTTATATTATAATTCACTTAATTTTTTAGTTAAATTTAAGTATGTAGTAAAACACAGTAACATTTTCAATACAAAACAAACATTGTATCATAATATATTCAATGTTAAATTTAATTAAATTAGTTTGGTGTAGTAGATGTTGTTAATTTTTTTTCAAACTTAATTAAATCTAAAAAATTTTGACAAAGAAAAAATTAAACGACTTATAATATAAAATGAGTATAGTAGTATTGAAGTATTGATTAGTGGTACGGAGGTGAAAAAAATATTGTTTTTGTAAGTGAAGTGTTTCCAGAAAGACTTGCATGCTAATGACAGTCCATTGGTCACAGATCACAATGGTAAATCTCCAGTGATGAAAAGTCTTCTTAAGAGTAATTACTGACATGCTGACATGCGTTCAGTAAAGTAAGTTTGTATTAATTAGTCAGCTGATGCTAACTAATCATTCTGTGAATGTAGTATAAACAGATGCGTGCCAACAACCGATATTGGTATTCTGGTGACAAGTGCCTCACAAACTAACCAACTTGTGCAATAGTACTAGGATTCCATAAGATATTTACTTGCATGTTGAGTGCTGTTTTTTGTAAATCTTATTGGACAGCATGGGTGCATTTGGACTTTGGAACACGGACTTTGCTTTCATATGAAATGACAGAATTTTTACATTCTAAAACAGGGGCTAAATATGAGAATGGAACTCTTCGAAAATATCATCATTGCTGGAGAGTCGTGAGTCGTGACCAAATGCTGGTCCACAAAACGAGGACCATAATTGAGCAGGCCCCCTAGAGAATAAAATGCAGTCCATTGTTTGTCTATTAATTTGTCCCTTTCCATTTTCCCTCAGAAATGTAGCTTCGAAGAAAAGACTCCAAAGTCCAAATGGGATATATTTGGAGTAGCTCATCAAGCATGAAAGAAATGAGCATCATGTGATAGACTGTAGTGTGATTATTGAAGGCATATGCTCATGATTCACAGTATTAACCCCTAGAGACATGTTTACAGTAGGGATTTCGCTGAAAATCCTTATGATCAGTAGGATGTCGTAAATGAAATCTTCCAAAGGGTAATAGCTGCATCACATCTGTATGGCTTCTCGTCCCTTCGAGGAATTGGCCTTGTCGGTTGTCATTGCATTTTTTTTAGATACACTGGCGGCTGCTACAAGTTCGCACGTTTTGGTTTTCTATTTGAGTTGGTGCAGCACACCGGTAGTTAGCTGGCATATGGTTTTAGTAGTATTTTTTGTTTGCATGTCTAGCACAATAGGATCAATGTTTGTTGCCGAATCTTCCTCAAACTAGCTGTCGACTGTTCATCCCCGTGCAATTTCATACAGGGCAAGTGACGTACACGTTCACGAATGCAATTTAAACTTGGTGATTTTCTTGACGAGATTGTTCAGCATGTCCAGAAAAGGGACAAGTGTTCATAAGATGTTAGGGGAAGGTGGGAAACTTAAAAACGAGGAGGAACCATTCATATCATGTTTTTTTTTCTGATTCTGGATTTTGAAGTTTTGCTTGCACGTTTTCCTAACTTCTAAACGATGCATTTTCGTGTAGAAAGTTTTCTTGGTAGATACTATTATAAAGCAAAATTTTAACTTTATAGTAGTTCATTTATTTATTTATAGCTCAAATAGCTATCACAAAATCAGATAATCTATCCATTCATGCATTTCGGCTATATGACAGTTTCCCAATTTGAAGGCGTTTAGGAGTAATCACGTGGGATGTAGTGATCGGCGGTGCTGACTGCTGAATTATATCGTACGCGTAAATCTGACAGATTTTTCGACAATACAAAATGTACTACCTGGCTTAGTTCTAGGGTAATCCAGGTCTAAGCATTTCATTTTCACAAAAGGTATGTACATACGTTGGTGAAATTGGCTGCATATTGTCACCTTGATCGAGACGTTTTCTGTCAAATATACCTCAGTAGTGTTTGCTACGAAAAAAATTGAGTGTAGCCGTCCAGAAGAAACCAACCGATGCTGCAATGCATTTTATACTGATTTCAAGTAATTTTCAAGTGCTACTGCTCAGCGGTTTTCCAGATGCAACTGGCATGGTCTCCATCACAAAGATTGGAACTTGTTATCACCGATTGGATCAGCGTAACTATTCTACAGTATCAGGCTATGTTATCAGCAATTAGCTGCCTCATCAAGCTTGTACACAACAACGATTCCGTACTGATCAAGATCAATGTCTTTGTCCGATGTTATATGCGCTAGTTTTTCAGTTGCAATTTGCCACTGCAAAAGCGATGCAGGGAGAGTCTGGAAACCAAAGGGATCATGTCTTTTTCACAAAATCAATGATAGAACACGGAACTAAAATGACTAGTCGGGGATGAAAAGCAGATTGCTGCCCTCATTAAGACCAGATAGTCAAATCGAAGCCTTAACTTAGCGAGAAAGCAAGAGAAACTAATAACCAGAACTAAAGATGCGAAGTTGCAGATGTAATACAAGTCAGAGGCAAAGTTAAAGCCAACTTGCGAAAGCAGCTATGTGAAACCATAGTACTTGAGCAAAGAATATGCCATTGCCATCCCAGCAACACGATGAGAGGACAAGCAGAACGAAATCGCCATGAATTATATGTATGCTTTCTAGAGAATTTCGTTTTGTTCACGTTGCTATCGATCGAACCGGATGTTCATGTTCTACCTTCCACAAGTAGATCTTCTGCAGATTAATCCCATAAACCTTGCAGCTTCAAGACGGACAGCGAAGGCGGCTTCGTCAGAATTCAACACGTCGAATGCAGGACGTACGTACGTTCACATTTGGTCGAGCACGCCACGCCACGCAACGTCCAAACAAAGCTGCTGGGAGAAGAAGAAACAAATCCAAACCCAAATCAGCCACTGGACCGATCCACGGAACAGTTCTAGCCCTTCTAGGCGTTCGCCCACAAGACGGACACGCGGTCGCTGCGCGGCGCGCGCCAGTGCAAACGCGCGCGAGACGACGCCGTGTCAACCGCGAGCGCCGAGCGATCAACGGGACAAAAAAAACTGTTCACGGCGGCCCCACGCGTGGAACATCCTGTCCTCCTGACTCCGTGGATGAATAGGCGGTGTGTTCGGGTGATCGATCAGCTGGACGCTGTACGCACTCCCGGAAAAAGAAAACGATCGATCGGCGGTTCATCGTCCGGTTCGTTTCGAGCAGAAAAACGATCGATCGCCCGGAGAAACGAAGCAGGGCTGCAGGAGGAGCCGAGGAGGCTCTTCAGGGAAACGGACGTCGAGTAGGAGACTAGGGTGAGTTATTTCCCTTCTTTCCCAACTCACATCTTTCTTTTTTTGCGCGCATGTTTTTCAAACTATATTTTTTTTTACAAAAAATTTCTATATAAAAGTTGCTTAAAAAATCAAATTAATCCATTTTTAAAAAAAAATTAGCTAATATTTAATTAATCACGCGTTAATGGATTGTTCTGTTTTCCGTGCGCATGCCATGTGTTGGGAGAGCTGAAAAGGAACACGTCCAGAGTTTTACTACTACATTTGTTTTATATTATAAGACGACTAAATCAAACTTTGTTAAATTTGATTAAATTTATAAAAAATAATAACATATAAAATATTAAATTAATTTTATTAAATTTAACATTGAATATATTTTGATAATATGTTTATTTTGGGTTAAAAATACTAATATATTTTTTTATAAATTTGGTTAAATTTTAAAAAGTTTGACTAGAAAAAAAATCAAACGATTTCTAATATAAATCGAATGGAGTAGTACTTTGGAATCGCTCTCCGTGGAGACCAGAAGTCACCGTCGATGCGTAACTGCGTGTCTAATTGTATGGATCAGATGTCTATAGTTTAATTGTGTCTGTATTTTTTTAGAGATAAATTGGTATTCTTGCGGTGTAGATTTACGATTAAGTTTGTTGATGATGAAAGAGGAAAGGAAGTTTCCCACATATTTTTTATATTCGCCGTTTTTTGCAAAATAAAACAAAATCATTCTCTCTTTCGTGAGACATGATATTGGGTACGATTTTGTATCAGATTCGTTGGGTGGTGTTGAGGCAATTAGGCTTAGTTTAAGAACAGAATATGATATCTCAACTTCCAAGCTCAGTTCGTTGTCGTTTCTTTATACGGATTTCTTTTTGTTAACGTGGCTAGACACTAGCTAGTTGGTTGTTTCTCCCACGATCCGTTCAAAGCTACGAGTCGTCCTACTTTTCTTTGTCGTAGTGGTGACATCAACATGGCGCCATCAACCTAAACAAAAGCCAAAATAACGGCGCTTCTCCTCTCTTCATGCGAAGTTACTCCGTACGAAGCAATCCGCGCTGGACACGACACCCTGCCTCTTCTCATACGTGCCGCGCGCGCGCCCAGGTGAACGCACAGGTTGACGCTTCCATCCGGCCGGGTCCGTGGCGTATAGCGTCGCTCGGAGACCCGGCGCGAGGTCGCGGCTGGGAAACGGTAAAAACCGGAGAAAGAAAAAGGGTCTCGCGTATACGTGGTCAAGCAAGCCCGATACAGCGACGGGAACGTACATTTCACACATCACGCGCTAGCATTTTTTTAGATTTTGTGTATACGTACGCTGAGCGTCCGCCTCAAGACTTGGACGTCCCATCGCATCTCAATATCTCGACAGTTGCTGCGTCTGCGAGAGCGACGTGTGATGCTGCATTGCTGCCTCGTAGGTCTTTTGGACCAGCATTTTTTTTTCTTTTTCATTTTGTACGTGTGAAAGGACATTTAGTTTAGTGATTGTATTGATCTGAGTAACATTTTAAGATTTTGAGTTTAAATTTTTATATAAACGAATTTCAGATTAAACTATTTGAAAGGCTAAGTTTTCAATTTTAAAAAACTACATATATTGTAGAGGCCGGATAAAAAATATCCTTATCAAAAAAGCGTATCTAGATGAATACGTGATTTCTTTTTTTTTTTCTTCATATCTGCAGTGGCAAGTTGCGATATCGAAACGATACGGGACGGGGGTGGCCGGGTGCGTGCGTGTTGATACTTGAGAGTTTGAATGGGTCATCTCGTTTGAATGGTACGTAGGCGACGTAGATCTGGGAGGGAGTAGTCGCGAGTAGAGGACTAGAGGGCGATGGGGCAACGGCTACTTTATATATGCGCGTCTGCTGGAAGACCGTAGACCTGGCCCGTCGCGGGTACTGCATGTGGCGGTCAGTAGCGCACTAGCGCTGCGAGAGTGGTTCGTAGTATCTTGGGGCGTAGATGCATGCATGAACCCCGTAATAACTAATTAGTGCCACTACTTTAACGAGTATCTATCGACTAGTTTTAAAAGGAACGGTACGTAGTTATGTACGAGTGTATATATATATATCATAATCCCTAGTTGGCTAGTGGATATTGTTCATCGCCGTGCCATATTTTCGTCCGGCGGCCGGCATGGCCACGCTAGGGAGAGGAGGGATGTCGAGTAGTACGTTTTTTAGGTTGCTGTGCGTGGCCGTGGCCCGTGTATACTATACAAAATTCAGGCCTCGCACTACGATTGATCGTCACGGCCATTGGAACGTGTAGCTGCGGCCGTCACGCCAGAGTACTGTCAATACCGACCACCGTCCACAGCAGCTGAGCGGAGCCGGAGCCTGCAAATCGCGGTACTCGATCAAGCTCGGAACGGGACGCTTTTATGTGTGGTCGGCGCCGTGCTAAAGTTTCTTACGGAACCCCGGGTGAAACGAGATGCGAAACGAAGAATACAAGGATGCACACCGAAAGCGCTAATTAGCGCCTGGGCCGCGTCGCGCACGGCTGGCACCACGTGGCACGTAAGGAGAGGTCGAGTGAGACACGTGGCAGTTTCCTATACATATGTATATAAATTTTATATACATATATAGAACTAGCAAATATGTCCGTGCTTTGCAACGGAAAGAAAAGACGAGCAAATTGAAAAAAAGTTAAGAAAAATTTACATTATGTAATTAATTAAAATACATTTTTTTTAAAATACTTGGGTATTTCTAAGTAGGTAGGTGTAGAATTAAATCAATTTATAAGTAAAGTAAAGTAAGTGTGAGAAATAAAATTACATGGCTGGATTTAATTTTTATTAAATTATCCATGATTAATTACACTCTCTAAAATTTTCTTAGAATTTTCAAAGGTTAATTGCAAATTTTAATAATACAAACACCTTTTCAATATTTATTTAAATAAAAATCTAAATAAAAACCCTCCTTTCTCTTTGGGCCAGGTTAGGTCCAGCAAGCAGCCAAAAGTCTAATTGATATTCCCTGCCACTTTCCTCTAAATAAAAATCCTCATTTTTCTTTGGGCCAGATTCGACCCAACAAATAACCGAAAGTCTAATTAACCTCTCTTGCCGGCCCACTTTCCTCTCTTCTCTTCTCCGCCTCAGCCCGCAAGCGCACGTTCGGCCCAACAAAAAACCAAAAGTCTAATTTATCTCCCTGACGGACGAAAAAAAATAACAAACGGAGAGTTACGAATATTTATAATAAGTATAGATATAGATTTGTATATAAATATATTTTAATACATAAAAATATGTGTATATATTTGTGTGTGTATATATATATATATATTTGGGGGGGGGGTGGGGGGGGGGGTGTGATTAGTCCCATCTTTGCTAGGCCTAGTCTGGCCCAACGGAAGGCTGACGTCAGGCTACCATGGCAGGCTGGACAATACAGAAGGCTGGCACTGGGTTGGGCATCCATTTCCAGAAAAGGCCCGTGGCACACTAACAGGCAGAAGTTATATGATAAATTTGTATTTTGAAGAGGAAATCGATATCCGAAACTATGGGGCGTTTTTGGTTTAATACCCTACCAAATTCGAAACTATGGGGCGTTTTTGGTTTAATACCCTATAAAATTTTAGCAGTGCCATGTAGAGTTCATTTGGTTTTGTGCCAAACCTTGCCAACAAGACAAACATATATGTAAATGCCTACAAACATACGTAGAGCGAAGTGTTTTGTTTGCTACTCTATTTTTGCCTTAAATTTTGGTAGTGGCTGGACAAATTTGATACGGTAGCAAACCGACACGTCCCTATGTTTCCAAGACCCAGACGGAGTAATATGTTTTTGTTAACGACAAAAAAAAAATTGGTACGATTCTTTGGCGGATTTGATTAAGAAAAAAAAAATCAATTGATAGATAAAAGTTTATTCAGATCAAACTAATTTTCAAAGATGAATCGTGAAAAATGTTGGAATAAGCCTTATGGTCTTTGGTCTTTGTGGTCTTTCTCTTGCTTTTTAGATTGCTTTCGTTAGCATCTTTAGGACAGCATCCTTTCAGTTTTGCTTTTAGCATCTTTAGGACAACATCTTTTCAGTTTTGCTTTTAGCATCTTAGGACAGCACTCCTGCTAGCATCTTAGTTCAAATTTTGAATTTGACTAGTTTGCAGCCACCAGCCAGCTATGGCTATATATATGTATCCAACCTCCCCCAGGAGGGCATGACTTTGAGTTTGTAAATGGAAGAAAACCAGAAAATTGCCCCAGCTCGTGTGCCATCCTCTTCTCAATGAGAGTAACCATTGATATACTAACATCTGGTATCAGAGCCACACTTTCCTGTAGGCTAAACATCTCCTGTTCCACCCCTTCCCAAGCTCGGTTGAGCTCTCAGCCAGCTGCAGCAGCAACACCGGCTGCTCCTCTTTCCCCTTCTCTTTCCCCCTCTCCACGCAGCAGCCTCCCGGAGACGCGCCATGTCCGACGCTCGGTCTCGGCGTTCGGTCGCCTCGAGCACTCGGCGTCAGCAGGACGCCGAGCTCGCCGCAGCAGAAAAGCGCAGGCGAGCAACGGCTCAGACCGCTGCAGCAGCAGCGAGGGCGGCCAGACTGGCGGCAGCGGAGTTGGCAGCAGCCAGGGCGGAGGCGGAAGCAGAAGCGGCGGAAGATGCGGCACGTGCGACGGAGGTAGAGGTTGAGACCTTGCGCAGCAGCATCAACGGCTCCATCGCCGGCGACATCACCGCCGACAGAGAGCCTGAGGAGCTGGCAAGAAGAAGGGCGCGGGAGCGGGCAGAGCGGTGGGCAGAAGCCCACCCCCACGGCGGCGGCGATGACCCAAGGCACCGCGCGCCCGCCAACGGCGACCAGGCCGGGCGCAGGCGCGAAGGTAGCCCCCCTGGGAGGCGCGGTCGCGGCAACCCAGATGGGCGTGCGCGCGACGGTTTTTCCCCTGACGGACGCGACGAGCGCGATCTCAGGCGCGGCCCTCACGTCGACCCAGCGCTGGAGGAGATCCAGCGGCTGCGGGAGAGGGCCGCCCGGCTCGAGGCGGAGCTGGAGTTCAACCGCCGGCGCGGCGGTTGGGACGACAGAGAGCGCGACCCTCACAGGCGGCGCCGCTCTCCCTCCCCGGGCCGACACCATGGGGTCCAGGCTGTCGTCAGGGAAGTCGGCCCCGGCGGTGGGTGGCCTACTCTCACCAAGACCAACTACATCGAGTGGGCCGCGGTGATGAGGGTACGGCTCCAGGTGCGGCACATGTGGGAGGCAGTCCGGTACGGCGACGTCGACAACGACGAGGATCGACGGGCGCTGGATGCCCTCATAGCTGCAGTCCCGCCCGAGATGCAGTTCTCGCTTTCCCAGAAGCGGACTGCCAAGGAGGCTTGGGACGCCATCGCTGCGGTACGCATCGGCAGCGACCGCGCTCGCAAGTCCACACTGCAGGCACTCCGCAAGGAGTGGGAGAACCTGGCCTTCAAGCCAGGTGAGGATGTTGATGACTTTGCCCTTCGTCTCAACACTCTTTTGCAGAAGATGGTGCGGTACGGCGACGACACCTACGACGAGGAGAGAGCGATCGAGAAGCTCTTCCGCTGCGTCCTAGAGAAGTACAGGCAGATCGCTCGCTCGATCGAGTCTCTGCTGGACCTCTCCACGATGTCGATCGAGGAGGCGTTAGGCCGCCTCAAGGTCGTCGACGGTGATGAGCCACAGCCTCTCTCGGGGCCTATCACCATTGGCGGTAAGCTCCACCTCACTCGGGAGCAGTGGGAGGCCTCTCAGGGTGACGGGAGGAAGGGGGAGTCTTCTTCCTCGACAGGCGGCCGCAAGCCGTGCAAGGCGCGCAGAGGTGTCCAGCTGCGGTGGGCGCGAAGACGCGCCGAGGGTGGCGCTCGCAGAGGCGCCCAGGGCGGCGCCGTCGGCAACCACAAGCCGGCACGAGACGACACCTGCCGCAACTGTGGCAAGCTTGGCCATTGGGCCAAAGACTGTCGACAGCCACGACGCGGCCAGGCCCACGTTGCACAGGTGGAGGAGGAAGAGCCGGCTCTGCTCCTGGCACACGCAAGCATCGAGCTATCTCCAGCGGCACCGGCCGCAACAGCTTTCCTCCACCTCGACGAGCCGAAGGTACACGCCTTCCTCGGCAACAGCTCCAGCAACGACAAGGCTGATGGGTGGTACCTCGACACCGGCGCCACCCATCACATGACTGGCCGGCGGGAGTTCTTCACCGAGCTTGACTCCAGCGTCCGAGGCTCCGTCAAGTTTGGGGATGCCTCCGGCGTGGAGATCAAGGGCGTCGGCTCCGTCACCTTCTCCGCCAAGTCCGGTGAGCACAGGCTGCTTATCGGAGTCTACTACATCCCCGCGTTGAAGAACTCTATCATCAGCGTGGGACAGCTGGATGAAAACGGCTCACGCGTGCTGGTCGAGCACGGAGTCATGAGGATCTGGGATCGCCGTCGCCGCCTCCTTGCCAAGGTAACCAGAGGCACTAATCGACTCTACATCCTCGGCGCGCAGGTGGCACAACCAGTTTGCCTCGCCGCTCGTCGGGACGACGAAGCGTGGCAGTGGCACGAGCGCTTCGAGCACCTCCACTTCGAGGCCCTGAAGCGGCTCAGTGCCAAGGAGATGGTGTGAGGACTGCCATGCCTTGACCACGTGGAGCAGCTCTGCGACGTCTGCGTCCTAACAAAGCAGAGGCGGCTCCCCTTTCCTCAGCAGACGAGCTTTCGAGCCAAGGAGCGGCTCGAGCTCGTGCACGGGGACTTGTGTGGCCCAGTGACACCGGCCACACCAGGAGGACGACGTTACTTCCTGCTGCTCGTCGACGACCTCTCCCGCTACATGTGGGTAATGGTCCTCGGCAGCAAGGGAGAAGCTGCGGACGCCATCAGGCGCGCGCAGGCTGCTGCAGAAGCGGAGTGCGGCTGCAAGTTGCGCGTGCTGCGCACCGACAACGGCGGGGAATTCACGGCGGCTGAATTCGCGTCGTACTGCGCTGATGAGGGCATTCAGCGCCACTACACCGCGCCGTACAGCCCGCAGCAGAACGGCGTCGTCGAGCGGCGCAGCCAGACGGTTGTGGGGATGGCTCGGGCCCTCCTCAAGCAGAGGGGGATGCCGGCCACCTTCTGGGGAGAGGCGGTGGTGACGGCCGTCTACATCCTCAACCGCTCGCCTACCAAGGCCCTCGATGGCAGGACACCGTACGAGGCTTGGCATGGGCGCAAGCCGGCGGTCTCCCACCTGCGGGTCTTTGGTTGCCTCGCGTTCGCTAAGGAACTTGGCCACATCGGCAAGCTCGACGACAGGAGCACCCCAGGGGTGTTCATCGGCTACGCGGAGGGCTCGAAGGCCTACCGCATCCTCGACCCAGAGACACAGCGTGTGCGCACGGCGCGCGACGTAGTGTTCGACGAAGGGCGAGGGTGGGTATGGGACAAGGCGGTGGACGATGGCTCGACCTCGACATACGACGACTTCACTGTCGAGTACGTCTACTTCGAGGGAGCTGGGGGAGTAGGCAGCTCTTCTTCACCGAGCGTGTCTACCCCAGTCCCCGAGCTTCCACCGACTCCGGCAGCGACACACTCTCGAGCTACGACTTCGGCTGCGACGAGCCCTTCGCCAACACCACAACAGCCGGCGATCCCACGCGATCCAGCACCAACAGCTACTCTGGGCACGCCTACTCCGACACCAGCTCGTGTTGAGCGCAGCCCGGTGGAGTTCGCTACTCCGCTCTCCCACGACGGGGAGCGCATCGACGCGTACCATGACGGCGAGCAGCTACGGTACCGTACGATGGAGGACCTTCTTGGCGATCAGCCGGTGCCAGGACTGGTGCCTCGCGACCTGGCGGCGCAGTTGCACCTTGCGTGCGACGACGGTGAGCCTCGGTCTTTCGCAGAGGCTGAGAAACACGCGGCATGGCGTGCCGCGATGCAGTCAGAGATGGACGTGGTTCAGGAGAACCGTACCTGGGAGCTTGCTGACCTCCCTCGTGATCACCGCGCGATCACCCTTAAGTGGGTGTTCAAGCTGAAGAGGGATGAAGCCGAAGCCATTGTCAAGCACAAGGCTCGCTTGGTGGCGCGCGGCTTCGTGCAGCAGGAGGGGATCGACTACGACGATGCCTTCGCTCCCGTGGCACGGATGGAGTCCGTGCGACTCCTTCTTGCGCTGGCCGCTCAGGAAGGCTGGGGCATCCATCACATGGACATCAAGTCGGCGTTTCTGAACGGCGACTTGAAGGAAGAGGTTTACGTGCACCAGCCGCCGGGATTTGTGATCACCGGCAAGGAGGACAAGGTGCTCCGCCTGCACAAGGCCCTCTACGGCTTGCGGCAGGCACCGAGGGCGTGGAACGCCAAGTTGGACTCCACGCTCAAGGGGATGGGCTTCGAGCAAAGCCCGCACGAGGCGGCCATCTACCGGCGGGGCAATGGAGGAACTGCCCTGCTGGTGGGTGTCTACGTCGACGACTTGGTGATCACCGGCACCAAGGATGCGGAGGTGGCGGCGTTCAAGGAAAAGATGAAGGCCACCTTCCAGATGAGTGACCTGGGGCCTCTCTCCTTCTACCTGGGGATCGAGGTACACCAGGATGACTCCGGGATCACGCTTCGACAGACCGCCTACGCCAAGCGCGTCGTTGAGCTGGCTGGGCTCACCGATTGCAACCCAGCCCTCACTCCGATGGAGGAGAGACTGAAGCTGAGCCGTGACAGCACGGCGGAGGAGGTGGATGCTACACAGTACCGGCGTCTTGTGGGGAGCCTTCGCTACCTCACCCACACACGGCCGGACCTGGCCTTCTCCGTCGGCTACGTCAGTCGGTTCATGCAGCGACCGACGACGGAGCACCAGCAGGCCGTGAAGAGGATCATCCGCTACGTTGCGGGGACTCTCGACCACGGTCTCTACTACCCGAGGTGTCCTGGCAAGGCACACTTCGTCGGGTACAGCGACAGCGACCACGCCGGCGACATCGACACCAGCAAGAGCATGAGCGGGATTCTCTTCTTCCTCGGCGAGTGCCTCGTTAGCTGGCAGTCGGTCAAGCAGCAGGTGGTGGCCCTGTCCAGCTGCGAGGCTGAGTACATGGCGGCCTCCGCAGCTTCGACCCAGGCGCTCTGGCTTGCTCGACTGCTCAGTGATCTCCTCGACAGAGACACTGGAGCGGTGGAGCTCAGGGTGGACAGCAAGTCCGCTCTGGCCCTGGCGAAGAACCCCGTTTTCCACGAACGGAGCAAGCACATTCGGGTGAGGTACCACTTCATCCGAAGCTGCTTGGAGGAAGGGAGCATCAAGGCGAGCTACATCAATACCAAGGACCAGCTTGCGGACTTGCTCACCAAGCCCCTTGGGAGGATCAAGTTCCTTGAGCTTTGCTCCAGGACCGGGATGGTTCAACTGTCCCACAAGACGACGCACAAGACTTAGGGGGAGAAATGTTGGAATAAGCCTTATGGTCTTTGGTCTTTGTGGTCCTTCTCTTGCTTTTTAGATTGCTTTCGTTAGCATCTTTAGGACAGCATCCTTTCAGTTTTGCTTTTAGCATCTTTAGGACAGTATCTTTTCAGTTTTGCTTTTAGCATCTTAGGACAGCACTCCTGCTAGCATCTTAGTTCAAATTTCGAATTTGACTAGTTTGCAGCCACCAGCCAGCTATGGCTATATATATGTATCCAACCTCCCCCAGGAGGGCATGGCTTTGATTTTGTAAATGGAAGAAAACCAAAAAATTGCCCCAGCTCGTGTGCCATCCTCTTCTCAATGAGAGTAACCATTGATATACTAACAAAAACCACGACAAGACAATTTCATATTTTTAAATATATCTTTTAAATAGGCAGAATTGATTATTTTCTTTTCTTGATTAGAAAGTTTTATCTCGTGTTCGATTGGGACTTATATCAACCCGAGAGTATAAGGCCCTGTTCGGAACTACTACAAACACAGGATAAACTTTTAGATATTCGTGACACGCTTTTCAAACTGTTAAACGGTGTGTTTCGTGCAAAAATTTTCTATATGAAAGTTGTTCTAAAATATCAAATAAATCCATTTTTTAAGTTTGTAATAATTAAAACTTAATTAATCACACGTTAAGGTCACATCGTTTTACGTGAAACACTTAATCTTTATCTTTATCTTTATCTTCAGTAGATTCAAACACCACCTAAATATGTATGACCGGAGTCTTTGTAATCTCTATTCACGTATCAATACAATTACTTTTGACGCATCACTATCTTTTATTCCGGTGAGTTTTTAGTTTCGAGTTAGGCTGCATCGGTTTTGATCTCCGACAAGAAAGTAAATTTCGTCAATTTCAATTGTATCGGCATATGATGGAGCTTGAAACTCCTCTCCAGGAGACCGCGCAGGTCCCCCTTTGCCAGTTCGGCCGGGGGCGCAAGGTGAAATTCTTAGCCCCTGATCTGTGGAATCTCAGCGAGAAAAACGCGTGGACACAGGCGATTTAGACAGGTTCGGGCCGCTAAGAAGCGTAATACCCTACTCCTGTGTTCTGGTAGATCTGAGAGTTTGATGGAATCCAGAGAGAGTCCAGCCAGAGTCCAGCGAGTCCAGCCAGAGTCCTCCTTAGCCAGCCCCCCTTTTTTCTTAGGCCTGGGCCTCCTTTTATATGGCAAGGGGTTACCACATGGGCCACGAGCTGCCTAAGAAAGAAAGCATTCTTTTACATTTAGGGCTATCCTATCGCCGGAAGCAGCCTCTGACAGACGTCACAGCACGCCTTCGCTCGGTCAGTCGACCCTTCCAGGGGACGCCCGTTTCAACCTTCATTAAATGGCGGACGACTTCTGCGTCTCGTCTGCGCCGGCATCGGGAAAATATCTGACCGGAGCTGACATGCCAACTCCGGGAGTTGGCATACCAACTCCGGCTAAGAGACGAGAGACTGAGGGCTCTCATCATTCTGATGGGACGAGGCATGGCGTGCAGCAGGCTGCCTGGCGCGTGCGGCGCACAGGCATCCTGGCACCACCTAACCCGCGATCTGACCGGTCACGGACCGGATATGCACGCGCCACGCCGCATTAAATGCGGCGTAGTACGCCCGTCTGGACCGCCATAAATGTGGTTAGGTGGGCTCCGTCGAGCTCACCTAACCTGCGCTCGTGGCACCAAAGCCACAGGGGGTCGGGGCGCCCCAGGCCTCGGGGCACAAATGGGAGCGGCCCGACCCCGGGGGGAAACCGGGAGGGCAGCCGCCACGTCACCCTCGGGCCCGACCCCCCTGGGGGAACGGGCCACGCAGATCCCTGTGGCCACCCTTCCCTTTAGTCTCGATACCCCCGGTCCCATGTCACCGACAGCATAGCTGGAACTTTCTCGGGTAGGTCTGAATTTTTATTCAAGTTGATGCAAGCGTTGCCTATCAGATATATTGACATCGCTGTTTAAAGTCATATCGGCTTAGTTAGGATTTTCTCAGTTAGGTTCGATATTCTGACTAAATTGATATTTCTGTAATCATACTGCTGTTTTAGATAGATTTATTATATACATGACGTTTGTGTAGATTTATCGGCTAAATATATACATCACATTTGTGTAGATTTATTGGCTAAATAGGTTTGTCTTATTATCTTTAATCTTATACTGTCTCGGTTAGGTCCGATCTATTAGATTGCTGCTAATAAGATAATTCTACTAAGCCGATAAATTTTTATGCAACATTCATCGGAGTTTTAGCCGATGAATTATCATTATTGTGAGCTTCAGTAATCAAATGTATTGTTTAGTTAGCCGATATACATTTTTATTTCCTTACATCGGATCTTCAGCCGATATATATACTTTTAACCATCGGATATACATTATCACATTATATCAGTTTTGGTCAATTGATTTACATTATATTATTTCATTGCTATTTTTGAGTTACATAGGCTTATATCCAAACTTATATAATGTTTAGTTAAATATATCTTTATCAAATTTAATTTTATATTGTCTCAGTTCAATTCGAACCATAAGATTGTTTTTGATAAAAAAGATTTAATCTTATTATTTGAATTTACATTAAGTCTATAGCCGATTGATGAAAAATCTATCGACACCGATTGACCTCGTTACATTGCATCGGCCTATTGACTCAATCAATCCATTTATCTTATTAATTACAAGATCAAACTAACTGTTATGTCCTAAACCCGACTGTTATGTCCTAAACCCGATTGATTTGATCTACACTCACGTCCTAAACCCGATTGATTTGACCTACACTGAACCTAAGCAAAACAGATCTGTTATGCCTTCATGTGTGGCAACAAATTTGACATCAACAGTTTCCAAGACAGTAAGCATCGAGGCAGTCTATAGATGTAACAGAAACAAGGCACACGAAAACCTATAATCTTAACATTTTCTTCCGAAAAGGAACAATCACGCAGGCAAAGTCTCAAGCTTGAATTTGAAGCCTGACAACAGCGGTTAGATGAATTGCAGAAAAGGGCGGAAAAGAAAAGAAGCAAAAAGAAATATGGTGCGATTCTTCCTGACAACGCATCTCTATACAGGTTCATTTTTGCAACAAAGAATGGCAGAAATGCCTGAGGACTTCTTCACCAATGCTTATTTCTCCAGGCTATCATATCATATTAGAAGAAATAATGCCGTCATCTTCTCGTTGTCAGCCTATGGAAGAGTAGCTCTCAATTCCTTCCTGTCTGCCCCAAATGACTGCAAAATCAAGGGTCTGTTAGAACTGGTTCATCTTCAAACGTTCAAAATGCAGCTGAGGTCACTTCAATGAGACCTGGTTAAAACCATACCGGCTCATTCCAGTGCTTCTTGCGAGTTGTTATCGTGTGGTTATGGGAAGTTCACTCTTACCAAACAAGACATACGTATAAAATATAAGCTGAAATTTGTGGTTTACTTTAAAATTGTAAAAAATCCGCTATCACACAGCCAGTGTAACATGGAGATTTTTTTCGGAGAATGTCAAACAGAGAGTAATGTTCCATAAGCAGTTGAAGAAATACATTGCACCATAAATTGAAATTTCTACACTTCAACTTCTTAGAGAACTCTAGTAAGAAAAGAGATACACCAAGTTGTAAGTTCACATTATGAAGAGAATGTGTTTGCGTTTTAATCAAGTGCAGTGCTCGTCTTAGTAAAAGGAAATAACAATGCGGACTTAAATATCTGAGATGACTTAGATGAGTTAGACTTGTGTGAACTTACCTCCACACCAAAACCCTTGACATATACATTCGTAAAGAGCTCAGAAGTATCAGGCATAGGACTCTCCTGCAAATTATTAAAAAGGGGTATATGTGAGTGAAAGTCTAATTCAAAGCGTAACAAGTACACAAAAAAAGCAAAATGAAGCAAAAACCTTTGCTTTCGCAATGGCATCATCGACTTCTTTTCTGATTTCTTTCTCCATGTCCTGAGACGAAAGAACAAGTTAATGAATCATAACAATAATTATAATATACTACTAAATGAAATGGCAT
Organism: Oryza officinalis; assembly: GCA_008326285.1. Classification (NCBI taxonomy): domain Eukaryota; kingdom Viridiplantae; phylum Streptophyta; class Magnoliopsida; order Poales; family Poaceae; genus Oryza; species Oryza officinalis. The sequence continues at coordinate 18,636,295 of BDMV01000006.1, forward strand.
CTCTAGTCACGACTGTCATTAAACATCATTTAAACTTTAAACATATTTGACATAATATGATACCTTGAGCTCAGCAGCAGTTGCTAGGTCATGAGCCAAGATCAACTTCCTAACCCTTTCAATTGGATCACGCTCCTGTTGGCATGATAAAACAATAACTTGTCAAAAACCAAACATCTGCCGTTAACTACACCACAAATTTAAGGGTCACAGGATCATCACCTGTCTTACACCTGAGATCTCATCCCTGGTGCGGTAAGTGCTTCCGGGATCTGACATAGAATGGCCATGGTACCTGTAGGTATCCATTTCAAGAACCTAAATACAAAGAGCGGGGAAACATTAGTAAACCATCACTTACTATTTACTGAAACATTTCGTTATGGGTGAATTGCAACAAACTGCTAGCAGGCACAACCATGTTAAGTCAAGTAGCAACAGGACTTAAGCATCCATAGAGTAAATAACTCTGTTGCTTAAATTTAATAACATCAATCAGCAATCAAAAACATATTATATAAGACCATAAGTAGTGTATCGCTATTAGGTTATTCCATATTTCACGTCACAATGTTGTCCTAGCAGTAACCAAAGTCGCTCAAGGACACGACAGCTATGTATCAGAAACAAAGCACTGTCCTGTCGAAGGAACTTCCACATAAAACAATCTATTCCAACTCTAGTTCACAATTACTCTAAGAAGTTACTATGTAAGTGTATAAAACGCAAACAAGACAATCATGACAAAAGAAACAAGCTATCTGGTGTAAAGCACATAATTGGCATAGTGTATTTTAGTCATCAATTGATCAACTAGCAGCTATCATCAAATTTTCATAGAAAGATTCAGAAAATGTTGATGAACAAAAAGATCCAGAATATAAGTGACTGAACAGGAAAATGTAGGTCAATTAAGCTGCTCAAGTTGCCAGCACTGATTCTTCATGTGAAAATAAACAAGAAATGTGAATCCTAAGCCACTATAGTTCAACAGCAGCAAATCCATATAAATGCGCTACATAAGTTTGCATAGTATTAACACGACAAAGTTTACTCACAATTGGGCCATTTGCAATAGCATGTTCTTTTGCGAATTTGCATGCCTGCTTCACAGCAAGAACATCCATTCCATCAACCTACACCAAAGCAATTAGATGATGTCAATGGCAGATATTAAGTATAACTTAAACATGAAATGAAAAGATTTCAGTTGTCAATATAATTCAAAATAGGAAAGAAAGAAGAAAGAATGCGTCATCTCAAACTTAAAAGTACAAACCAAATGTATCATACCATAGTCGATAAGCTACAGAAGATGAAATGCATTTAAAGAACAATTAACTTCAATCTACAAAGCTATAGACTAAGGTCACATCAAAATTGTCTTTAGGTAACCATTGTGATTTACAATCTTTTTTTTCCAATACTTGTTAGAACAGAAAGCATGTGCTAAAAGCATATATATCCTTCAACCAAGGCAGTCTCTTCTGTAACTCAAGAAATAGACAGAGAGTCTTATGACTTATCAGGTCAGACTCTACATTAAAATCCACTGCAAGTAAATCACATATCACAATTGGGAATCAACATTACAAGAACACTAAGTATTGATCAATCCAGTCACTACGATGAGCAAAAGTAACAACAGTAACTTCACATCACCTTCAATCCAGGCACATAATCACCACGCTTGTAGTAGGCGGGGCTCTTTGCTGCCCTCCACTCAGCGGTTCCCATCCCATCTGCACAATGGAATTGAATCCAGATCATATCACATCAAATGAACAAGCAGATATCACGATGCAATCATGATTCTTAAAGTCGTGGAGGAACTCACAATGGTTGTTTTCGCAGACCAATATGGCTGGCAGCTTCCAAAGGGCCGATATATTGAGGGCCTCAAAGAGCTGGCCCTGGTTCGCGGCACCATCACCGTAGAGGGCAAACGTAGCAGTTTCCTCCTTCCTGTACTTCTGCGCGAAGGCGAGACCGCATCCAAGGGGAACCTGAGCGCCGACGATACCGTGCCCACCATAGAAATTGGCGTCCTTCTTGTAGAAATGCATGGATCCGCCCTTCCCGCGGGAGCACCCAGCCTGGCGGCCCATGAGCTCCGCGAACGCGGAGACGAGGTCGCCGCCGCGTGCGAGGTAGGTGCAGTGATCGCGGTACGCGGTGATGATGGAATCGGAGCGGGTGATGGCGGCCTCCATCCCGACGGCGACGGCCTCCTGGCCGTCGTAGAGGTGGCAGAACCCGCGGATGAGCTTGGCCTTGTAGAGGGAGTCGGCGGCGATCTCCATCCGGCGCATCACGGACATGTCGCGGAAGAAGGTGAGAAGCTCGGCCGGGGTGGTGGTGACGTCGCGCGAGGGCGGGTCGACGATGTGGGAGGTGAAGGGGACGGAGGTCTCGATGGTGAGCGGGGCCGTGGAGTCGGAGATCGAGCGCGCCGCGATGAGCGCCGTGGCCGTGGCCCGCGCGGCGGGGATGCGGCGGAGGAGGATGGCCGCAGCCATGGCGACGGCTGCCTAGGGTTTCGCGGCGGCGGCGGCGACGGCGAGGTGGATGGGGGGGTGGGTGGGGAGGAAGGAGATAGGAAGAGAGATTTTTCCTCGAGAAATTCTCGTTGCGCTCTTATTAAAGAATGGGGCACGGTTGGTTGGTGTTGATGGGCTTCGCGGGCCGGCGGCGCATATTGCTCTCGTACAGACAGTCGTGTGCGTTAAAAAAGTTGCGAGTAATATATCTTGGTGAAATTTTATTGGTTGAATCTGAGATTGACTGGCATAAGATAATGGAGAAATTCGCGAGTTAAAAAAATGGTTAGACGACAATTGACGTCAGGATTTATTATTTTGAGCACAATCGCGCATCTGATGCCCTTCTTTTTTTATTAGTAGTAGAAGATGGTTTTATATGGAGTCTGATCTGTCTTCTTTAGTTTCTTTTTCTGGTTTTGTTTGGTTTGTTGGCTGTATTGTTGTTGGAGCCAGGGTTAGAAAAACCGCCGGGGGCCCGGTTACCGCCACCCAGCGGTACGGCGGTTACCGGCGGTAACCGCGGTAACCGCGCAAAACCGCGACAAATTTACAAATCGAAATTTGAATTCAAAAATTCGGGCAAACCGCGCGGTTTGGCGCGGTTACCACGCGGTTTGTCGCGGTAACCGCGCGGTTTGGCACGGTTACCGCGCGATGTGTGACGGACCGCACAGTAACGGGCCGGCCCATTTTTTTTTCTTTTTTCAATTTTCAAATTTATTCTCCGTTTTGCTCTCAAATTTGAATAAATATTACTCTTTTTTGAGAAATTTTTTCACCATAAAACACTACAAATCAAGCACTACTTTCACCATTTTTTTTGATTTTTTTCTTTTTTTTAAAATTTTTGAATTTAGACGAATTTTATTAAACCGTACCGCGCGATACGGGTAACCGTACCCCCGCGGTACGGGCGGTAACCGCGGTAACCGCGCGGTTACCGCCGGTTTTTCTAACCCTGGTTGGAGCTAATACATATTGAAATTAGCCTACTAAAATTTTAATTATTCACAGAATGATTGAATATAAATAAACAAGGGATACAAATGTAAATTTATAATTCCAGATCAGAAGAAACACATAATTACAGATAATATAAATGATTTTCCGAAGAAAAAATAACAATGAGAATTGGACTGCAGTTAAAAGCAAGGAGGCAAGAATTTGTTATTGGATGCAGTGTCCCTGTCATGACGGTGGGAATATTTGGTTTAATTATTAACCAGATTAAGTTGAGCCAACCATAGGTCCTCATTATAAACAGGTGAAGGCAACCCCAAGCGATGACGAGGGGGCAGTTCACTCGCAACAACTTGTTTCAATCAACCGTCACTCTCAAACATCGTTCAGCATTGCATAATTTATAGACCAAGCAAGGCTAGAACAGTACAAAGGTACAAATGCTTTCTCTGGTCAAATCCTTTCAGTGCAAAAATAGATTTGGGCTTCAAATCCACTGGCAACTGCTGACAATTTTCAGGTATGTGTAGTCCTCCTTACAAATACAACTATGATAGCTAAAGTCTTTTCTTTCTGGTCTTAAACTACTCCTATTACAGTTTACACCATCTGGTACTCCCTATTACTGGTCTGGTAGGATGGTTTTTGACTACTTGAACAAAGTTCTGTTTCTGCTTCAATTGTACTGGTAACAAATTTGAAATGGCCTCAGACAGCGTAAACAATATATACGGAAAATGAGGGATGCTGGCATGCTGCATCGCAAGAAGCTAGATGTACTGACAAGCTAGAATGCACAAAGGTAAGCAAAGCTTATAGCTGGATGAATGGACAGTTACATGCCTAACAATGAGGCGAGTTTATCTTTTGGACTGAAATAGCCTGGATATTTCCTGCATTGAGTAAATACAATGGATCCTAGGCCTATGTCATGTCTTTGTTTCCTCATTTTCTCGACACATTGTACAGGTAAAATCCCAAGCATGCGCTAAGAACTATAGTGCTTGAGATTAATGATTTGACTACAAAAACTGGTTAATGACAGGCATGCCAAAGTGTTGCTGCATCACGCTGCTGCCTTGCGCAAATTCAGAGTACCACGATTTCCAGGCTTCGACATAATGAGCAAAAAGGTCGCCCAATGCTGCATTCAGAAAATTGTGGAAGAAATCATGAGCAATTGAATTTATAACGGCACGGTTTCCAAAGTAAAATTGTCATATAGTACTAAGAACTTGGCACCAAAGTCCAAAAAGCTCACGCACCATTTAAGTGAAGCCAGAAACATAATATAGCAAAGGCTGAAGATCCTATTGATATATGTGCATGCATTTTATTTCAGCTAGAAACTACAGTAGTATCAAAACTAACAGAGTTACAAGCAAAAACTCAAGGAACAAACACCAGTGACATAGCGCACATCTACCAACCAATATTCCAGAAACTATGTGTTTCTTTCATAAAATCAAACAGAGCTCCATATGACAAGACAGATAAAACATTGGCAAGATTCGTTTTCTATGGTTGATTTTTTAATCCAGTTGTTTCACTTTCTATCAGTATGTTCAACTTAAATCACTCAAAAAATAGATGTCAACTAGTAGGAAACAGATCCACTGAAGGCTTGATGATGTAACTTCACAGAGGCATGGTATATCAGTTAGAGACAGGCCAACAAAGTGGCCTGTAACTTCAGCTAGAAGCCTAGAAATATGTTATACTCAGTCCTCACAGAACCAGAGACAGGCTTTTTCCTATCCGAATCGATATTCCATAAGAAATAAAACAACCTTCTTTTGACTAAGAGATGGAACAAGATCATGGAATTCTTGTAAAGGGTCCAAGAAGTGTTGAACCCACCTTGGTTCTGGTATTGTGGTCGAAATGAAGCAGCAAGGCTCTCCCAGTTTTGAACACTATCTGTGTGTCCTTTATTACCATTGTCAAGCTCTTGTTTTCTTGCACCAGCAGGGTGGAAAGGCCCATAAACAAAACCACCCTTGCTACCCTGCCCGAGCTGTTTCTGCACTGACAATTTGCAGCTCTTCAAAGTGTCACCACCACTCTGTGTCAGCTTTGCTTTCTTTGGGATTGTTGAGTCCAGTCTGCTTCGGTTTATGTCAATGTTAGTGAGTTCAGTCCCAAATGCTCTCTTGTTCGACACGGTCTTCCCTGGTGGAGGTACAGCGATTGTGACACCATTTTCTGTTTTTGGTTTCCCCGCCGAACCCAACCACCTGAATGCAGGTTTCCTTGAGTCTGCCTGTTGTATCTGGAAGCCACAATTCAATAGCAGTGTTAATTAACAGGTTCTAATTTATCATTTAACTATATCTTATAAGTAAATGTATAAACCCTACCTTATCAATGAAGTTCAGTGATGACAGCACGTTAGCAATGTCATATAGTCTCCGGACTTTAGCTGCATCACAAATCCAAGAAAGAACAATATTAGCATTTATTTTCTTTCACTAGGACTTGTACAAAAGGCTGCGTAATTCAGAAGAGGAAATGGCAGTACTGACTTCTCATACTGTTCTCTGCGTGACCTTCTCCAAGTAGCAGCTTTGCAGCTTCATCAAGTGAGATCGTGTCAACCTGCTCCGAAATCCCATTCAATAACAATTACTCCAAAAGCATTACATATTTTGATATTTACAACAGAATTAAAGACGCCAACAATTGCTTACCTCCATGGTCAGGAAGAGTTTCACGAAATTCTGCGTGAGCAACCCAAGCGACTTCTCCTTCCTATGGTCTGCAAATGTAAACCAAAATACTGAGTTTGACGCAACAAAATGTAACTGAAGCAAAGGCAGTAAACGAGCATTAGAGAAAAAAAAAAGGATGCCCTACCAGATCTAAGCCGGCAGCGAGGTGCGCCTGGCTTATTGTCAGAAGGGTTGTCGACTGGTTGACTCAGCTTCTCGCTCTCGGTATCGCCATCAGCGTCACCCATCTTATCCTCATCTTCGTCATCCGACATCTTCACAGCACCGAATAGAAGAAATGAAAATTTTGGTCAACAAATAAATTCTGGCAGATAGATCGATTCAAATGTTCTTGAGAAAGATAAAGATAAGATAGCATACAATGGCCGCAGACGGCTCCTCCACGGGCAGAGGAGCCAATCCAGACTTCTCTCTCAATGCCCTCTCCTGAGCAAGCCAAGAGGAAGAAAAGAAGACGCTTTAGATGCATTAGACAAACAGTTTCTCGCAGAATTATCACATGGAAAGGCAACACAAACCTTGAGTTCTCGCAATGCCATTGGGACGCCGCCGAAGCCTATCCAAGAATACCGATTCTTGGCCTTCCTCACGAGGATCTTCTCGCACACGAATCGAGAACAAATCTCAGAATCAAATCGAGCAAGACAGATCAAGAATCCTGTCCAGGAAAGGCGGAGGAAGAAGAAACTCACCCCGACGCTCTCGAGCACGTTGACGATGTCGTAGATCCGGCGCCTCTCCACGCCGAGCCTCCTAGCCGCGTCGTCCAACCCGATAGACTCCACGTCGTCGCGGTTGTACAGAGCGACGAAACTAGAAACGCACAAAAAATTCGGTAAAGAACAGGGAACCAAAACGCCCAAATCCACGAATCCCCAGATGTGCGAGAGATCCCCACTTGGAGCAGAGGAGGCCGAGCGACTTCTGCTTGCGGCTGTAGGCGTGGTCGCGCAGCTTCGCGCCTCTGCCCTCGACGAACACCGGCTGCTGGCGTTGCGGGAGAGAAGGCACCGCCTCCGCCACAGCCTCCGCCGCGTCGGCCGGCGAAGACGAGGGTACAGCAGCCATCACCGCCACCGTCGCCATCGATTCTACCCGCGAGGATTGGATTGGTGCGTCCGCGGGTGGGAGTATCGGAGAGGAGGGAATTCTCCTCGAGGTATTATAGATGGATGGATCTGGACGGGTTGCGGGAGGTGGAGGCGCCGGCCGTTGAAACGAATCTGACGAGGGGCTTTGATTTGGCGCGGCGGTGGCGGTATCGCCTCGTTTCAAAAAAATTCTCGCCGCTGCTCGATAAGGGGCTCGGCCGTGCCCGCACCCCGGGTGTCTGACAGGTGGGGCACTTGGTTGCTCTCGCGCTAACTCTGCTTCCACGGGCCCGCGCGTCAGCGGCAGCTGGGAGATTTGAATGAGCACGCGAGGTCCCAGGTGGGAGGCCCACTTGCGGTCGGACCCATGTGTCGGTTAGTGAAGAGGAGTGGAGTAGCTGACGCGGACGCACACGCGCCAGGTTTGAAATTTAAGAGGCGGCCGCGCGCGGCGTGTGTGTGCCAGCCCGAGCAAGGAGCGGTTTTGTGAGGCGGGCGGGGAAACGGGGCAAACGGGCGTGTGATTTGGGGGGGTTGCGCGGTGGCGGTGGACGCGCGCGGAGCGGGGGATGCGGGGCACGGCACGGACGGGGGCGCGGGCAATTTGGCAATTTTCTCACGGTTGGTGGGTGGGGGCGGGCGTTTCGAGGGGATTTGTTATAGGGAGCGGCACGTGGGTAGTGTGAGATGGCGCGGGGGAGCAGAGGCGCGGTACCGGAGGGTTGCGGCTGGAATCGGATCAGGAATACGGTGATGGTTTGGGTCCACGACTCCACGTTTGGGTGGAGCCGCAGCAATCCGGCAACAGCGCCACACCGGTGTGCAAAGGGACAAGCACAAGCTGCACAAAAGTGCGCAACAGCAAGCGTCAAGCAAAGCTTCGCCACCTCCGCTGTTACGCGCGACGGGGGGCCTTTTGCTGCGTTGTGGAAAGTGCCAAGTTGACCCCGCGAGCATAGTTGTCGAGTCTTGAGTGTACTATTGCATTTGCAGTTTTGCACTACATTGTCTGTTCTCGGTTCTCTTCACTGCTGATCTGCTCGTATGGTGTGGGAAAAATCCTGGGATTAATGGCCCCGTTCGTTTGATAAAATTCCAGATTATCGTGGCACGTTTTTCAAACTTCTAAACGGTATGTTTCGTGCGAAAATTTTCTATATGAAAGTTGTTCTAAAATATCAAATAAATCCATTTTTCAAGTTTGTAATAATTAAAACTCAATTAATCACATGTTAATGTTATCTCGTTTTACATAAAACATTTAATCTTTCATCTTTATCTTTATTATTTTCAGGACATTCAAACACCACCTTTATATGTGAAACAAATCTCTGAACAATTCCAACAGGCCTTAATCGTAAAAGAAAAACTCAAGCAGGTACTTCCATCGTAGGTCCAGGGACTCCAGGCTGATCCATGTGAATTATGGGCCGGTCTCTGAACAAATTATTGTGTTGTAATAATGGGCCAGACCTTCCAATGGGCCTAGGAGTTCTCTTATTGAGCAGTAGAGGTACTACCTATGCCCTGTTTTCAAACAGTACAAATTCTCACCCAAATTTCGAGAATCTGCAATTATAGTCTTATAGTAGAATCTTTAGAAAATAAATTATAAATATGTAGTCGTAGAATTAAAACTATAAACAAGAAGCTACTTATTAGCTCACCAAATGGTTACTTATTAGCTCCTCGTAATCTCGTGCCTCCCGAACAAGGCCTTAAATGCCACCAACCAACCATTTTAAACAGTAATGCCGAGTCGAGAGTGAAAAGGCACAATGCCACCCACTAACCATTTTGAACAGTAATGCCGAGTCTAGAATGAAAAGGCACAGAAGCACTGCTCATAACTGAAATCACTCGGGCAGTAATCCGTTATGTCAAGTTATCAACACCTTCAGAGTTCAGAAAGAAGGCAAAGAAAACTCACGAGCATATCTGAAAAAAAAACTCACGAGCACAGAAGCTGTTTTATCCAAACTATTTACAGGATACATTCATAGCTTCGTACAGAAATACGTTGTGACTACATTCTTATAAAGGGGAAAAAAAACAGTTCTGAAGTACCACGGCTGCGCGGGACAAAAGATAACGGCCAATTCTCATGCCCAACTCCACAGGCAGGTCTTGATGAACACTCTCTTGGTCACTGTATCCTCATTCTCAATTCTCGGTGATGTTGTATAATCCGAATCCCTGATTACTATTAGTGAGGATCCAGCTCAAGAAACGAGGTCTGCCTTAGACTACTACTCAGGATTTATTCTTTGCAATAGTGCAGTGACTCCCGTAGAACACCATGATCCATGCACACCACACGCTTTCAGTTCCGGCTCCGACAATGGAAAAAACCCTCAGGAAGTCTCAGAGAAAGAGAGAAAATGTTGCTACCTTCATGCTTATGTATGTTCTAACTTGAGCAGCTCACACATCAAAGAAAATGTCTTTGTCATGCCTAGCCCATCCTGAAGAAATTAGGATAGGAAAAACAATAATTAGTTGCCAAGTAGCTGAGCAGAAATTAATGATATTAGAAAAATATATTGGGAATTTAAAGCGTAGGTTGGTGGGAAATGTGAAGGAATACCAGTCTGAAGAAAAGGAATTTCATCTACGACACATTGGACCTATATAATGTTGACATGACACTAGCATATAAAACATTCTAATGCTATGTATTACGTACAAAAGGTATTACATTTCTGCTGCTTTGTTAGTGTCCACTACCAGCTAGGTTTCCATAAAAATCTGATTGGACAACTAACGTTTATATCTATGGACACCAATTAAGTTGTAGAGAGAAATGTTGTTACGCCATAATTAGCCAATAAATTACCTTGACTTTGGTAAAGTCAAATCCTTTCTCCTGCCTTCCTGAGCAGTTGCTGTTCTCGCAGCAGACGAAACGCTCGGCTCAGCTAACGGGTTGGTGACAAAACCACCCTGAACTCCAAACTTCTGCCTTCCCCACTTGTAAGAAGTTCTGCTCCCCTCCGAACTGTTTCGACCATCAGAGACAGAAAAACTAGAAGAGTATCTACCAGCATCATGACGCCTCCAGAATTTTGGGTTCAGAATGCAGCATGAGTTGACATGAGCTTCGCTGTTTGACGTCCTTCCTGACGAGGCAGCTAAATCTCGGGAGATTTCATCCAATGCTATCTCAAGTCCATGTACCCTTGTCTCCAAAGAATTCATGCCATTCTCAGATTTCCCCATAAATTTCTGATAAACAAGAGGAACCACAAATGTCAGATGACCTTCCAATAAACATGGATGGTATAAGAACCTTGTAGCATGAACTACCGTGTACAATTCCCAGAGTGAATACTGACTATATGGGTTGCAATTTAACATATCAATTGATGCATGGCAATTTAACAGATGCTGGTACAGCCAGCAGAAAGATAAACTGTTCTTCTGGGAGTGTGAGATTTCAAATAGTGATAAACTGATAATTTGCATATTAAAACATAGTGATATAGCACATGTCATGTTGCTGTCCAGGTTCCCCCCATACCATGACATTGCTAAATGTTCAAAATACATTGATTTGACTAGTGGGATGAAGACATTCAAGTGGCAATTATACATGATGCACACACTAGCAATACCTGTCTGGCATATGCATCAAGACAAGATGTTACCCTCTTCTCACAACCAACACAAACATTGCTATTCAATATCCCGACCACCGACAATTTAGAGCATGACTTAACATGCCCGTTCAATAGCCTATGCAATGAGAAGTTGGTTTTACACTTCTACTCATTAGTCTGCAGAGAAGTTTCATGGCTACAAGCCCAAACAAGGAATGTCTAGTGTACTTCCGGCATGTTTTTGAAAGCCTAAAAATCAAACTGTACTGAAAAAAAATGCCTCTGTATTTATAGCAAATGTACCTTTCTTGTTAATGAACATGTACTGAACAGACCATAACAGCCTAGTAAAGCTACTATGAACATGTACTGAACAGACAGCCAACACTGGCTAGTGTTGTCATTTAAATATGAATGCTCAGGAACCTAGTTGAATTAAATTGTACAATGTAAGGTCAAGCCAAGCAAAGGAAAGTACCTGGATAAGATCTAGTAAACTGCTCTGCTGATTTTCAATCTGAAGCAGTTGTGACCGAATCTCTGACAATCCCTCATCTTTGTAACCTGTCTGAAACCTCTCTGATCCGCCACCAATCTCGGAAATTTCTTCCATATTACCACCCTCCTCGTATGGAACAACTCGAGATCCTGCTTTCAGTCCAGCCACCTTGGTCGCCCTGTCGTCGCCATCCTGGAAAAGCATCCTCCTTGCTTCCAGTCTTGATCTCACATTGCCTCCTTTCAGAAGCTTCTCCTCTGTCACCACTTTGATTGGGGTGGCATCTGGTGTAACAGCAATGTCAACCTTGTAATCGCGATTCTTTGCTTGGCCCGCCTTGCGATGTGAAGGCGATGATTGCTTCTTGTTTCTAGCTGATGAAGAGCTATGCCTTTTGTTGACACTGGGTGAGGCATCAGGAGGAGGTGACCTGCTTGCAGGTAAACTGTTCCTCCTGGTCGATGATGCAACTGGATATCGCCCATCACTTGCACTCCCTATAGAATCGAGCACATGGCCAACTGTTCAGAGTTCAGTTTATACAAATCTAATAGCAGTAAAATAAAATCGCCCTCTTTATTTTGACTTTATCAAAAGCACTTGATTCCTGTTGTTCCTTTTACATGCAACATAGAGGATTACAAGAGTCCAAACTAAATTACCAGATCTGAGTAACAAAAGCAGCAATTAGAACTACAGAATAACAACACAGCTCCAAAATCGTAAATAACCTGCAAGAGAAGATCGTCGTTGTGAGTGCGATGCCGGTGGCGCACCGGAGGAGCATTCGTCCTCTTCAACATCCGGGATCTCCTTCCACGCCTCGATCATCCTGTTCATGGAATCTCGTACAATCTTGACCTGCATTGGCAAACAAGAACACGAAAAGACTCAAACCCTACGCTCAGATCCAGGGAAAAGATGAAATCACCAAGATCCAAAACAAGATAAAAGGGAACCAACCTTGTCAAACCTCCTGGCCTCGAACATGGCGATGCAAGAAGATTTGTAGCTGACGAGAAGATCTTTATGTTCTAAGGCCAATGCAGCAAGAGCCTCGGCCGCGGCCTTTCTCGCCGCCCAGTCGTCGCTAGCGATTGTGTCGCGGAGGCAGGGGACAGAGGCGGTGACTTCAGCGGCGCCGGCCGCGGATGCAGAGACGCCAATGAGAGAGATGAGCGCGGGCTTTGCTTTGAAGGCATTGCTGCGGAGGAGCTTGAGGAGGCGGGGTTGGAGCTTGTGGATGTAGGAAGCGAGGTCGGCGGTGGGGGCCGAGGCCTCGACGGCGGCGGCGGTGGCGAGCGCGGCCGCCGTCTGCGCGCACTGGTCCTGCTCGTGAAGGAGCGCGTCGGTGAGGGGGCGGAGCGCCGGGGACGCGGAGGCGGACGCGGCCGCCGCCGCGCGGGCGGTGTCGACGAGCGCGGCGCGCACGGAGGAGTCCTGGTCCCGGACGCGGCGGAGCGCGGCCGCGAGGATGCGCGGGACGAGCGGCGCCACGGCGTCGCGCGGGTGCGCCGCGGCGACGAGCGCGAGCGCCCGGAGCGCGTGGCGGCGGAGCGGGGTCTTGTCGGTGGGGCGCGCGTCGGACACCGCCGAGACGAACGCCCCGAGCTCGTCCGCGGCCAGCGCCCGCGCGATGGCCTCCAGCTCCGCGGCTGCCATGGCCTCCGTGTCGCGGTCCGACAGCTTGAGGAGGCACCTGTTCACCCGCAGCTTCAGCGGCTCGCCGCCGCGCGCCCGCCCCGCTGTGCCCATGGCCGGCTGCGCAAGCGGTGTGCCTACTCTGGCTTGGCGAGACGCGACGCCAAGTTATTGGCGGCGTGGCCTGGGAGGAGTTAGCGGGTCGCGGCGTGGAGTGGCATGGAAGCCAGCGGAGCCACTGGCCAGTGATGTCCGATAGGTGGCGGGTGGGGCGTAGCGGACGGGACGGGACGGACGGAGCGGCGGATCCAGCAGGGCGGAGCGGCGCGTTTATTTATGCCTCTGCTTTGTTTTTCTCTTTTTCCTCGTTAACTTTTCTCTTTGTTTTTCTTTCTTCCCTTTGCGAGAGCAGCCTTTTCCCGTTCAACAATTTTAGCTGGGAATACCGGAATACCATCGCTCTGCAACCTGAATATTGGATGGACATAGCCACCACATAGACACTCGTAGATGTGTGTCAGATCAGCCAATGAAAGCAAGGCAGGATGAACAGTGCTGACACCTGTATTTGGCTTGATCGGCACATACAAAAACAACTTGTAGTTGCGTTTTTTGGGCACTGTTCTTTTTTTCTAAAACAGTGCGGATAAAAGATAAAGTTTCATGGCACGTTTTTTAATCTCTCAAATGGTACGTTTCGTGCAAAAAATTTAATGTAAAAGTTGCTCTAAAATATCAGATTAATCTATTTTTTAAGTTTATAATAATTAAAACTCAATTAATCGCACGTTATTATCATCTCGTTTTACGTGAAACGCTTTATTTTCATCTTATTTTAGAACTTTCATACAGGGCCTTTGTGATTGTTAGCAGTAACAACTTGATACGCACCACCGTTTGTGGCCAGTCCAGTGCTGTCTGAAATAAAAAGGGCACACTTTTTTTAGTTTTTTTAAAAATAATATGATATAAATACAGACATTCACAACGCACGTATATTTACACATGCGTATCATATCTCTATGAGTATCATCGAGAGAAACATACATTACTAAAAAAAGGATTTTGCAAGTTTGTACTACTGGTGATTGGAGAGAGGATTAGGGTGTGTTCGGCAGTGTGGGTTAGGAGTTTATTTCTTTGCACGAAAAACAGAACGACTTATTAGCATATTTTTAATTAGGTATTTGCTAAAAAAATTTTCAAAAATGGATTAATATGATTTTTTAAAACAACTTTTGTATAGAAATTTTTTTAAAAAAAACACACCATTTAGCAGTTTGAAAAATGTGCGCGCGGAGAAAAAAGGGGTGTGTTGGGAAAGTAAGGGAAAGAACTCATCCTTCATAATCAAACGAGCTTAGTCCTAATCATTTGAGTTATAACCACAGACTATCTATTTAGGAAAAAAACAGAGAACAAAACAGACAATGCCAAGAAGCTACAAGTCATTCCTACCGACTGATGACTGATCTTGACATCACAACATAAGCAATCTTAGAGACATTTTCGCCATGTTTATTTTATGGGAAAAGAGCTTATTCGTGAGAATTTCTTACGGAACTCGTGTGTTAAAAACAAACTATATTTCTGTATACTCTCCCTTGAAAAATATAAGTACTTCTAGCTATTTCTTACACAGACAAAATTCTTACATTTTGAAACATATGAACTTATGAAGTATTTATTTCTTCATTTAAGGGCATGTTCTTTTTAGCTAACATGGCACACTTCTTAAACTCTGCTACGATTTTTGTAAAGTCTCTCTTCATCAACAGTGTTTAGAAATCGTTTTTAAATTAACTTTTCAACTTTCTAATATTTAATGTATTTGTTAGTGTCCTTGAATAGTTATCATAAACTCAATTTTATCCGTAATCCTTCATCCATCGGTACTTTATAACCCAGGTAATAAAGAGCAGTAGCAATTAGCAATTGCGGATAATGGGTTCTATTACGGACACCAAGTTCCAATACTGGAATTTAAATTATATGTCAATTGTAACATCAAGTTTCACTTTAAATACAAGTTTAGACTACATACTTGACTACTCATACATTTAATAGCACAAAGATTACAAAGCAATATAAACGAATAACATAAAAATAAGACATACAAGGTTAAATTCTCCTATCCATACACGAATGACATCAATCAAACGAAATAATGGTCCAACAAAGCACTAGCAGACTACAATAGTGGTCGCTACACAATAGCAGCAGCTAAATGGTCATTTGGTACAGTTCCTACTTCAAGGATGGAGCGGAGTTAAGAAGCGATGGAAATGTTATTCTAGCTTCGTAGTGTAATTTTCAGGAATATAGTGGGAACTAACTCTATATTATTCAGCTCCAACTCACTTGGATAAAAATCTTAGAGTATAAGGTGTACCAAACTAACCCTACATTACGAGTGTGTTTGGTTGCTGTCAACACTTTGTCACAACTAAAGTTAGACAAATTATGACAGCCACAAAAATATGGTATACAAATTGTTAGCCATAAAGTGTGACAAAATTAACAAAAAAAAATAAGTATATGCATGTAGGACATACTATTAAAGAAGTATGTTAAGGTATAACCGTGACAGTGAATCAAACACATGCCTAATAAACAGTAATAGTCAAAAATATGATGTGACAAAATGTGATCATGAACCAAATACCCCTTACACGTTACTTTGTCTTTGATCCACTATTAACCTGCTATTTGAGCTAGCACAAACGTTATTTATTATCTGGTTTATAACACACCCTAACATCACCGCTAGAATTGGATATTTAACCAAAGGTTCAAGGGGCATCGAGGAGCACTTATTTTAGCCCAATATTTCGTGTGCAAGACTGAGTATTAGGCTGTGCAAAATGGGGCTCCAAATTCGTGCAGAATTTGAACTAATTCTTACAAAAACCTTTTTTTTACTCTGACAAAAGACCTTGTGAAGTTTATATGAAATAGGTACCAACGACACATTTGTAATTCTTGCCGTCAATAATCTGGTTTTTTGTAAAAGTCATGCGTAGTTCACGTGAAGTTTGTACAAAGCTAAAGAGGACTTCACGGCCTGAATCCAAACGCGTAACAGAAAAACAGAATGGAATGATGGGATCAGAGCCCTTCCGCGCAGGCCACCGGTACAAGGTATTCATGCCAGGATGCCACCGGTACATTGTATTCATGGCAATATGCCACCTGCAGCACGCCAAGTCCAACACACACACGCAAATATATCTACTGACATTTACACGCTGCAACGCTTCACCAACCAATCTTTCCCCGGACTCGCGCGCCCAGGCCACTGCCAATCTGCCACGCATAAATGATGTTCTTCTACCGCCCTACACGGAGTAAACCGTACTGTAATTCTACTACTCGTACGCCTACACTTTTTCACTCCGCGCACCGCCTGCCTGCTCGCCCCGTTGATCCGGAAGAGGAGGAAACGCGCGATGCGATCTATACGCAAATGCAACAAACCGCGCACCGGTCCGAGAGCCGCGAGGCCCGCGACGAAACGCCCATCCATCTGTTTGGACCAAGATTTCCCGCCGTTTCAACCGATCGGTAGTCGGCTCGGGGGTGAGTGGATGATCGGCACGCGACGCTGCGGCCTGCGCACCTTTGGCTTTGCGCTGCTGCATGCGCATCCAAACCGGGCGTCAAAGCAGAAAAGCACGGTTTTGTGTACGTACACCCTCCGTCCCAAAATAAACTTAAATCCTGACTATAAATCTGGACATGTACATGTCCAGATTTATAGTCAGGATTTAAGTTTATTTTAGGACGGAGGGAGTACGTAGCAAACGAAAGCCGGGCTTTCAACGCTCCGTCGCTTTAAAGTTAAAACGGCATCGAGTGAGCATCTTTTACGACATGTATATATACATCCGAAAAGCACCGAAGGCAACACAGTAGTAGGTCATTACATAGTACTACGCCGCCCACATGCAGAGATGATTGCGTTTGGATAATCGCCATGCAATGTGTTTGGACCAGGACTACCAAGCCTCGGCATTATTATTATTCCACATGACGATTTGACGTTAGTTACACCATAGCGAGGTACAATACTGCCTGTGGAACATGGATGCACCACAGATTCTTGCCAGGATCCCGTCAACAGTAGGAACGTACGCCTCTGACCCCCGGCCGTTAATTCTGATTATTTGACATTTGATAGACAACAAGATCAAAGTTACAGCACTGTCGATGATATATATAGAGATCTGAAACGTTTCAAGGTTCTCTCAGACAACAGCTGTGACCCATTAATTATTTGCTACAAGAACTCATCCAAAAATTCCAAACATGTTGCGTGCAGAATTAATCAGCATCTCCGATGCATCAGTGTCCACCACAATTCGATCCTATCAAATGCACCTGAATGTCGCTCCAATTTGTCCATTGGGTTGGGGGGTGTCTCTCTTCTGCTCTAGTGATCTCGCATGTGGCGCCGCCGCTGCCTTCCCCGTGGGGCGTGTGACGAGAGCGCCGCGCCGCACCCGGGCGCATGCATGCATGTGACCAAGAAAACACCAATTTCGCTTGGATTTTCCAGCAATTTCACGATCCATTCACATAGATTGCCGCCTCCTGGTCTCCGTTACTCCATCAGCATTTCAGCAGCGTGCGTGCGAGGGGCGGAGCCACCTCCCCGGTGCTCGTGGTAGCTGTCCGTGCTTGATAGCGTCGTGCAACCTAGTTTGTCGCTGAAAATTGCAGCGAATATGGTAGACAGCACAGCGATGCGAGAAAGTCATTAGCTTATGATTAATTAAATTTAATTATTTTAAAATTAAAAATTAAATTTATCTAATATTCTAAAGCAACTTTTATATTGATAGTTTTTTTTACGAAATACACCGTTTAACAGTTTGAAAACATGCTAATGAAAACTGAGGTAAAGTCTGTATTATAATCAAAACAGTACAAGGCCATAGAAGCTACACATCGCTGTTCGGATTCTATGAAACTTCTTGCTCCACTATGTTGTGCAGTGCGATCAACTTAACGTACACGACTTATATTTTTTTTATGAAGTATCTTTGTTTACATATACACATTTTTTTATTTTCTTAATTACATGAAAGACGCATATGTTCACGGTGCACACCGTCATCCACCTACACCATACTCACATACATGGACGGAGGCAAGCCTATGATAGTTTAGACTTGAGCCCTAGGTTTGTCTTCAATCATGCTTAAATTCTCTTAATTCATCATATAAAATCCGAAGAAGTTCAACACTTCAATAGTTGAGCCTAGGCTTCGATGATTTTTGGTTTTGCCCGTGCTTACATATAATATGCCTTAAACACACGCTCAAAGAGATAAGACAGTGACAACCGACAAATCTTTGATCAATAAAGCTATTTATAGCTATGAATTTGAACAAGTACTTTTTCAGGGTTCATAGCGAATATATGGAGATGAACACCAGAATTTAAACCCTGATAGATGAAGTCACATGTCCACAACTATTCCGACACATTGCTGGTGTTTATACATGCCTTTTTTTTTTATAAAAAACAACTTATACATGGTTTTACTTGTAAAGACTAAAGAATGTGATCTTCCAGAGAGAGAAAATTATTTTCATACCCTTGAAATTTTAGCCGATCTTTTCTATGCCCCTGAATTTTTTTCACTCCCTTGTATACCTTTGAATTTTGATTTGGTTCTCTTCCATACCCTTGCCGTCAATTGACCATTAGTTGATCGTTTAATAGATGTGGAAAGGTTAGTTTTACCCTTCAATACGTGAGGAATATATAGAAATTTGTGGACTATATTGTTGGAAGTATAGAATTTGTTGTGTGACCATAATATTCATAAGTTTATTGTACATAAAAATTTTAATATATATTAAAAAATTGTGTGTAGTATTTTTTAAAATGATAAACATAATTTTGAAAAGCATTCCTATATAATATATACAACAGGAAAAACTATATTGAACTATCATAAAAATGCTACATATACTCTTTTAATAAGTGAATAAATATTAACCCTAATTTTTATGTCATTATGTAAAAACAAATTTTGCCATGTTTTCAAGTTTCCTTCGTGTCTAAGGGCAAAATGATCTTTTTCATAGGAATTAAACATGCAACTAACGGTCAACTAATAGAATGAGTATGAAAGAGATCAAAACCAAAATTCAAGGGACATACAAAAGAGTAGACAAAACTCGAGGATGTAGAGAAAACTGGCTAAGTTTTCAGGGACATAGAAGAAATTTTCTCTGCCGGAGAAGGGGTTGCAACGAAAGTTGACTGTGCTCGGAAGTACCGTGATATTCTTGAAAAAAGGATCCGTTGATATTGAATTGCATGGGATCCACCTCACGGTTTTAATGGATGAATGAATCTAGGCAGACGTTCAAGCGGATGCCACTCGGCGATGTTGGCCTCCAAAGAGACATCAGTCAGTGTTACCAGGCGATCGATATGAATGAACTTTTGGCCATGACCAATGTAGTTCAACTCCCAGAATAAGAGGATCGATTTATCCTTCTGCTCAGCAAACCTGATCAATTAATCATGCTGCACGTCTACTGGGATGTACATAAACCATCTTCTGGCTAAAGCTAGCTACAATACTACTGTTATTTACTGTATTGAAATTTTTGTGGGTGGATCGACCCAAGATGTTACTGCACATCTGCATCTCATGATCAGAACTCATAAAAATTCCGTGTTAATATAACATGTTGAAATTAAAGTGGCACATCACGTGAAGGGACTGAAAGGGAAGAATGGTCCTTAATTTACGTGTGCCACACGAGGACCACCACGTCACAAAGCGACATGCATGGCTTATCATCCCTTGGTTTAAATACTTGAACATCTGGAAGGGTTTGCATGCCGGTTGGAAGGGTTTCCTCTCCCAGTTCATAGTATGGGTAGGTATCAAAATGTTGGTATTCAGTCCCAACTAAAAAAGTCGGTTCATTCTGTGAGGAAATTCGGTCATCTAAAACTCGAGACCAAGCAATTTGGCTTCGGTTAGTTCAGTACGTTTTTCTGTCGTGTTTAAAATATCTGAATGTTAGACGCGAAATTCGTCGTTCACACGAAGACATGAAAGATCTGTTTAGTTTCAGTATAGAACCTATCAATTGGGTAAAAGGTATGCCAGTTAGTTTGATTTTGCAACTAACAAGATAAATCCTATCAACAAACCATTCTGTCAGTGTTATGAATAAAACATACCCAATGATTTTGGATTGGCCTCGGCGGGGTCCACCATATACCAAGTCTTATACGGAATCATGCCTCATATATGAAAAGTGTTTCGCATAAGGAAGGAGAAACAGAGTTCAAGTTGAAAACTATAAGGACTACTCGGATCGTATTCATATTTGTCTCCCTAGTTCTACTTGGACAATGAGACATCCGTGGGTATAAATACAAGACCCCCTAGGAGGAGAGGGGAGACAAATGAATATACGTCGCCAGATACCAACATCAGAGATAAGCCAAGACAGACTCAATCTAAAGCCATAGAGATTTACGTGAGGGATCTAAGACTATCCCCAAATCTTGTCGAGATCGTATTTGAGAAAGAAGACTACCCTGTCGTCAACTACGTGTGGAGATCCATGCCGCCAAGTCGACGACGACTAGACTAGGTTCTTCCAAATATTGTACTCGTATGATTTTGATATATAAGAGCAACGTAGGCTTCGGTCAATAAGAGTATGGCTATTACCTGTCAGTTAAGGGGCCTGAACCTATATAAAAATCCTTGTCTCTCATTTCTTTTACCTCAATCTCACGTATACCTTGGTTCCAACGATTTTCATACTCTACAAATACTATAGTCGCGATCTACTATGTCGACATTGGCGTGTCAGGAAGGGGATTTTGGTGCTAAAAGGTTTTGATGAGATGGGTTTCAAGAGACGGATTCTTCGACGAAAAACTACTCGACGACTTTGGCTTTAGGGAGATACGACCCAACTGGCCAAAATTTGGTAAGTCTCGAAGTCATCATCGGCTTAAAAACCGTATCAGCTTCAGAGTCCTAAAATTAGCCGATGGACATATCAAGTTGCCAGCAGTTGGATTCTTGATGGATTCGGTTAAGAAAATTAATCAATTAAAGAAAGCTTATCCGGAAGAGACCGAGTTCGAGAAGGATGTAACATGACAAGTTATCTATTAGTTAGGCAGAGCTAGTTAGTTTTCTTTTACTTTTAGGAAAGATTGTTTAGAGTCCGAATAAGACTTGTATCTTTTATTTTATCTTTAGAAAAGTTTGTGTCTTATCCAATAAGGACTAGTATCTACTAATGGGTATAAATATATACACCCGAAGTCTATGTAATCTATCTCTCGATCAATACAACTACTCTCGGCACATCGTCACCCTCTTTTCCGAGGTTTTGATTTATCAACCGGTGAAACATGGCATCTGACGCGGGGCTGCATCGGCTTTTGATCTCTGGCGAAGGGGTAAGTCCTACGTTCCGCTAGCCCCGGCAATTGTATCGGCTACATTGGTGTTGTTCAAGGCTGCATCGCTTCGACCTCTTCGATCGCTCTGGTTCGGTTGATATATTTGCCTACCTATTAATCATATATCTTAGTTAATCTAAGTCGATTATTCGATTTACTTGTATCGGTTAGATCTTTTCTAGGGTTTTGTCGGTATCGGCTAAATTGTTTTGTCGATCTAGATTAGGTAAGGTAAGTACCACCCTAAAAATCAGTCGAAGGCTTGATTGTCTAGATATTATGTTTCTTTTCATACTTTGCGTTGCATCAGTCCTAGTCATGCTTAGAACCATAATCTCTAGCTTGCTTTTTGATTGCCAATAAGGGTTTCATCGCGGTTTCAGCCGATGAGTTATCTGGACGTTGCATCGGCTCACAATGATTACATACAAGTTGGATTTAGCCGATGACAACAAAGTTTTCATTGATTATCTAATCGTATGGATTTAATGACATCGGACCTCTAACCAACTTATGCTTTAACCTTCGGATCAACGCTTATTCTATCATATCACTATTAATCGATTGGTTTCTATTGGATTATATTGTTGTTTTATTGCATTATCATTAGTCGAGTGTCTTTATACCATTATTTACATCAAGTGTCAGAATCTACATTGGATATATAGCCAATTATTCAAAACCCTATCGACATTGGTTAGTATCGGCATCGGCTGGAATTACACCATCGGCTTGTCAGCCGATCGGCTCTTTGATCTACTATTTATATATCTTGTCAGTTGCAGGATCAAACTGACTAGCACGCCCGCATCTCATCAATTTTAGGACCTGCATTGGAGCTAAACAGATCTCTCAGGCCTTCGTGTGTTCGTCGACTTGGTTCGCGCCAACACAGATCTGGCACCATCGGTCGAGCGCGGATTTTTCGTCAACACCAACCGAAGTGTGTTCTCCGACGGATCGGGACCCTCGCCATCTCAAGCTTCATCAAGTCACCGCCGCTATGGATTTTTCGACGAGGGATACTTTAGCGACTTTGGCCCAGGGAGATCTGACTCGACCAAAGTACGCTCCCTAACCAGATCGGAATCATCACTGCTAACAATTCGATCTATCAAAATCAATCAAGCTTCAGAGACATCATCGCCACAGAAAACAACAGTTCAATACCGTCGACCACGAGGTTTCAATCCGAGTCGACTACTTCCAAGTTGCTTAACATCGTTAAACAAGGTAATTAGTATATTGATTTTTTAAATCAATATACTAATTTCGTAGATACATACGGCATGTATCTACAAAGGTACGCAATATTGCGTACAATTTATTGTACCTATTTTCAGATCTATGATTTATTATGTTTACCTAGAGCATGTTTTTTATACCATGTCTGTTGTGCGAGTGTCTCCTATGTTATACCGACAACGGTATGATACTGGGGGGCTCGCTTTGTTTCTTCTGTATAAATCATGTTTATTTACGGTTTACTTAATATCCGATATTTAATCTAAATATGCACATTATATCCTGATAGTACTATAAGATTTATGTAGTTTTTTAGTACACGCTCGGTATTTTTTACTATATATTTTGCTTTCTAGAAAATATTTTTCAGGAACAATCGAGCACTCGAGTAGGCAGCGGTTGAGTACATCCTATTATTGAGAACATTTTTGAACAAATGTGGAGTTGTCGGACCGAACGTACCAACAGAGACTGACGACCTATCTCACATTTAGCGCCAGTCACATCCAGACTATCTGAAAAAAGGTTGTTACGGACAATCCCCTCGCGAATGTTGTCGGTTTGATCACCCGACATAATTGTGAACGGATGTCCGATATGCCACTAATTGGATATGTGAGTCATGTTGGCCACATGAGATGCATATGTAATAACCAACTCAAGCGCCCTAAGAGTGGTTGAGGTATGACTACACCTAGTCCTCGACCAGCACGGTAGCGATCCCACCATCTCACCAAATCTTTTACGAGTGGTCGAGTACGACTACACACCTGGTTCTTAACCAGCGTGGTAGCGGTCTCGTCAACTCCTCAAATCTTCTACAAGTGATCGAGTACGACTACACACTTGGTTCTCAATCAGCGTGGTAGCGGTCTCGTTAACTCTCCAAATCTTCTACGAGTGGTCGAGGTATGACTACACACCTGGTCTGAGTACAGGCATAGCAGCGATCCTACCATCTTTCTCAGTTCTTTACGGGTGGTCGAGGGATGACTACGCCTGGTTCTCGACCAACGATTATAATTATTTCCCTCTCACCTCTCTAAGCTGCCCACGAGGGGTCAAGGGATAACTACACCTGGCCCTCGACTGACGGTGGCAGTCATCCTCTCACCATCTCTCTGCGTTGCCTTTGAGTGGTCAAAGGATAACTACACCTGGTCCTCGGCCGGCGGTGGTAGTCATCCTCTCACCATCTCTCCGAGTTGCCTTCAGGTGGTCGAGGTATGTCTACACCTGGTCTTCGACCAACATCGTAGTGGCCCTCCCACCACATTTTCGAGTGGCCGAGATATGTCTACACCTGGTCTTCGACCAACATTGTAGCGGTCCTCCAACCACATCTTCGAGTGGTCGAGGTATATCTACACCTGGTTTTCGACCAACGGTTGTAGCGATTCTCCCACCACCCCTGCGAGTGGTTGAGAATGACTACATACCTGGTCCTCGACCAGTGGTTATAGCGACTCTCCTACTACCTCTGCGATTTGTTGAGTACGACTATATAACTGGTTCTTGACCAGCATGGTAGCGATCTCATCATACCCTGTGCATCAATCTCTGTAAGTGTTTATGCATGTAAATGTGCAATATTTGTCCGTTGATCCACTTTTCTTATATCGCTACGTCTTGAAGTCGATCCTATTGTCCTCTTACGGTAGTCTGGCAAGCTTCGAGATGGGACCTCGGCTGAGGATACCTAGCATTGTGAAAGTTTGTCAGGCCATGCAGGGTCAAACGACCATGTTAGATCTGGTCATGTTAGAGTACCCATTTGAGCGTATTAACCAAACCGTGTAACTGGGAATTGATTTTCTCAACTTCACGGCTAGGGGCTATGAATTCACTGCTTCAGCATAGTTTGTTATAAGATTTAAACTGACTTTGTGGAAAACAACTTTTCCATAAAGACAGCTGGGGGCTAGGATGAGTACCATACTCCGATTGCTGAGGGCAGCTCTGGCGAGAGTACTCTTTTATTGTTATAAATAGATTCAGTTTATTTTTTTTTTCAATTCACATTTTACCCCCAAGCGTTCGCTTAGGGCCTTTTTCTATCTAACAATTTGCTCTGAGTAATTGATTTCAGGAGAGTCAGATATCGAAGCAATTAAGTCAGACATCAGGATTTTGTCACATACTCTGCATCTACTCGGCTGTCCGAGAACGGTTGGTTGAATTCGACAAGGATTACTGGATAAAGCAATGATGTACCCGTCGAGACGAAAGTTTTTTTTACTTCAATCCAAATTCTCGATTAAGGCTGGACAGGGAACTTAGTCGCATACTCCACACCTTCTCGGTCGTCCGAGAATGGTTAGGTGAGTTTGATAACTGCTGTTTCAAGATCTTCGGTCGAAAACATCAACTCGTTCATTTGCATTGAAGTCGGGGGCTACTGTCAGTGTTATGGATAAGGCATACCCAATGATCTTGGATTGGCTTCGGCGGGGTCCACCATATACCAAGTCTTATACGGAATCATGCCTCATATACGAAAAGTGTTCCGCATAAGGAAGGGGAAGCAGAGTTCAAGTTGAAAACTATAAGGACTACTCAGATCGTATCCATATTTGTCTCCCTAGTTCTACTTGGACAGGGGACATCTGTGGGTATAAATACAAGACCCCCTAGGAGGAGGGGGGAGACAGGCGAATATACACCGCCAGATACCAACATCAGAGACAAGCCTAGATAGACTCAATCTAAAGCGACAAAGGCTAACATGAGGAATCTAGGACTATCCCCCAAATCTCGCCGAGATCATATTCGAGAAAGAAAACTACCCTGTCGTCAACTACGCGTGGAGATCCATGCCGCCAAGTCGACGACGACTAGACCAGGTTATCCCAAATATTGTACTCGTGTGATTTTGATATATAAGAGCAATGTCGGCTTCAGCCAATAGGAGTAGAGCTATTACCTGTTAATGAAGGGGCCCGAATCTGTATAAAAATTATTGTCTTCCGTCTCCTTTACCTCAATCTCGCGTATACATTGGTTCCAATGATCCCCATACTCTACAAATACCGTAGTCGCGATTGACGAAGGATTAGCTCCTCAGCGGGGGGACAAAGAGAGAGCCCCTCTTTGTGAGTCCGGCCAGGGGCGTAGGGCGAAATCCGTTTTCTCCTCGATTGCACGAGAGAGAGAGAGACCCAGACACAGGCGTTTATACAGGTTCGGGCCGCTGGGAAGCGTAACATCCTACTCCCGTGTTCTGTGGTTATGCGACTGAAAAATCAGGGAATACAAATGTTTGCTCTCCCTTTCTCTCCTGTCTATCTATTCTTCGTCCACCCCTCTACTTAGGCCTGGGCCTCCTTTTATATGACAAGTGGCTACCACATGGGCCAAAAGGCTGCCTAAGACGAAAGGAAAACATTCTTTTACATTTAATGGCTGTCCCGTTGCTTGACCCGGAAGCCACACACACAGACACTGTAGCAGGGCCTTCGTTCGGCGAGGCAGCTGACACCGGGAGACTCCCGTGTCAAACTCCATAAAATGGATGAAGACTTCCGTGTTCCGTTCACATTGGGAAACGGAAACCATCTGACTGGGGTTGGCATAACAACTCTGGCTGAGAGACGAGAGGCAAAAGGCTCTCATCATTCTGATGGGACCGGGCAAAGCGTGCCGTGCGCCACCCGACGTGCGGGCAGCGCGCAGGCGCTCTGCCGTCGTCTCATCCGTGATCTAACTGGTTTACGACCGGTCAATCACCATGACCGGTCATAGACTGGCCACGCACGCGCCATGCCGCATTAAATGCGACGTGGTGCGCTCGCTTGAGCCGCCATTAAGGCGGTTAGGTGAGCTCTGGCCACGCTCACCTAACCTCGCACACACGGCACCAGCGTAGAGCCCCGACCCTCGGGGAAGGTCTGGGTGTGGCCCGACCCTCGGGGGGACTAGGGAGGGCAGCCGCCACGTCATCCTCGGACCCGACCCCTGCAGGGGAAGCGCCACGTGGGTGCAGAAGGCCGCCCAACCCTCTAGTCTTGGTACCCTGGGCCCGTATCACCGACAGCGATCTACTCTGTTGACACATTCTTTATCAAAGACAATCTTAATAAATCGGACCAAACCGAGACAATATAAGATTAATGTTGATAAAGATAGATTTAACTAAAGATTATACAAGTTTGAGTATGAGCCGATGTAACTCAGAAATACCAACGAGACAATATAATGTAAACCAATTGACCAAAACTGATATAGTGTGATAGACGTAAATCTGATGGTTAAAGCATAAATCAGCTGAAAGTCCGATGTAAGTAAATTAATATATATATATCGGCTAACTAACCGATACATCTGATTGCTGAAGCCCACAATAATGATAACTCATCGGCTACAACTCCGATGAATATTGCATAAAAATCTATCGGCTTGCTAGAATTAAACTTATTAGCAGCAATCTAATAGATCAGACCTAACCGAGATAGCATAAGATTGAAGATAATAAAAAAACCTATTTAGCCAATAGATCTACACAAACATGATGGATAAACTAGATCTATCTATAATAACAGTACGATTAGAGGAATATCAACTTAACCAGAATATCAGACCTAACCGATGAAGTCCTAACTAAGTCGATACGACTCTAAACAGTAATGCAGTTAAAGATAGAATCGATATATCTGATAGGCAACGCTTGCATCAACTTGAATAGAATATCGGACCTAACTGACAGTTCTAGCCACCCGATACAAGCGAAGTTGACGGAACTTACTTTCTCGTCGAAGATCAAAACTGATGCAACCCAACTCGAAACTACGAACTCACCGGAATAAAAGATGGTGATGCGTCGAAAGTAATTGTATTGATTTGTGGAGATGTCTTACAAAGACGCTGGGTGTAAATATTTATACCCTCGAGTTGATACAAGTCCTGATTGGATACGACATAGTGCTTCCTAAAGATAAAAGAAAAAATACCAGTCCTGATCGAACACTAAATAAAACTTCCTAAAGATAAAAGAAAAGTTAATAAATTCTGTCTAATTAATAGATAGAATTAAATTGTCATGTCATGTTCTTCATGATTTTTTCTTTAACTCGGACTCTTCAGAATAAACTTTTATCGGTTGATTGACTTCTTTTCTTAACCGAATTCACTATAGAACTATACCAAATTTTGATGTTAACAGTGACATATCACAAAATTAGATAGATAACAAGTTCACAACAAAATTTTGCCGACACTTCCCTCTTTTAGGACATGTTTTAACAATTAAATAGCAAAAAATATATAATACACCAATTCACCAAGATATAGCATCAATCATAGTAATTCTAATTTTCAACCTAACACCGAGTTACCAACATTAAGATAGCTACTTGGACTTCTTTTCTAATTTTGATTAATTATTTGGTCATTTCGGTTAACCAAGGGTAATGACCGAATTCTTTTGTTTCCATATATACGATCTTATTTTGCATACAACTATATCCATCAATCTACATCACTATAAACTAGACTCACAATGATCAAACCGTCAATATTTTTCTCTTTTTGTCTAATTAACATGATAATCCTTCAGAACGAGCCCTTCTGATTTCCCAGCCTTCCAGCTAGATATCCAAAAAAAAACCCTGAGGTTTACTCTTTGGGCGCTTAGACCTAGCTATTTAGTCGGTAGACAGTATAGTATTTCACAGCTCTGATTATAATCCTGGAACATGAAGAAAACGCAGAAGCACACTAGTGCAGATCCTCTCATCTGTGACGGGCTGTAATATAACTGGATTTTGCGGGCCGTCACAAAGAAAACATCTCAAATGGGCCTAAAAAGAGGCCGATTGAGATATGGTCGGAGAGACATGTTAAATGTGCATAGAATTGAAGCCCGTCACGGATGACACATACCTGTGACGGGCCTAAACTAGGGCCCGATTGAGATAACCTTAAATATCTCAATCGGGCCGTAGTTGGAGCCCGTCACAGATGACAATCATCTGTGACGGGCCCCAACTTAAGGCCCGATTGAGATAACCTTAAATATCTCATCGGGTTGTAATTGCAGCCCGTCACAGATGACAATCATCTGTGACGGGCCCCATCTTGATGCCCGTTTGAGATATCTACAAAGCCCGTCACAGATGGCACTCCTCTGTGACGGGCTTTTTTTTAGGCCCGATAAAGATACCTTATATGCCCGAT
This sequence comes from Oryza officinalis, assembly GCA_008326285.1. Lineage (NCBI taxonomy): Eukaryota > Viridiplantae > Streptophyta > Magnoliopsida > Poales > Poaceae > Oryza > Oryza officinalis. The sequence continues at coordinate 18,665,240 of BDMV01000006.1, forward strand.
TGTTAGTGCACACTATAAATAGCCGCAACCGCTTAGAGTATCTGTATCCCACTATTCACAAATCTGGTGGGAGGTTGGAGGGGGCGAAATTTTTTTTTCCCAAAGAGTAAATTCATAAAGGTAAGTGACAAATAATAATCATTAATTTAGAAAATTCATCAATTTTTATGAATTTAGCAGTATTTATCTTATAAGATGTTTCTCTGATTCTTTTTTCATTTCTGTAGAGATGGATCGAAGTTGGATATATGCGAAATCTGTGAAACGTCATAGTCAAGAGTATAGAAATGGGGTATTAAATTTTATTAACGTCGCGGAGGAGGATAGGAAAAGAAGAAACAACGATTACATGTGTTGTCCATGTGCAGATTGCAAGAATGAAAATATGTTTGATAGCCGAATGGACGTACACGCTCATCTGATACAACGAGGATTCATGGAGGACTACACATGTTGGGTTAAGCATGGAGAGCAGGAATCAGAAAGTGGTGCTGCTGCAGACAGTATTGGTGCGCAAAATCAGGAAGATGAAGATGAGCATGACATGTTTGTACCTTCTCCACTAGGCGGTGAAATGGTTGATGTTGATCATGATCTGCTGCAAGACATGTTACGTGACGTTGAGGATCCAGCTTACAACGAGAGAGATTCCGTAAAGTTCAGCAGGTTGGTCAGTGACTCGCAGACGCCTCTGTACGCCGGATGCAAAGCAAAGCAGACCAAATTATCAGCTACCTTGGACCTAATGAAGCTGAAGGCAAGTAGTGGATGGACAGACAAGAGTTTCACCGAGCTTTTGGGAATTTTGAAAGCCATGCTGCCTGATGGGAACACATTGCCCGAGACGACATATGAAGCAAAGCAGGTTTTGTGTCCCCTGGGGTTAGAGGTCCGTAAAATTCACGCTTGTCGAAATGACTGCATATTGTACCACAAGCAATATGCGGAGTTAGATGCTTGTCCTGTATGCAAGGCCTCTCGATACAAGCGTAAGAAAAGTCCTGACGAAGGAAAAAAATCAAAGCAAGGTGGTCCCGCGAAGGTTGTGTGGTATCTACCTATCATTGATCGTTTCAAAAGAATATTTGCAAACCCCAAGGAGGCAAATTTAGTACGTTGGCATGCCACGGAGAGAAGGAACGACGGTATGCTAAGACACCCAGCGGATTCGATTCAATGGAGGAATATCGATCGAAAACACAAAGACTTTGCTGCCGACCCCAGAAACATGAGACTATGTCTGTGTACAGATGGCATGAATCCTTTTGGAGACATGAGTAGTACTCACAGCACCTGGCCAGTTCTTATTTCAAACTTTAATCTACCGCCATGGTTGTGCTTTAAAAGAAAATATATTATGCTGTGCTTGCTAATCCAAGGACCAAAACAACCGGGTAATGATATCGATGTGTTCTTGGAGCCTGTTATGGACGATCTTGAGATGCTCTGGAAAGAAGGTGTGAAAACTTGGGATGCATATGGTCAGGAGAATTTCAAGCTACGAATTCTACTGTTCTGCACCATTAATGACTATCCCGCCCTCGGTAATCTTTCTGGCCAAACCGTGAAAGGAAAGAAGGCATGCTCTGACTGCATGGAACATACACGCAGCCGGTAGTTGAAGAAATCACGAAAGATGGTTTATATGGGTCATAGGAGGTGGCTCCCGCTACGTCACGCATTTCGAAGGAAGAAGAATATTTTCAACGGTAAGAGAGAACTTCAGCCTGCTCCCAAGGATTTGTCCGGAGATGAGGTCTACAACTTGGTCAAGGACATAACCAACGAGTTTGGGAAGAAAAGAAAACGTAGTCAGGCAAAGGACAAGGGTATGTGGAAGAAAAAGTCCATATTTTGGCGATTACCTTACTGGAAAGATCTTGAGGTCCGTCATTGCATTGATCTCATGCATGTAGAAAAGAATGTGTGTGAGAGTTTGGTTGGCCTGCTGCTGAATATTCCTGGCAAAACAAAGGACGGGTTGAACGCGCGCCTTGATTTCAATGAAATGAACATTCGTAGTGAACCCCAGCCCGTAACAGATGCAGAGACAGGTAGAGTGTACCTCCCTCCAGCTTGCCACACACTGTCGAAGGATGAGAAGATCGCAATGTTATCGTGCTTGAAAGATATTAAAGTTCCATCGGGCTATTCAGCGAGGATTAGTAAGTACGTCAAATCGGAAGACCTTAAATTGGTTGGAATGAAGTCGCACGATTGCCACGTGCTAATCACACAAATCTTGCCAGTTGCTATCAGAGGCATTCTTCCACCGAAAGTCCGTCATACAATCCAACGTCTGTGCGCATTTTTCAATGCCATCGGACAGAAAGTTATAGATCCCGAAGATCTAGATGGGTTGCAGACCGATATTGTCAATACCCTCTGCCACATGGAGATGTTTTTTCCACTGTCTTTCTTTGATATCATGGTTCATCTCCCTGTTCATCTTGTGAAGCAAACAAAACTATGTGGCCCAGCTTTTCTAAGAGAAATGTACCCGTTCGAGAGGTATATGGGAGTTCTGAAGGCATACGTTCGGAACAGAGCAAAACCGGAGGGGAGCATCATTGAAGGCTACACGACCGAGGAGGTCATTGAGTTCTGCGTGCATTACATGTCCGAGGCCGAGCCTATCGGAGTTCCAGCGTCTCGTCACGAAGGAAGATTGTCAGGTGCTGGCACAATCGGGAGGAAAAGAATTAGGCCCGATCAAGCTTCCTACGGGCAGGCTCATTTTGCTGTGCTCCAACATATGGCAGAAGTTAGCCCATACTTTGAGGAGCACTTAGCCAAAATCCGGCAGGAGAACACAGGTCGATCTGAGACGTGGATTAACAGAGAACATAACTCTCGGTTCAACGCATGGTTCAAGAATCGTGTCACCATGTCGACGGATATCCCAAACGAGACTATACACTTGTTGGGAATGGGACCGTGTTGGGCCATAGACACATGGCAAGGATACGATATTAATGGATACACATTTTACACCATCCAGCAAGATGACAAAAGCACAGTGCAAAACAGCGGAGTCCGTATAGATGCCTTCCAGGATCAAGTGGGGTCGAACACATACTACGGCCGCATTGAGGAGATCTGGGAGCTGAACTACGTGAAGTTCAAGGTTCCTTTGTTTCGATGCCGTTGGGTCAATATACGCACTGGTGTTAAAGTCGATAAGGAAGGCTTCACTTTAGTAGATCTATCCAAGGTTAGATACGCCGACGAACCATTCGTACTTGCGAAACAGGTCGAGCAGATTTTCTACATAAAGGACCCCGCGAACAAGAAGATGCACATCGTGAGGGATGGCAAGCGCCGAATTGTTGGTGTTGACAACGTCGTCGACGAAGAAGAATACAACCAGAATCTTCATGTACAACCTCAAATCGACCTTGACGATGATCCACAAGAGCCTGTGGCATATACTCGATCAGATCATACGGAAGGCATAACTTTGTGACCCAAGCCGTTGTACACATGAAGTATTTTGTATTAGTAAAAAAAGCTTAGGTAAATTGGTGCAACTTGTAATAATTTTTATTGCGAATTTAGTGAATTATTGTACTTCACTTAATTATTTGGGATAATAAGTTATTTATTGTGAGTAATGAAAAAGTAGTGAATTCTCATTGTGAAGTATTTTTTTGCAGTTATTTACTTAAAGTTCAGGTCAATGATGAACAGGAGTCAAATATCATCCGTGACGGGCTCTAGTGTAGGCCCGATAGAGATGACGTCATCTCTATCGGGCCTACACTAGCGCCCCTCACGGATGATAGCATCCGTGACGGGCCCTAATTTAAAGCCCGATAGAGATTACGTCATCTCTATCGGGCTTTAAATTAGAGCCCGTCACGGATGCTATCATCCGTGACGGGCGCTAGTGTAGGCCCGATAGAGATGACGTCATCTCTATCGGGCCTACACTAGAGCCCGTCACGGATGAGTCATCCGTGTCGGGCTTTTGTTTATGCCCGATTGAGATGTCACAGAACACTGCATCTTGATCTAGATCTGGATCGAAAATTTTTCTAAGTCACAGAACCCTAGCAGAGGCCAGCACGCACTGAGAGCACAAAATTTTTTCTAAGTCAGAGAACCCTACCAGAGGCCTCCTCGGCCGCCACCGCCGCCACCGGCCTCCTCGTCCGCCACCGCCGCCGCCGGCCTCCTCCGCAAGCGCCGCCGTCGGCCTCCTCCGCTGGTTAGCTCATTTAGTGATTTTAGTGAATTTGAAATAATTTAATGAAAATACTTTAATTTTAGGTTATTTTAGTTAAGTTTAGTGATTTTAGTGAAATGTAGGTTATTTTAGTTAAGTTTAGTGATTTTAGTGATTTTGAATTAATTTAATAAAAATACTTTAATTTTAGGTTATTTTAGTGATTTTAATGAAATGTAGGTTATTTTAGTTAAGTTTAGTGATTTTAGTGAAATGTAGGTTATTTTAGTTAAGTTTAGTGATTTTAGTGATTTTGAATTAATTTAATAAAAATACTTTAATTTTAGGTTATTTTAGTGATTTTGATGAAATGTAGGTTATTTTAGTTAAGTTTAGTGATTTTAGTGAAATGTAGGTTATTTTAGTTAAGTTTAGTGATTTTAGTGATTTTGAATTAATTTAATGAAAATACTTTAATTTTAGGTTATTTTAGTGATTTTAATGAAAAGGTTATTTTAGTTAAGTTTTGTGATTTTAGTGAAATGTAAGTTATTTTAGTTAAGTTTAGTGATTTTAGTGATTTTGAATTAATTTAATGAAAATACTTTACTTCTAGCTTATTTTAGTGATTTTAATGAAATGTAGGTTATTTTAGTTAAGTTTAGTGATTTTAGTGAAATGTAGGTTATTTTAGTTAAGTTTAGTGAAACTACTTTACTCTTAGGCTCTATTTTTAGGTTATTTTATCCGCATTTAGTGAAATTAACTTTGTTATTTTCTAAGTTATTTAGACGATGTCTCAGCAAGGTGAACCAATGTCGACGACAACTAGTGGGTCCTCAAGGGCACGAAGTCGTAGGACAGGGAACAAAATCCCTAAGGAACGGTACACCATAGCAGAGGTTAACCAGGTTGGACTGCCGACGCGTCCTCGGACTGTCCTCGCCAAGTTTAGGTCGACGTGCGGTGTCCTAGGGATGGAAAACTTCACAATCCTTGTTGATGACATCAAGCATGTGCCCGAAGCGGAGAAGAACGCAGCTTGGCTCAAATTCAAGGAACGCTTTGAGTATCCTGCAGCCGACGAGGAGCATCTCAAGCGGGCTGCTTTCAAGACTATGGGCAATGCTTGGAAGAACTTCAAGAGCAGGCTGGTCATGGAGTTTGTCTTAAATCCGACGACCCCTGATCCAACAGAGCAATGGCCCTTCATCACGGCTGAAGCTTGGGAGCAATTCTACGAGAAGAAGTCGACCCCAGAATCCCGGGCCAGAAGCGAAGCTTTTCGAGCACTGCAGGCCAGGAACGTGCACCCGCACCGACTAATCACCGCAGGATATGTCGGGAAGCTAGAGGAATGGCAAGAGGAGGATGAAGCGGCAGCAGCAGCGAACACACCGCCGGTGTTTGCCGATATCCCACACCCACGTGCAAGGAATTGGGCGCGGGCGAGGTACCAGAAGAATGAAGATGGGACAGTTTCGCTTCCAAATCCCCAAGATCAACAAGTGTACGATAATATAGTAAGTGCCTAATCTCAATATTTGTTCGCACTGTTTCAGCCTGAACTTTTCATTGAATCCGATCTCAATTGAACTGCAGAAGGAGTTGGTTGCCTCCCAAGAAGCCTCGCAAGAGGTCAGTTCTCAAAGACGCGAGGACGACATCCTCAGTAAAGCGTTGGGCAACAAGGAACACCGTGGACGGACAAGGGGACTTGGCGCAAACGTACCATGGAAAGTTGGATTTCCAGACTACGCGTGACAGTACAAGAAGCGAACAGTCACGAAGGCGGAGAAAGATGCCCGCCTTGCCGCCCAGATCCGGGAGCAGGTCAGAGCCGAATTGAGCTCTGAATTCGACGAAAAGCTTGAATCGATGAGGGCCCATATCAGGTAAGAGATTCGAGAAGAGCAACATCTCCCGGTGACTGCCGCTGCTGCTACGCAACAAGATTTAGCTAGTCCCACGCAGAGGCGCAGCAGTTGTGCATCAACTGAGGCGGGGGAAGATATGCCATCGGTCCCCGCCGCCGTCGACCAAATAACGGTACGATAATATAGTACGCATAGAGTTCTTAACGAAACCATATGGTAAGTACTATTCTGACAATATTTATGAATGTATCGCAGGAACCAACTAGCTGCACCCTGACAGTAAGGGTGGTGCCGACCTTCTCGGTTCCTGCAGCTGAGGGCCTTGCTTTCAAGCTGACCCCGGAGACAAGAGTGCATGGGGCACAACTTAGGGCTGATTATGCGAAAGTGCAAGTTGACTCGGTGAAGCCTAAATTCGATCATTTCTCCCTCCCTCTGGCACCAAACGACGAGGTCCTAACCCTTGGAAATGCACGTGGAACCTTCATCCAATGGCCCAAGGACCTCATTGAGATAAGGGTGATCCCGAGGCCAAGCACTGCACCAAGCGGTCGTCTAATAGTACAAACTACCCCTGCTCCTTCAGCCCCTCCAGCTCCCGGTCGTCATGAAATTGACGATGTCCAGTTACAGTACGACACGGACTTTGGGGGCGAGCCTATGGAGGTCGACAGCATGACGATCACTAAACCCCCACCCCTGAAGAAGAGCAGGAAGGCGCATTCTTCCCCCCAGAGAAGAGTTATCGAAAAACTTGCTGCAGGGGTGCGAGGAAAAGGAAAGCTGCACCTCTCACGTCTTGCTCCAACAAAGTTAGATCTGACCAAGGGGCCCGTCACACATAGGAAGCCCGTACCTCCATCGTCCTACCAACTAGGCATGCCATTGGTTGGAGATGACGTGCTAGTAACGATGGGCACCGCTTGCAAGGAGCTACACATGTACTACATGGAGAAATCTAACGTGAGGAGGAAGAATAGAGAAAATGATATAATAGGCGAACACACCAGAGCGCCATTCCTTGGGCCATCAAATTTTATCGTGATAGACTTCAAGGATCTGTTCGACCTCTACAGGCTCCGCTCGGTGGACACAACCCTCCTCAAGTGCTACTCCTTATAAGTACTCTTGCTCACGAAAATTATTCATCTCAATCCGTGTAACATGCTTATAAGAGCGTTTGGCTTGCGTGTAGGTTGAGTTGGAAGTGGTGTCTCAAGAATGCACCGGAAGTTGCCTTCCTTGATCCTCAGGTAGTCAATGTCACAAATCTTCAAGGGGACCGTAGTGGAATGGTAAACTACTTGTTTGACACCTTCTGGGCCCGACAAGACAAGGAGTACATCATGTGCGTCTACAATCAATAGTAAGTGTGTTCTCTAAATACATTGCATTACACGTCTAGCTTTAGTATTAACTTTAACTAATTTAATGCCGCAGTGGACATTGGATCCTATTGGTAATAACGTCTAAGTGGAGTACATGTCATTACTTAAACTCCAAAATTGACAAGTAACTGTACGATTGGACCCCGATTCAACTCGCAATAGATGAAGCGTGGGGCCAATATGTGCAAAAAGGAGGCCTTCGAAAGACAGGGCAAGACACTCTTATCCACAAGAAGGACTTCCCAGTCAAACAACAAATAGACGACCAGTGCGAATTCCATGTCTGCCACAACATGCGCCTTCTGTGCAAAGAAAATGTGAAGACTTTGGCTGAATTGGAGGTTTGTGGTCTCATTCCTGACATGTTATAACTAAATTGAAGTATATATATATATGTGTGTGTGTGTATGTAAAGATCGTTCGACTAATTTCGAATTATGTACATGTAGGACAAATTTTCAAAGGATCCGGGTAGCAGCTTTGAGGACATTCGTGAGGAGATTGCCGACTTCATCCTCCGCGAAATTATTCACCCTAAAGGAATGTTTAGGGTTCAGGTGTAAGTGATGAACATTTTTTAACGTCCTGTTTGAATTGTCAAACACATGTTATTATGTAATATTTATGTTTATTATATTTGTTATCTCTATGCATGTGACCAGTATGCATGTGTGAATATGAATGTTATTTCTGTAAAATATATGTGAATGGCATATGTGAATGGGGATACTCGGATGTGTGAATATATATGAATATATGTGAATGTTGAGATGGGGATGCTGAGATTATTTCTGTTATTTTGCAGCGGGCATGGCTAGCACAGGCCTGAGGCTAGCCAAAAAATAGTATTTATTTTTTTTTGGTCATACTCATCGGTGACGGGCTATAAGTTAAAGCCCGATTGAGTTATAGTCAACCGTGACGGGCTATAGTTAAAACCCGATTGAGAATACAGTCATCTGTGACGGGCTATAGTTGTAGTCCGATTGAGATAGTCATTCGTGACGGGCTATAATTTGACTGGTCGTCTCGATCAAAGCTATCGGTGACGGGCATTAGTTGAGACCCGATTGAGATAGCTTCATCCGTGACGGACTTATGTCCGTTTGAGATGATTCCTCACATCACTGACCTTTGCGCTGTGTCGGGCGCCATACCCGACACAGATGTGGGTTGTAGCCCGACACAGATGAGGGGTATCGTTGTAGTGACAGGCGTTGGTGCAGGCAAATCAATTGCTTTCCAACCTTCGAACCACACGCTAGCGGTGAGGTAGAGGGGGACACGAGAGCGAGTGCCGAGACCGAGAGAGCTGCGACTCCTGTGCGAAACCCAGTGATTGCGCCGGCCTCGCCAGCGCGGGCGCATGTCTGGTGGTCTCTCGCAGCAGCGATCGAGCGCAGCGCCCGCCCGGTGGCATGTGGCCTTTGCCGGCTGCGGGCGTACGCAGCGCGCGGACTGCCATGTCGCAGGTGAACCGAGCCGCGAAGGCCGCAGCCGCGGCAGCGTTCACAGCGTCTCATCTCATACGCGCGAGTATACGACGCGCCTCGCAATGATGCACCGTTCTCCAGATGCGCGGGGCGCGCGGCACAATCATGCGTGCTGGCTTCCTCCCTGTCACGCGCATGTGCTCGCTTTCTTGGACCAGCCCAAACAAAAAAAACTCTAGCTCCTTAGTGATCATCGCCCATGCCCCAGCGTCGGTACGCCAAAAGGGTCATTAACCGGGTAGTAGTACATTGACGAACGCGGGTGTGTGTACTTCTTTACGTCCTCCGTGTTTCGGCTTTTATTAAGGTGATGAGGTAGATTAGAAGTGGCCAAGATTAGAAGTGGCCAAAAGAGACGTGTAGTGTCTAGAGTAGCTGACACCAACAACATGCGCGGAGGCAGCATGGCAACAAATGGGAACCGATGGGAAGTGCATGTTGTCATGAGCCAACCGGTAGATAGGTCCATAAACAAATGCAAGTTTCTTGTATATCCTGTCATGAACTGATGCTACATTATGCATGGAGGACCACCAGAGGTTTGGAAACATTCAGTGGAGGCGATTGATCAGACACTTGTCCTTGGATTTTTTAATTTTAGCTCGTAAATTGACAGATGGTGTTAGTGCTGTTGATTATTATAAGCATTGCACAGGAAGTACTGTTGAGTTTTGTGTGCAGGGGTGATTGTGAATTATTGAGGAGTCCTAACAATGCTTGCTAGTCGACAATCTTAAGAGCAAAGCAATGACTATCATATCGGTCAAGATGTTGCAGCAGATATATATAGTAGAGAAAATCTATTTTATGTCATTGAGTTTTGTTTCAGTTTAACAATTTGTCACTAGCATCGTCTCTTTCTACAATATGCTGATGATTTTATCAATTGTTCTACAATATGCCATTAGACTGAACTTTTTTAAAAAATACCAAAAATACCCTTAGAGACATATAAGATTAACAATTGATTTATCTCACTATAAGTTTTTAAAAAATATGAAAATTTTTATGTGGCCTCCTTACACAACAAGGAAGTTTGTATATAAGTTTTATTATTTTTGGTATTTTTGTATGGTATATCAGAAAGAAAAATAGCTTACACAAAAGATAATAAAAAAATTATCTTATGTTGCATATGAAAGATAATTTACATTAAAACAATAACACAAAAAATATTTTATATAGCATACAACAGATAAGTTATATTTTTTAAAAAAAGTAGAAATGCAAAAAAATAACATTTATATACAAACTTTTAGATTGTGTAAGAAGGCCAAATAAGAATTTCATTTTTTAAAACTTCTGATGAAATAAATCAATTGTTAACCTTATATGTTTATAAGGGTATTTTAGGTATTTTTGAAAAATAAGCTTAGCCTAATAACGTATTGTAAAATAATTGATAAAATCGTCGGTATATTATAAAAAAAGATAATATCAGTAATAAATTGTTGACTAAAACAAACTCAATGATACAGAATAGAATAGATTGAACTTTGCTGATGCTCAAGTCCTGTGCTATGATATCTCAATGCAAAACTGCACCAAAAGTACTCGCATTGTTAGTCGTCACCCCCATAAGGCCCACGTTCTACTGACAAAAACTAGACCCGTACTGTTGGTTTAGAAGAGAAACCGAACTAAAAACATATGCCAAACGAGTGTGTTGAGCTTAAGCATCTCCTTTCCTATGTGACAAACAATACTGTCCATTCGATCATCGGACACTAATGTAGTTCTTACGATTTGTTGAGATTGATTCACTATACCCCCCAGTAACACTGTCTCAGTTTCCAGGTGTGCACAGGATGGAACGATTAATTAACAGAGGGTGCAGTCCTTCTGAATTATGTTAGTAGGTAAGTTGGTGCGTGTTCCCCACCTAACATTATGTACGGGAGATTAGGGCTTTGACGGTAGAGTTAATCTGACCTCCTTTTGCTAATGAGAGAAAAAGACAAACCTTCCTACCAAAAAGGCTGAAAAGTCCTTGTTTCTTCAGGCCTCAGGGAGCTTTACTCGATCTGTTTAAGGGGACAGGTTACCTGTGTGCCTTAATGCTGAGTAAACGTGCAAACTTTGCTTGTAATCCACTCAATATGGTACTACCTTTTTACACCAGAAGGTTTTCCTGCAAGTAAAAAGACGGCTTAGCTAATTTCATAGTGATCTGTCAAGTAACATCACTAACTTACGTTATAGACTATTTTACCAGAGGAATTTTACGATCCTTGAGAAAAGTATCTCGAGATACCTAAATTTTAGACTAAAATTTTTGGTACCTTAAGATACTTAGTATCTAGAGATATCAAATTTTACATTAAAAAATATGATATCTCATCTTTTTAAGAAAAGATTTGCTTCGGTTCAACAAGTGATGTACCTCGAGGTACCAAATCGAATCTAACCGTTCGGGCTTCGCTGGCTCAAAGGTAGCAAGGGCTTCGCCAACGCCGTGTCTGCAAGGGAAACATCTTCTCCCTCCTTTGCAAGGTCCACTGCACCAACGGGCTCGCCGGTGAAGAGACAGGCGGTGAGGTCTGCGGCATCGATGACCGCTGTAGCGAGAAGAGTGCAGCTGAGGAGTGCCGCAAGGACGGTAGCGACGATATCAGCAAAGATACAGGTGATGAGCTTCGCGGCATCGAGGACTGCTGTGGTGAGAAGAACTCTGAGGATTGCGGCGGTGAGGACAGGGACGAGTGCGGTCAATAGCGATGACTTAGGTTTTAGATTTTTGTGGTCGCCACACTTAGGCCGATCCAGTCTATATTTCCATGCAAAATTACGTTGCTGCCCTTGCATGTATTTGTCTAGGTGTGGTACGACTCGTTGGCTTCGATGGTACCTCGCAGTACTACCATTTTTTATCCGTTGGATTGAGGAGATCCAACTGTTCATATTCTGTCCATATTCAGTATCACATCACCCTGCTGGATCGTAAAAAATCTCTTTTAAAAATAATAAAATTACCCATTTTACTGGTAATCTTGATATCTTTCATGTCTGCATTGTGTGACTAAACACTGACATCCAGGTTTTTAAGATGAAGATAATTTTAGGAGCACGTCAGTTACAAAGCTAGTTACATGTTCATCATCCCATAACAGCTAAACATTGCGTTCTGCCCGTTTGCATGGTTAAATTCGCATTAAATGTGTTTCGGAGCACTAGCATTGCTTGCTCTATTCCTGGCATAGTTCAACCTATGTGCTTCAAACTCACACCTTGACAAAAGAACATGATAAATTGAAGCCTCGGTGCAATGATTACGACTCGTGAGTCCTCGTGACCGTTCCAACGTCCTCGGCCGCATAGCCTGGGCACGCCTGCCCGTATATGGACAGCTGCGGAAACGATCTGCAGGAGGAGGAAGAGGAAGAGGAACGAGACACGGGTACAGATTGCTAAGCATCAGGATGGAATGGCCTGGCTGATGGATGAGCAGGCAAGCACCTAGTCCATTCCGTGGGCGCCACCGGATCGAGTGATCGATTCGGGCGCGAGAGAAGTGTCGCGTCCACGGCGCTCGCGCTCGATCTCTGGAGCCATCGCATCGCGTCGACGGGACGTGCCGGCTAAGCTACTGGACGAAAACGCAGCCGGCCCACACCACTTGCCGCTTTCCCCCAACGGCGGACGTACGCAGCCAAGCCACGCACTTCTCCCCCGGCTCCGATCCCCGCGTCGCCTGCGCAGAGCCTCACGCGCGCACGGGTTTTTCCTTGCCAAGCTGCGCGGGTGGAGCATGGCCGGCGAGCCGAGACGTTTTCTCGTGATCTGCCCCGCTGTTCGCTGGACGGTTTGTTGCGCAGCGTTGGGTTTCCTCGCGTTATTTTGTGATGGTTCGTGGCTGTTTTGCTCGCGCGGGATGGCCGGTTAGCTCGTGCAGGCTACAGCCGTACAGTGTGTGGTCGCTTTCGCGGATTACTGCGCGTGATAGAGATGATTTGATTATGTTCCGTCCGTCAGTTGAGGCAGCATATCATTGCGTTTCTGTAACTGCCGTGTCCTCTGCAGCGATTGTGATCGGATCCCCGCTTTGTTAGTGTCGGGCTGTTCGATGGTTATTACACTCACAACGTAATCGCAAAGGCAAAATCTGCAAATTGGCGACCATAACTCATAAGAGCAATTGGCTCATCAACTATAGTTGACTGGAAAATTGTAGTCCTGTACAGTACATGAGTAGACAGGCGTTTCGAATGGAAACCGGTGGATGTCGGGACTCGGGAGCAGAATGCTGTCGTGGATGCACATGCAACAGAATCGAGCGATGGATCGGTCATTCATTCCAATCGCATGTCGGTCACCTAATGGATGGTCAGTGAGTGATAGGTAGGCAATAGCTTTCTTTGTTGAAGCAGTGAGCCAGTGATCAGCTCGGGATGCTGCCCTTGCCGTGTCTTCTCTCTTAGCGTCGGATCATCGAATGCGCTGAACATATATGGTTTTGTCTCATACCCAGAATAAAACAACCTCCAAATAATACTCACGCCCAATAAATATCTTTTGTGGTCCGGACTTTCTCCACGGACAAATGGCAAATTCACGTGTAACGCTGGTCAGAAGTCTCCAGTAGTAATCGCTGTTCGTATGGTGGGTGGATGCGCTGCTGTGCGTAATCCCTTTTCTCTGGCCCAACTCGCTCGTGGGAATCTCCTTTTCGGGCTCAATTGTTTGTGGCCTGAGGGCTTGATGGGGCAATACTGGACCAATATGCAGACGCGCCGCCGGTGGTGCGGGAATACGGGATTGCAGAAGAAACCTTGCGACGCATCGGCATGAGCAGGATGCATCACATATGGCGTCGATGGTCGCCTGGCCGGGACCTGGCAGCCCAGCGGGCGAGTGATGTGCAAAGGTGAAGTGTACTCCTTGGTTCTCTGCTATCTTGGTCTCAAAATATTGTTATTCAGTACTAGGTAACAGCATTTTGGAACGAAGGCAGTACTTCTAAAATTTACCAGCATTATTCAATTTCAATACCAAAATGTTGTTTTCTAGTACTGGATACGAATCTGAACATCCAGCAGTATTAGGTAGCAACATTTTGGATACTTCTAAAATTTGCCAGCATTATTCAATTTCTAATTTCATTTTCTGCAGGGACTGATGACCTTTGTATTTTGCAATACTGCATAGTGGTACACGAATTCTGAGGCATAGCACATTTCTTTGTAAGAACATTGTGTTGTTTTATTGTCTCTTAATGCATTGACGCACACAACTCCTACACATTCTAGGAAAATATTTCCTAGCAGATATCTCGACAGTTCCAGAGTTGCAGGTCCAGATATCACCTATCCGGCTATCCGCGAGGACCGCGATCCAAGGCGGCCAGCAAACATTGCAAAATGCATTACCCACTGTTACTTCATCTCTAGAATTTCACGTGTTGCCGTATTGTGATAGGAGTATCAAAATTTGGGTAAACGCAACTTTCATGCGTCGGCATGCGTCACGAGAAGAGCTGCATAAAATCTATATACACATCATCATTTAACATATGGTGTGGGACTGTAAAGATAAGTACATTCCTCAAGCTAACTTCAAAGCAGGGAGTCTTGATTCCTGTCTTGTTCTATCCGGCAAAGATCTTCTGCGTTGTTCAGAACATGCAACATACTCTTCGACTGGAGGGAGACTCGGCTCCCCCTTCTCATTTTTTGGTACTTGTCCCCTTATCAACTGTAGAAGATGAAAAATTCACTGAGCCACTGATCATGNGGGGGGGGGGGGGGGAGGGGGGTTAATAAGATTCGGGCCACTATACCATACCTTTGATGCCCAATGTCTTTCGGCTTGCTGGCAAATATCCCTGATATCTCTTCCTGACATCCTGCATTCAATATCCAGAATTAGCAAGACAAATGAACTGCATGTGCGCAGGGCGGTCTATTTATAGTTCAGATTTCAGAACAGAACACATTTCTAGCCACGCGGATCATCAGTTATGTTCCCAGATATTACAGTAGTACAGTGATGGTCAGCACTGAGCACATGTAACCTAGCTGAGTCATGGGTCACAAATGCACTATATATGTTATCTGGTATGATCCATAGTATGCACGCACATGAACCCATGACTAAAAGGTACGAGCGCTGAGCACTCATTGATTAATGGGGAAATAATAGAGAAGCAAGGAACATATGAACACATGCAGCCTTTACTACTCTACAAAACGAAGCACCTCATTTGAATTCAATAAATGAGTTCTGAATAAAAGGGAAACAGGTGTTCCCAACATATCCAAGGGCAGCGAGGTCCTTCAAATAGCTTACTGAAGTCAGGCTTTGAAGACATGTTTACACTTGTATCAGAGGCACAGACATAATTATAATTCTTCGAATTTCTTACAAGTACTGATCTTATAAGCTTTGAAGAGGTGTTTACATTTGTATTAGAGACACAAATATAGTTATATTTCTTTGAACTTCTTGTAAGTACTGATCCTTCAATGGATTATGGAACGCATTTCACCATCTTAGTTATAAAATCCAGAGGAAACTTGGATGTTTAATGAAAGATAATTGGTTTCTAAACAAATGTGAGTCAAGTTCAACTAACGGAGTAGGGTAATTCATCCTAGCCCAGAACTGCCAGGAACTACTAGCTGAATCCTGATAGTGGTCGTTTCCAGGACATATTTTTAAACCTGGACTGCATCACATAGCAGGACTTTTATATATATTTAACAAAACATAAATATACTATAACCAAAATAACAAGCTTTACAAGACACTGGATAGAGAAGTATCTATAAGACTCCAATGCAACATCAAAATTTGAAGTGCCCAATCAGCTAGACATGAACAGGTAAAACAAATATGCTGACCATGAGCTAGAAGGTTCAGAAAGTACTTACTCTTCAGTGGCCAATGAAAATTGAAACAATTCAGATTTAGTCAAATGTTTTGCATACTGGGCAGCTATTTCTGCACGGGTTTGCTCATCCGGTGAGTCAAAACAAATGATTGAATCAAAACGGCTGCAAAGAAAAAGGGGAGAAATTAAAAAGACGATATTACTTATAAAACCCATACAAAGGATATTATCATATGCTTCTCTGGGAAATGAATTCTTGCAAGGTAACATGTACGAACTCTCCATGTCAAAATTTAACAAGGACTTGTAATAGGAACAAAAAGGGAATGACAATAGAAAACAAGAACATGAACGCATATGAAAAATTAACTGGGGCTGCTAAGAGGAACAAAAGGTGAATGGTAATAGAAAACTATACCTGATGAGGGCAGGATCAAGGTCTTCCTTTCTATTTGTTGCAGCAATAACCACAACACGTCTATCCTGCTCAAACCCATCAATCTTCACAGAGACAATTTATTTAGTGTCAGTAAAAAATATATTCTAGGACAAATTGCCATAAGCATGATGGTGACACCTAAGAGACCACATACAAAGATTTCTCACAAAACTTAGTGGTTTCAAGATTCCGTGATAACATTGACATGGTTTATATGCCTATTGAATATTACAGTACTTCAAGAAAGCAATAGTAACAGTAATGGGCTTTCAAAAAAAAGAAAGCAATAGTAAATAAGCGCAGAAAAAAACATGAAAAATTCCTCGCTAGCTAAAAGCATGCACAGTAGTTTAGCTACAATACATAATTTCTGCACCCCAGTGAAATTTTATCCATCCCTTATTTAATTGGAGTTAAAACTCCTATGTTTTACACAGGTTTAAACAGTATTGCAAGTTTGCAATAAACACTGATGGGCAGTGAAAAATATGATAGTTAGAAGTATAGACAAACTCAACAAACATATTTACACCAGAGATGACCAGTATCCAGTTTAAATGGAAACAAACACAGACCCTACCTGCCGCAGAATTACTGATAATATCCTTCGTGTAGCTTCATGCATTTCACTATCTCGAGCACTAGCAAAAGAGTCTACCTGCAACACGGATGTTAAAACTAGCAAGGTGTTGCATTAATACCTTAGTATAACCAACAAACAAAATTCGCTATGCCCCTATACTATAAACTGCCCAATAGAAAGGAAGAAAAACATGCTATGCATGCGATACAGTTTTTCTACCCTACAAATCCACAATATATCTCCATTAGAATTATGTTCTAAAAAGTGATCCTCAGGAATATATTATGAATGACATTTAGTTTAGTTGTTTTTCAGGTGAAACTAGATCTTCAGTATCATATTGGAAGGTGGTACATATCTATACTAATATAAAAAAACAGGAGTTTTGCCTTGCAATCCAACAGGTGAAATCATCTACGGAGTATACCCCAATCCCCAATCCCCATCCCCACTACGGAGTAACACCGTCCCCATCCCAACCGACGCGTGCATCGTGCATTAACACCGCCCCCATCCCCACCAACGCGTGAATCCATCGCAATTCCCTGCCTCCATTGCGTCGCCTCCAACGAGCCCCCGTCCCCGTGCTCGCTCTTCTCTAGCTGACGCCGCCACTGCCGCCGCCGCCGCTTCCGTAGTCTCTAGAACGTGCCTTGCGAGGGACCTCCTTCGGCGCGCACTATGCAGCCCCATCGCTGCCTCCGATGCTTCCTCCGCGCCCCATCGCTGCGCCTTCCCGGTGTCACCGTCGCCTCCTTTGGCAGTCCAGCTCCAGCAGCCGTCTCCCGGCCCCTCCACCCAGGGCTGGCTTCTGTCCATTTGGGACCTCCGTGTCGGCCGTCTGCACAACTTCTACGCCCCTGGAACACCACTGCACCGATTTCATCCACTCTTGGCTTCATCTGGAATCCCGTCGTCGTCCCGCACCCTGCTCCCCATTTTCAAATCAACTTCAGCACCCACGTTCTCCCGGAAGGTATGTCCTTTTTTCTTTTAGCATCAGAAGTGAAAGAATCGAGGTAAGACTAATTTGAATGTCAAATGGAAATTTCTTCTACCTGTGAAATGTATGTCAATCTGTGGATCGGTGATTTGAGTGGTTTCATGTTGGGCTCAACAAACTTATATGAAGGCCGCTGAGCGTATAGCAATTTACTAAATCATTTTCGAGGAAATATGAACATGGACAACAAGACCTATATAGGACACTAAATTTCTATTAGTCATCTTGCTGTTCACTGATTTGCATGAACTTGCTAGGAAGGGAAAAAAAAAGGGTTTCAACCAATGCACAGGTTATATCATTTTCTTTAGAATGCATAACTAAAAAGCATTTTCCTCTTGTCAGCAGAAGTGGAGAGTTCTTTGAAGTTGGAAAATTAATTCAATTCCATTTTTGAATGGTTTTCACATGCATACTCTGCTACGCTACTTTTCAGTAAGTATAACTTTATAAGCATGCGTAGGGGAGTATAGATCAATGCGCTAAAGTTCAGACTCTGTTGAAACTGTCCTTTGTGCCACTGTGTCGATTGAACAACATGAAAATGTGCAGGTTGTCCTGCTCAGGAAGGGGGTGTTGTCAAAGTGAATTCAAGACAGCTAGCATTCAATATTTTACACAAGATCCAGGAGCCACCAGCAAGGCAAGTGCTTGTCTTACTGTCAGTGTACATTTTCTTCACTATATGAATAGAATATAGTTGAAATGTAGTGTTGGGGTTCCAGTATTAACGTTTTGTGATCACTATTTGCAATGTATTGGAATTGAAAGATGCACCTTCTGTTGTAGCAGCAGTAAAAAATGCTGGAATGTAAGTGGACGTTACATGTACATATGTGTAGACAATCATGACTATTACTAACTTATTGGTTCTTTTTGCAGGTATGCTGTGATGATCCCAGATCTAAGGTTGGATGCTTCATATCATAAAGGAGCTGACCATGTATTTAGGTACCATTTGTTAATATCATGATGGCCATGGTAAAGTTCATAATATGTCAATGTATATAGCAAGGTTTTGGGATTCAAACTGCAAAATATTTCGGTGCCCACCGAATTTGATGAATTTCAGAAATTTCGGAAATTTCGGACTGGTTTTAAGTTAAGTTGACTGGTCAAATTTTTCATGTTTGACCGAAATTTGACAAATTCTATCCGAATTTTTTTTAAAAAAAACATAAAACAGCTTAAATCATGTAACATCATATCAATCAAGGCTTTAAAGGCTATAGCCATCACAGATTCAATTTCACAATAGCCCACAACCAATATTTAGACAACAGTCCTTGGGCCAGGCCGAAAATTCAAAACAGGCCGAATTAATTTGCCCGAGTCAATTCTTTTTCGGGCCTTCCCGAATTGGAAGAAACACACCGAATTTCAGGAAATTCGGGCCGAATCCCAAAACCTTGGTATATAGTTCATTTCTGGTCGTTATTTCACTTTTCCTTTGAGCTGAGATATTGTTCATGGGGTTAGCTCATTTGTGTGGCGTTAGGGATGGCAATCTCGCCCGTGGGTACGGGTACCCGCGGGCACCGTGCCCGATGGGCGTGGGTGTGGGTTAGATTTTTCGCCCGTGGGTACGCCCGACCCAAGTCCCGAGACTCTAGCGGGCGCAGCCGGGTTTTGTATTTCGCTCGTGGGTAACCCATGCCTGACCCGGATTTTATAAAATAGCTGATTTTTGGCCCATCTCTTATATCCTCCTCCTCTTAGCCCATTTGGCCCGACCCGGATGATGGCTACCTGCCTAAGTGCCTAGCTTGAGTGTGCTTGTTACGATGGGATGTAATAAATAACTCTTGGATGATTGTAATATGAGATGATGTACTTGCTTGAACTATGAAGATTGCTTGAAGTATAAAACTTGCTATTATTACCTACTGTTGTGAACTTTGCTTGCAATGTTGAAAACTGTTGATTATCTATCCATAGATATATTATTCATATGTTACTTAACCCACTGGGTTACCCATGCCCACCGGGCATGGGCATGGATATTGGTTCCGGCCCGCTAGTGTTTTCGGGTGTGGGTCAGGCATGTTCCTGCTTTGCCCGTGCCTGACTCCGACCCATTGCCATCCCTATGTGGCGTTGGTGGTATATTCCGATTGAAATTTATAATACGTTGATGTACTGAAAAGCCATAAAGCTACCCCTAATGTTGTGAGTTTACAACCTTTTTCCTTTCATGCTGAAGGCTGCAATTCTTTCATAAGATATAATGTTTCTGCTTTGAGGAGCAAACCCTTCTTCGAATGCAAAAAAGAAAAAGGGAAATTCAGCCCATGTGCAGGTAGCAGGAACTAATGTGTAAATATTAGATGCCTTGCCTATACAATCTCTTTGAGATGTAGCTGTTGGTTCTTTCTTCTGTTCCATGGTGCCTGTGGTATGTTCTGCAACTTGAGCAGACAAGAATTTCCTTTTTTTCTCTTCTTTCACAGTTGCTAATAGTCATTTTCTGCACAAAGTTTTAATTGCAGGCTACTCAAGAACCTAAGAAATTCTGTCATGAAGCTGTCGTTTTTCTGGAGTCCCTTTTGGTAACATCTGTTAGAGGACACCTGGGACCTCACCTATGAAAACAGGTAAATTTTGACCACTGCTTGATATTAAGTGAATATCCCCTTTGTATATACCAATGATCAATTTTGGAGCTCAGGACAACGAAACCATGGCTTCATATCCTTAAAAAATGCTTCAGGTGAATCCAGTGTATATTCTGGAAGTTATAAGCATGGATTTTGATGCTCCTTATTTCTCCTTTGATAATTTCAAGTAAAGATGTGTTTTTTGGAATTTTGAATATTTGCATTGTGCTGATGACTTCTAATTACTAACGATGTAATAATTCATAAATTTTATCTATCAGCATATGCTTGCTTGGCCGGTTTGTTATTTCTTTTTATTTGAATGTACGTAGTTTGCTTGAAAATTTTGATGTGGCTAAAGGAGCATTTGGTTTCTCAGGAATCCAGTAGTGGATCCATGCCAAACATGCCTGATGCTAATGTCTTCTCAAGCTTTCAGATTGTAAGGTGCTTTTCGTGTTACCCAGTACTGCTATCCATGTTTTAAACCCTTTTCATCATCATTGTGGATATATTATTTATTTGTAGCTTCACCAAAAAAAGAGTGTGGCTGTGGACTCCAGGATTATATTGAATCTTGAAAAGGTATACACTATTCGAATTTCAGATGATGCATTTTCCCTAATTTTAGATGTTGCCCTTTTTCCAGTCTAATACTGGATCCGTGAAAGATATTGGTCTCCAGATTTCAAGATTGTTAGGTCCTTTTGTGGCTGCCACTTCAACTGCAGGTGTGTGCATAGTTTAGCAATATGTCCTCTTTAGATTAATATTGTGGTCAAGAAAAATATAGAGGCGTTCTAACAAATGCTAGTGTTTCTGGAATGTTCACACTTGCTGTCTACTTTTTACTTCAATTAAGGCAACTATGGACCATTTTTTTTTTGGAATTATATGTGATGACCATTTCCTGCAAGTGAAATAGATATAAACTTTGTGTTTTGCAGACCACATGAACTTCTATTGGACAAACGGCAGGAGCTGTATACACCTCATTGGTGATCATGTAAATGCTATTTTTAGT
Organism: Oryza officinalis; assembly: GCA_008326285.1. NCBI lineage: Eukaryota > Viridiplantae > Streptophyta > Magnoliopsida > Poales > Poaceae > Oryza > Oryza officinalis. Next base: position 18,686,641 of record BDMV01000006.1, read on the forward strand.
TGCTGGCCATGAGGGGTATATTTGAAGTACTGTTGATAAAGACGTCGAGTCATTTTTTTCTGATTAGGTACTGTAGGCTGTGGGGTTCAATTCAATGCCATAAAGACAAATATCTTTGCTTTGAGCTTTTCAAGTGTTTATCAAGCTATGAGAAATTATATGTTTGGTATTGTTAGCTGCGTTCGGGAGGTGGAGTTCTTAAACTTTTAGTATGTTTGTATATTTTGTGTGACATATATTACATGAAAATGCAATAATTTTCAAGTGTTCTTAAACTATAGCTAATGTGGGAAACGTGCATTGCACGTGCACGATTACTAGTCAGTTAAAAACCAGCTGTGCAACAAAAATCAAACTAGTAACTCTTTTCTGCAGAAAAGAACAATGGTATATCCTGACAGTCCCAGTATGCTATGCAGTATATTTCCTGTACATTTTTACAACAGTTGAAGTGCCCTTGATACTTGTATACTATAAAGACGAAGCACATACCTCATCTAGAAAAATTATACCTCCATCAGGAAGGTCATTGGCAAGTGAAAAGACAGATCCCAAAAGGCGCTCGCTCTCACCATAATATTTTGACATTATGATTTCCAGTGGCACATATAATAGGGGAACTCCCTGTCATAAGAAAAAGGCAATCAATCAGCTTAATACAATTACAATTGAGGCATCAGCTTAAAAGTTGCAATAAAGGAATAGCATGTTTGTAAAATCAAGAAGTTTACAAAACGCAAGAGTACTTAATATCATTTTTTTATAACACGGAATTACTTTGGGACAATCTCAATAAGATATCACTTACAGCTTGCTTGGCAATAACTCGAGCAGAAGAAGTCTTGCCAGTCCCTGAAATAATGAGGCCACAGTAACTGTTAAGTATGCGAACACAGCTTGAAATGGAAGCAAACATACTAGCAGTGCATAAAAGGGCACCTTATAGATTTACTTTCAATGCTGTCACCAAGCTATCCACTACTGTTACCAAGCTATGAACATCATGAAACAAGATAATGCAAAGGCAATGAAGGTGGTTTCTTGGTACAGAAACTCCAATCAACGCAAAGCACCATTCAGGTTACTCACCTGGTGGGCCTTCAAACAGAACAGCTCGAGGTCGGTTTGTCTCAAATTTGCATCGTGTAGCACGGGCAATTTCATCGTACACCTCAGGGCTCTGTAAAGCCAAGAGGATAGTGTCCTCTATCTCCCTATAAATGAAAAAAAAACATGCACCAAGTTTAAAAACTATACTTTCAGAAGGAACACATAGAAGGAATTGCCTAATAGGAAGCTTTGACGAGCAGCAAACAGGACATGTGATGTGTCAAATGTCAAGGAAATGCCAAATAATCATGAAGGAAAAAAGATGTGTGCAGGGAAATGTTTGTCCCCTATGCTTAGACAATCACACACATAATTACATAGATAATATATCCACAATACTAATTTTAATCTAATGCAAATTATTTGCTTCTTTGCATAGTGAAAGTTACAGATATGAAAAATGTTTATTATGCTTTGAGCACACAAAGCATCTCAAAACTTACGAACGAGAAAAAAAATAGCAGACTTGTAGTAAACAAACCTCTTCTGAGGTTCATATCCAGCAATGTTCTCCCACATAACAGTACCACTACCATCCATTGGAATACTTGAGGTCTCATCAAATCCATAGACCCGAACTCCCATACCCTCTAAATCAGAAATAGTTTTTTCCATAGATGGTACATGCTTGGATCTCTGACCATTTCCTTTTCTTGTTGTGTATGACTTATTGCCTTTCCCTGATGATTGCTTAACATCTTTCTGGCCCACTAATTTCAAAACACTTGTCAAAGCTTCGAGCTCTCTCAAACTAAACCCACCACGCTTGATGAATTCAACTTCCTGAAAATACACATAATGTTAAGGAATTGCATTTAATCTTAACATGATGACAGATGGGCAGTACATATTGCTTTCAATATATTAATAAAGGATATATAGGAACTGACAGAATATTGAGATCCCACAAGTGGTTCAAATATCAAGACACAAAGATCATCTTCATTGTCATCTCCATTGCTTGTTGTCTTCTTGTGAGGGTTCAACGTTATTTGACGTGCAGCTACACTGGAACAGATGCACTTGATTAAAACATAATAAATATGAGAAACTTGGCAGACAATGGATCTATGACATGGATAAAGATCATCATGCTATTTGCAGGGAGATTGTATCAGAAACACTGATGATAGGAATAACTAGGCAAGTGGGAGAGGGGGCTGCAGGGGCTCTGAAAGTAGAGGAATCCATAAAGACATGGATAAAGAAACATTACTACTTATACCTACGACTAATTTACATCTAGGCAGATAGAAATCATGGGCCAGAAATCATTGTGTGGCCTAGAAGCAGAAAATTAACATACATAAATAACAAAGATGGCCACAAGAAAACATACAATACAGATCAAAGCTAAAACAGTACTGTTTGTGATTGCCATGAATAGGACGAGATCACCAGATAATGGTTACAGTGAAGTGAATAACAGCCAGTTTATTTTGCTAACCTGTCCCAAGCACGCAATAGCATCTCAGAGCCACCACCACCTTGTTCTGCCTCCAGTCCAATATGTGTTACGAGATCAACAATAAGGTCTGATAAGCTACAAGTTGATGGTACATTAAATTTAACAACCACCTATCAGAAAAAACAAGTTTGAGTCAGAGAAAATTAACAACAATTATCAAATGAGCAACTGAACATTACATATTGTTGTAGATGCTTTGCTAATGGTAGAGATATAAGCTATGCAACTGCCAGAACTGTAATCAGAATAGGCATGCCAAATCCACAACCTTCATTGTTGTGATCTAGAAGCAACCACGCACAATTACAAAAAAATCATACATCACATTATCCTTGCACTGATACTCAGACTTAACTAACTCAAATTTTAGTGTGACTACTTCAGTAGTCACGACAATACATCCCAAATCCATATATCATTAATCACTGACTCAATAGCTCGAATCACACAAAGTTCCAAACCAACCCTAAAGTTTAGTGGCCCAATTTGATATAAAGTGCACAATTAAGTCAGATTTATAGAACCACTGCAAAAAAAATGATAATTTCCAGCGCTAACAAGTAACAGCGATATGGCCCAAATGTTTGGGAGGGAGGACAACCTTTTGGCCCTTCATAGCCACATCAAATTGCGGGTATGACCCGTGTGGCATCCCTCGGCTCTGAATGAGCTCCATTATCCTCTTCCTTTCCTTATGGGACAGATCCTCTCCAGCCGCCAAATCAGAGCTCACAGCCGCATCAGGGTTCGCAGCCGCATCAGAGTTTATAGCCGAGTTTACAACGCCCTGTAAACACAAAATCAAGCTCAACCAGTGCAAAATCTCACCTCCAAAATGCCGCCACTAAAATTTCAAACGGGAAAAATAAACACCACCTCATTGGCGTCGGCGTAGGCCACCGGCAGAGACGCGAGAGCGGCGGCCGCGCCGGCGGCGAGGAAGGCGGCCGTGGTAAACGCCGAAGCCTCACGCGCCCCCGGGGCGCCTGGTACCCCATTCAAAAACCCTAAACGTGATCCCAGCGCGTGGGAAGGCGACGCGGCGGCGGGACGGTTCTGGAGAGGAGGCGGTGAGGAGGTAGTGGAAGCCGCCGCCTCGGTCTGCAGCGGCCGGAGGAGGCGGGCCAGCGGGAGGCGGCGGCGGAGAAGCATCGCCATGCCGGGGAGGCGGGGATTCGCCGCCGGGGAACGCGTGGCTGGGTTTGCGATTTCGAACCTCGTATCGGCTCGCTCGAGAGGCTACCGGAGAGTTCGCGCGGCGGCGGCGCGGCCCGCGGGGTCGTTTTGGCGTTGCGTTTTTTGCCCCCCGCCCACGAAAGAACAAAGCGTAACGCGGAAATACGCCTTCATGTGATTTTCCAACTTACTCCCGAGTTCCAAGCAGGCCCGAGATGGGCTTAAAATTATATGGGCCGAACTAGCAGGCCTAGAACTATAACGGGCTGCAGGCCCGCAGCTCACGAGTCCTGTACCACACAAACATTTTGGGCCTACTTGGGTTACTGTTGACGCCAAATCCGTACCGCCGATGAGGATCCGGCGTGCGGACACACGAAGGCCTGGGAGATCTGCTTAGCTCCAGTACAGGTCCTAAAATTGATGAAGCACGGGCGTGCAAGTTAGTTTGATCCTGCCACTGACAAGATATGCAAAACAACATAACAGAAAGTCTAACGGCCGATAAGCCGATAGGGCAAAAACGTATCGGCCGATAGGCCGATGACCAAAACAATCGATCGGCCGATGATAACATGATGATGTAGCAATGTGATATATCATAATCCAAATATAAAATAAACATTGATCTGAAGATTAAAGCACACATCGACCGGAGGTCCGATGGCATAAACTCTCAATAAGCAGATAAACAATAAATACTCTGTTGTCATCGGCCTGATCCAATCTATTTGTAGAACTCTTGGGCCGATGCAACGCCCAGATAACTCACCGGCTGAAACCCCAATGAAACCCTTATTGGCAGCCAACAAGTAGGCTAGAGATTACGGTTCTAATCACGACTTAGTAGGTCAAACCGAACTGATGCAGCACTAAGTATGAAAAGAAACGCAAGATCTAGACAATCAAGCCCTTGACTGATTTTCAGGGTGGTGGATACCTTAGCCAATCTAATCTAGCAAGGTGATTTAGCCAATACCGGCATAAATCCTAAAGCGAATCTCAGCCGATAAGACTAAATCAAGAAACCGAACCAGATTGACTAAGATATATGATAGTAGGTGTTTACGTTGACGAGATCAGAACGTTGAAACCCTAGCCCCGACAGCGCAGGCAGCCATGACGAGACTTACCCCTCGTAGGAAGGGCATGAACTCGCCGAAGAAGACAAAAGTAAAAAGGTGGCGAAGCGCCGAAGTTGTATTGATCGTGGGATTCAAATTACATGAACTACGGGCTTACATATTTATACCCATAGGCTAACAAAAATCCTAACAGAATACGACTCAAACTTTCCTAAAGATAAGAAGGAAACTAACAAACTTATCCTAATTAAAAGATACAAGCCGCATCCTCTTCAAATTCGATCTTCTCTGGATAAGATCTTCCCGAATCTAACAAGAATCCGACTGCTATTGGTGGTTGGTTTGAGATAACTCCCATCGGCCGATGTAGAACTCTAGGCCGATACTAGCTTTGAGCCGATATAGATCCTGGGCCGATGAGGACTTCGGGGCTTACCAAATTCTGGTGTTAATTTTTTAATTTTTAATTTTATTTATTAAAATATTTAATATTTTAAAGTTTTACAAATCTACACCCCTAACGTCCTCTGGAATGGCATTTTTTAAAAATAGCTCTTCCAAAGGACGTTTTTATGACGTGGTACACGTCCGTTGGAGGGCCGATCATTTTGCAGGTAATCTCCTTGTCACCCTTTCAAAGGGCTGCAAGGGAGCCGCTTGCAAAATAGCAAAGCTTGGCTATGTTGCAGGCAGGTCCTTTGCCGCTCTCCCAAAGGGCTGCAAGGGGGGCGCTTGCAAAATAACAGGGGTTGGCTATTTATAAGCAGACCCCTTGCCGTCCTCCTAGAGGGATAAAGGGAGTTGCCTGTAAAATGGTCAGTCTTTCTCCGCGTGACCGTTACAACATACCAATCGATGTATGCCATGCATAAAAAATGCCCTTTGGAATGACGTTTTTTAAAAAAGCTTTCCTAAAGGGCGGTAGGGATGTAAATTTGTAAAACTTTGAAACTAAAAATTATTTTTGTAAATATTTTAATAAATAAAATTAAAAATTTTAAAAATCCCAAATCTTTGGTGGTACCAATTTTTTGATAGGATAAAATTGCATGTGATTATATTTGGTGTGTCATCAATATAGAGTCGAAAGGTGAAATTATACTGAAGAATGTTCTAGATTGATGTCAAATCTATCATGGGCATTACCAATAAATTGGCTTCAATCCAAATCAAACACAAGTATTACTCGAACTATCAAAACATTGATAGGGAATGTTTTAATAGCAATCCAAACTGGCCCTTTAACCCATCACTCACCCATATGAAAGCATACACGCATATCCTGTCCATATGAGCATTTTCTAAAGACTAGGTTGGCATATCTTAAAATTGACGAGATCACCACAAGCGTTTCGCTATCAATGAATATATCGACTATCACTGAAAAAATAATTAGTCGTAAATGCGAACACCTGTGTTAAGTATAAGACTTAGAACCCGGATGAATGGGTTTCACCATAAAAAACCCAACTAGTTAAATTATGTTCACTTTGCATCCTGCTAGTTTATTCAAGAGTTTATTTGCAGGCCATTTGGCCTTAGTTTGCAACTTTTGCATGCCTCTAAATGATGTGATTCTTCTATTGTATCTCTATCACTCTCGTTCTAAAAAGAATCAAAAGTGCAAATGTTTCTTTTCCTCGTAGCTAACTTAGCTGCCGGCATGCATCAATAGTACGTGTATAGTATTTCTACGATATATGTCAAGATGAAGCATAATCTGCGTCAAGAAGAAATAAGCTGCTTGAAGTTGATGGGCGAGGCGAAGCCCATCTGCAGGGGCGCGGAGTAGATGGCGGCGGCGCCCTTCCTGGAGGTGGCCTGCGTCCCGTGCACCCCGTCCCAGAACAAGTACCCGTTGCGGTTGCCGCAGTAGGTGGAGTTGGGCGCCCCGCACCCGATCTGCGCGTTGAGCCGGCCGCCGCCGCAGCACGCGCTGTTCACCACCTTGAGCCCCGCGGCCGCCGGGTTCGCCGTGAGGTAGGACACCACGTTGTACGAGCTGCCGACGGAGTAACTCATCCCCTGGAGAGCACCGGAGCCGGCGAGCCTGGCCATCAGCGACCTGAGCTCGGAGTTGAACCCCCTGGCGAGGTCATTGGCGGCGTCGACGCACCTTGTGGCGCCCGCCGGCGAGGTGACCCGCACGGACGGCACGCACCCGATGGGCGGCACGTCGATGATGCCGAACCGCCGGGCGCCCAGGCCGTACAGCGCCTGGACGTGCCGCGTGTAGTTGGACAGCAGGTCGGCGTAGAAGGACGGCACCTGTCTCGCCGTCCGGTTGCTCTGCCTCAGGAACGCGAAAAGGTCGTTGCCCCCGTCGCTGATGAGGAAGAGAGACTTGGACAGCAGATCGTCGATCGCCGACGACGAGCTGTTGTCGCCGCCACCGCCGTTCGCCATCATCTTTGACTTGGTGGCCGCGAAGTACTCGATTTGCTTTGTCAGCGTGACGACGGTTGTCCCCTGATCGATCGACGAGTACGAAGATAATTAGACACATGTACCAAGATCGGTCGCATTCATTCAACTACTACACTGATGACTCAAATACATATTAACCTATTATTGCGTACAAGAAAAGGTTACTAGTAGTAAATTCCTTGTACAATTTCTACAAGAAGATGAAATTTTCTTGCTTTTCCAAGCATGGCCTTACAGTGGTATCGAGAATGCCGGATCCTCCAGAAGCGTAGTTGGCGCCGCGGTAGCCTCGCATGAGCTGACGGCTCGTCTGCGGCGTCAGCGACAGGTAAGACGGCGGGCTCCTCTTGAAGCCCACCAGTTTTGCTGAATCAATTTGTTCCATGCACACATATCGTTAGTTCCATTATTAGAACAAATTTTACATTGCTCTAAACAATTTGAGGCGAAATATGCACGGACCGATGAAGTCTGCGACGTTGTAGCCATTGCTGAACCTTCCGGTGGGCCTCGAGTGCGGGAAGTCGATGCCGTAGGGGAGCTGTAGCGGCGAGTTCCCCGGCAGGTACTGGTTGTTCCCGACGTCCACCGTCGAGTCGCCGAACACGTACACCGCCGGCACCAGGTGCACCTCCTCCCTCTGGCCAGCGGCCGCCGAGATATGCACGCCGGCGCTCAGAACAAATGCTACCACCAGCATCGTCACTTCCAGCCTCATCATAGCGCCTGCAGGTAGGTTGTAGCTATCCAACAAGAACGAGAATCTACTGTCTATGTGTGGGATTGGTTCCTTTGCACTGGGTAATATTACTGAGAACTTTACTGCGAAAAGGATGAATTGCAATGCAAGGTAGCTAGAAGGGTGCAGGGAATATGTGCTTGGAATGGCTGTGGGGCAAACTGCAGGCGACCACAGTGAAGAAGAAGAGAGAGACGCTGCTATCAATTTATACACACAAAAAGCGGTACACGTATCGTATCCGGTAATAACAACGGCAAGCGGCGGCTGCGCTTCCGCTTCCCACGATTTATAAAACTACGTCTACTTCGAAGAAACTATGGTAATAAAAATACGTATTTAAATCAATGTATCATAAAACTATAAATTTAATATCAAATTTATTATGAAACTATAGATTTAAAATAAAGTATCACAAATTAAAACGACTGATTTAGTAAAAATTATAAAATTATAAATTTAGGATAAATTTTACCATAAAACTATAACATTCAATATAACAGTGGTGTTAAGGACTAAATTTTAGTTATACGATACTTGATTCTAAATATATAGTTATATGATAAATTTAATGGTACATCTTTAGTTTTATGATAAATGGTTTTTAATTTGATAGTTTTACAATAATTTAAACAAAGTACCTGATGAGGCCTTGGGACTGGAGATTTGGTTTCAAGCCCCATCGCATGGATTTCTTTTTCCCCGCATGCATCCCATATCGATCAGTGAGACATGTATGCACGGCCCGGCCTGTGCGAGGCTTGACCATCTAGGGATCGTTCGATGTGCCACTTGTTAATTTTTTTTCGTGATTTCTTGTCAATTAACCACACTTCCCCCACCTGCTAGCTCGCTTTGCAATTGCAAGTGGTTAACTGGTGACAGCGACATATATCAAAACCATGACCATTTGTATCGATACAAAGAGGAGTCCATAAAAGGAAATTAATCGGGTAATTACTAGCTACTACAGTACAACCACATGAAGAAGAACAAACAAGACCACTTCGAAAAAGAGAAACATGAGTACTACATTCGCAGTTGATCTTGCATGGCATGCAAGCAACAGAGTAGCTAGTATTAGCTACGTACATACGTACTTACCTAACGGCGTATTGGGCTATTGGCGCCGGAATGCGTGCTAAGTACTCCAAATACCAAATTCTTGACTAGTTAATATAACATATTGTACATATATATATCGGATCAATTCTCAGTTCATTTCCTATTTTTCTTCGCTTATAAATTATACGATGAAGACTTGAATCGGCCATTATTAGTCCATGGTCGTACGTGCATATTTAATTCGATCATTTTTTGGTTCTTCATTCCGATATCTGTAGGTGTACTTGTGAATATTATAAGGTAGTCGTATCCTATCGATCCATGCATATGGTCAACTTTTCCTGCAGGTCTGGCCGTCAGAGCAAACACAGTCAGAAATATATCGATCGTTGAATTGTACTCTAAGACGCCTCTCTCCAAGCGCGCTATATATATATATATATATATATATATATATATATATATATATATATATATATATATATATATTACTCTATAGCAGTGCGTTCACATGTATGATCGAATTGTACTCTAAGACGCATCTCTCCAAGTATATGTAATATCTAAGACGTATATGTGTTGCGTTTGAGAAAGCTTAAAATGATGATAAAGTATGGACACATAAAACGAAAAAACATTAACATATGATTAGTTAAATTTTAATTATTATAAAGTTGAGAAATTAATTTATTTGATATTTTAAAACAATTTCTATATAAAAAGTTTTCATATAAAATATATCGTTTAGTAGTTTTAAAAGTGTGCTGATAGAAACCGAGATAAAATCTATATCTCAATCAGAAAAAAAAAGTACACTTGCATATCATCATATATGTATCGATGGTGACTAAACTATAAATTGATAAGACGGTCGAATCTGACCGCAACTCATAATCACGACTCATGGCTAATAATTATAACAAGTATTTTAGGAATTACTAAGATAGTACTGTTTGATATCCAATTTCACCGTAGGCTGCTGCTAGGCTCCATTTCGAACAAATGATGATTTCACTTGCTACCGATGAAGAATCATGCAAGGAATAGCCATGACCGGCCCATGCCTCGACCGTCGCCGTTACTGTCTATAACCAACCGATATGCAAATGCAGTACAGCAATAGTCGATCGATCGATCGGAAAAGGGAAAAAAGCTAGAGCCTTTGGGCAAGTGCCTAAGTGGACAAGTGGTCATCCATCGCACGATAGATAGATAAAATAGACCGATCTGTTGCTTGCGTGCTTCCGTATTGTCGATAGAAGGATCAGATCAGGATATATCACGATTCACAATGTGGTAGACTGGTAGTTGGCGAGGTGATCGAGCGCCCCACGCAAAAAGGTTTTATGGTCGTCCCCAGCGTAATGATGCCATTTGGCGGTGACCGGTGAGCACTACCGGTCGCAGTACACAATCACACTGCCATGGCGTGTACGTGTCTCACTCTCCCATATAGTTGTCCTTCAGGCCCTTGCTGCATATGCACGCGCGCCCTGGTGCTCTCGACCGGCCTCGCATAACGGAGATACGCGCGTATGATGTCACGATGTGCGGCACCCGTACGTGTGTGCGGCCTTACGCTGCCTTCATGGAGGATTGGGCATTTGGGCATGGTGGGGTATGTAGCGCGCGGCGGCGGCGGAGCTAGAAAGGCTAGAAGCATCAAGCTAGCACGGCAAGGTCGTTGGGGAATGGCAACTTGGCAATCGCGGAGCTCGCGTGTGTCGGGTGCCGAGGAAGTTGTGCTCGCGCCGCAGCCAGCCTGAGATAAGCTCGCGGCGCGGGCGCGTTGGACGAGGATTCGAGGAACGGAGGCGTAGGGCGAACCGGCGCCGATCCGTCCGACTGAGTCGTTGTCATCGTCAGAGTTTTCACAGGTGGGCCTAAATGATAAGGCCGTCGTGCGTGACAACCTTGTCGGGCCCGTTTCTCCTTGGTTTGGTCTTCGAAAGCCCGCATCACTTGGGGCCGCGTTTGCACTCGGTCAGGCGCAGGAGACGCCCAACCCACTCGATCGTCCGGTGCCAACAGGCCGCGGCCGGAGGCAGCGACCTTATCGGCTTATCCAAGTGCCAACGCCGGCGCCGGCGGCCTCGCAGATGCAAACGCACAGGACAGATCACCATCGTACAAACTACAAATGGCGCCGCCGCCGCCGCCGCGCGCGAAGGGAGGAAAAGGGCGGCCCGCGAGCTACGTGTGCTTACGTTGGCCCCGTCGATTCCAGACTCCCAGACCACACACAATTGTGTGAGGCGAGCCGCGGAGACTAAACTTGCATTAACCAATGTTTTTTTCTCGTTCCTACCTGCGTCGACGTGTGACACCCAAATCATCGGATTCAGTAATGGGAACCATAAACTTTACCCTAAAAAACCACGGCTTCACACATCCCAAGAGGTAGGCAAGGCAGCGGCCACACGAATCGCAAAAGATGGCCGCGCTGGTATGCCTTGCATGCTCTCTCGGTTACGTGCCGCGATGCTTTGCTGCCACGTTGCAAAAAGAGACGCGACCTGTCTTCCCTCTTCAGAGTTCAGTCCACAACTTCTTCTATGGGACAAATACCAGCAGTTCCTCATCACAACGCATACCCATCCCCATCCATGCCGTGAAGAGTGCCTTCTAGTTTCGAGTTTGAGCAAAACTGTATATCTGCTGTGTTTGTGAGGACAAGAAGTTGATACTTTGGAGGAATGAAGAGGTTACTTGTTCATGGGCAGTTTTCTTATCCCTCCAGGGGGTTGGTGGCCAAATCTCCTGTCATTCCTGCGCTTTGCAACAATGTTCTCCTCTCCAGGGTGAGTTTTCTTGTCCTCTCGCTTCCTGAATCAATTACTTTCTGGTTTCAATGCCTTCTCCATCATTGTATTACTGTCGCCAAATACTCCATAAAATAAATTCTGTAATTTATTCGTAAGAGGGCAAGTTTGTAAGCTACTGCTCAAAGCCGAGAGGCCAAAATGAGTTAACAACTCAGATTTACAGTTGCAGTCTAATTGATGAGTACTGTAACTCAGATTTGTAGTTGAAATACACGGTTGCAAATTTGCAATCTAATTGATGAGTACTGTAAATATTTTTTAGTTAGTAGTAGTGTGCTTATAATGTTCCATTTTCTTGTAATCTTGTCAGTTCCTCTCAACGGAGAAAGATGATAACACAGTGACCGAAATCGGGGAGAAGGCAAGATCAACAGCGGAACAATTCCTAAAGGTGGCCAAGGAGAAGACTGACGAGGTAAGCGAAAAAACAAAGGAAACGTTGCACGAAACGAAGGAAGCAGTGGTCGGGGAGTCAGATGACGAGAAGGAGAAGTTCAAACAGAGGGTTGAGGAGGGGAGGTACCATCAGAATTAAGTGGCTACTGCTCAATTATATCTTGTAGCTTCAGACTTCAATGATGGCCTCTGTCAAAAGTCATAGAGCCTGCAGATTATCCAGTACTAGTACTAGGCTTGGCATCTACTGGGTAGTATATGTTGTTTGTTTCCTCCTGTTCAATGGTCTGTTGTAGAATGAATAAGGTCAACTTTGAACTTCTTAGTGATCTTTTGATGCCACTACTTGTCATTTTCGCAGAATAAATAAGATTGACCTTTGTGAAGCTAGTGAATGCTGAATTGGATATACAATTTGCAAGAATTTAACTGGCTATCTAGTAGTCATGTCTAAAGGCAGTAACCAAAAGGATATAGACAAAAAAGAAAAGGATCGGATGATGATGACCTATGACTGAGCAGGAAATGGCGATGGCTCGAGAATTTGGTCTGAACTTTGTTGAAACAACGTTTCAGAGGAGAGCTTGGCAACGTCTGGGACGCTGGATCTTAAAATATTTGTAATACTAATATAGATTTGCAACCAGTGCAATAAAACAAGTTAGGAACTGCAATCAGCTCATCACGCAGGAAGTACACAGAAAAAGGAAACCACAATGCTTACGCGAGGGAATGAAGATGAGTGAACTCCACGTCAGCTAGCACCTAGAGAATAGCCAATTAGCCATATCAGTGGGAACAGATGTCGTCCTGTTTGCTCGTCTTCTCTGCAATATGAATTTCACTATTAGTTTTTTCAGGGGAAATTTATAAATAGTTGAACACATCATGTAGACAGATCGATTAGTAGTACATGGTTTCTCTTTTCATAAGATTAGTACATGAGTTATGGTGGTGAAATTTTCATCAGGTATCGACTGGTAAGGTTTCTGAAATCATTGGCACGTTCACTTTTTTATGTTTTTCCAGCTCCCTTCAGGGTGTGTTCGTTACTTTGGATTGGCAACTAACCTTCCCAGCACGTAAAACGGAGTAACTCATTAGCACATGATTAATTAAGTATTTGTTTTTTTTTGAAAAAATAGATTAATATGATTTTTTAAAGCAACTTTCGTATAAAAACTTTTTACAAAAAACACACCGTTTAACAGTTTGAAAAGCGTGCGCGCGAAAAAAGAGAGAGGTGAGTTGGAAAAGTAGGATGAAGAACAAAGCCTTAGGAATTTTCGGTGAGAAAAGCTTCATTGTTTGGCATATTGAAAAAAAAAGCGAAACGACATATTTGTAAATGAAAAATAATTTGTGAATAAATTTTTTATATATATGTTCTTAAAAGTAAAAGCGAAAAAATAAACTACGATGAAAAAACCCTAAAATCAACTCTAAATTTAAGATTAGAAATTTAAATTTTGACTAATAAATATAAGTATAAACGAAAAGATGAGGCTAGCTACCTACGTACCATGTCCTTTTCCTTAGTTTCTCCATCCCAATAGTGCTATTGCCCCATTATGAACTTTGAAAAGTAAGCATATATATGTTCATCTAATTCGAAACATTTTAGTGTTGTTGTTGTACAGTACTGATTTGGTATTCAAAGCCTAAGTATACACTGTTCATCTAATTCAAAACAGTACTAAAATGCCGAACTGCTGATGTTGTACAGTACTGATTTGGTATTCAAAGCAATACTGGAATGCTGAGGCGGTACCATTCATAGTTTTTGCTTGACAAAATATGTCATGTCGATTTCACTCGTTATCTGCTCTATGTGTTCACCGGAAATCCACATCACCGGCGCCGACCCATCGACACTCGACCACAGGTGAAGGCGACGGAAGGTCAGGTACTCAGGTGGGAGCAGGTTAGGCCGGATGGTTCAGCCTCAGGCAAAGATTCAATTTTGAAGTATCCTGGCAAATCATCAACCTACATGCCTACATCTTGCAGAACAGATAAGGGTGAAAATGATCACGACGCATCCTCTGATCTTTTTTCGTGATACGGTGTAACCGGTCGACATCAAAATTTGTCAGATCAACCGAGAGCGATGTGCTAAAAAACAACGAAACCAATCGATATAAAGATTCAGATGTCCATCTACATGAAGGTACTATACAAAATCCAGCAAATAAGCTGGCATGCCCCAGCTATACAGCATAAGCCTAAAACTACGAATAAAAACTGCAGGTACCTAATCAACCAACAAATCGTTCATCTGACCATAAACACAGCCTAGTACCCAGCGATCCCCGACCCCTCGTCGGCCTGCTGCTTCTTGCCACCGCCGCCGGCGTTCTTCTTCTGGCACTTGTCCTTGATCCACTGGAACCCGTGCGCCGTGCCCTCCTTCACCTTCCTCAACCCCGTCGCCGCTGCCGCCTTGGTCTTCTCCACGCCGCCCTGCTTCTTGCCGCCGCCGTGGCCGTCCCGCCGCGCCGCCCCCCGTGGGCTCGGGTTGCCGCCGTAGTCCCACTGGTCGGCCCACGACGTGCCGAACGAGCTGCTCCGCTCCATCCAGAAATTAAACGAGATCGATCGATCTACCGCAGTATCGCCTCGAGGAATCGATCAAGAAAATAAAACCGTGTTGCTCCTCTCCTCGCGAAAAATTGTGAGGTCGAAGTTTTTATAGGTGCACCCGCGCTCGTCCCGTGTACAGGTCAGCCACGAAGAAATTTCTGTGCACGCGTTGCGTTGTACGTGAGGTAGATGGAGCAGTTGCGATTCTGGATGTATCCGGAGATTGGCGGTTGATTTCTGTGGTTTCTCGCGCGGCTGCCGGCCGTATGACAGTTTTGACCGGGGGCTACAGGGTTCGGAAGCTTCCTGCCATGGAGAGACCGACTGGTGGGGCCAGTAGTAAACCTGGCCAGCATGTCGGTGACGTGCGGATACCTGGCGTTGCGTTGAAGAATCTCTGTAGTCTAGAATGCGTTACTACTTTGAGACGGGAGAATTGGTCGCCCGACTATTTTTTTAGGGTCGTCTGATTTGATTTGTTCAATAGAGACCCTGCCTGTTTGAGAAATCTGGAACGAGAAAAAACGCAGCAAGTGGAACGTTTAATATGCCTGTGTTTGGAATTGCTTTTGTGATTTCTTTGTTTAATAAGGTGCACACCACTTGACCAATCTCTAATGCTGTGTTCTTCTTCCACCTTTTTCAACTCTTTTTCACGCGTACGTTTCTCAAACTGTTAAAAGATATGTGTTTTGCAAAAATTTTCTATACGAAAGTTATTTTAAAAAAATCATATTAATCCATTTTTCAAAAAAATAAATTAATACTTAATTAGTCATGCGTTAATAAGTCACTTCGTTTTACGTGCTATATGATAGTTGCATCTTCAATTGCCGAACTCATCCTAAACCAACATTTGAAAGTTTCATGTGTCCAACCATGACGGCTGAATTTTTTAACCGGCGCAGGGAAGTTAAATTGTAATATATAAATATACATATATTTACATTACATGTAATATACCAAATGGGTACTTCTAGAAAATTTTTATTTTATCGGAATAAATCTAGCCATTCATTCAAGCGAGACTGAATTATAACGGGTTTCGATCAAACAATAGTGCATTGCAGATGCAACATGGTAATTATTAATTCTTGGATTTTAAATTCATTTGAAGAAACTTTGTTTGGAGCGTAGAAAAAACTAAGTAGGCTTGAATAAAAAATAACCCAGTAAGTAATTAAATCATGAAAAAAATAGTGTAATTGACACTCTAAGCTAAGTATACAATTTATTAGTTCTGAATTTCAGAGCTGTTAATTTAATAAAAAATATTTTTTTGACTCAAACATGAATATATTTTGATTTCTTAATTCATAATTTATCAAATTAAGAAAAAGTATTGTTTTTTAGACTCTGGGACTTTCATTTCTTAGCCACACTAGCAGAAAGAAATATTAGATTGAGACTCATCATAAGTATAACCTGATACTTATCGATTTTAAATTAAAAATACTATTACATTAAGACAACCTAAACTAAAGAAAGTATTACGATAGATTATGTATACTTTTTATAACTACCGATTTTGATTTTCTTGAACTATTGATAAATGAAATTGTTTTGTCCATGCGTACTTTATAGCAAAGTTTGCATATATAAGTTTAAAATTTATGATCAATACTAATACTTACTGTAATAGCTTCACATGATTTTATTGTGTACCTGAAGTTATCGTAAGTGCTGACAACTATTCGACACATCATATATTTGAGAACTGAGATGGAATCGGGGGAATATACTAATGGTTACTCAATGCTAATTGCTAAGGACAGACGACTAACGTGTCAATGGAAACTTCCATTCTGCTTGAAAATTTAGAGTTTAATTACCTCACCAAATAGGACATGTAGTACGCTGCGATGCTCATTTTCCAGAGCATGACGAACTAGCTAGCCGAAGTGACTTTAAATAAAAGAAAAGATTAGTACTTCCCAATTTCTCTGTCAAAAAAATGTGTATGATATCTATAATTCTGCAGTAATGTTATGTACACAAGAATCTGTCCAAAAGTCAACAATAATCTATCGTACAAGAAATAGAACCAGAGATGGACGTGACAACCCCGAGGCACGAAAACTGGACTAAAAAGTCTACGGAGCTAAGAGCAGGACAACTGCCGGCACAACTAACCCAACGAACCCACTCCACGGCCGGATGCCCGCGGCGGCCGCGCTGCCGTCCATCTCCCGGCTGCTCGTCGACGGCGACGTCGGCGTGACGCCCTTGAAGTTGGGGTTGGTCCCGTACAGGCTCTGTATCCCCAAGACGTCGTCGGACTCCAGGTTCACCTTCCTCGTCCCCGTGCGGATCGTCGGGTACATGATGGAGTCCGGCACCGACGAGTGGCCGAGCCCCAGCAGGTGTCCGATCTCGTGCACCGCCACGGACTCCAGGTCCACCGCCGTGCCGAAGGACGACGAGGTGGACTCGTCGCCGTTGGCCACCCACGCCTCCGCGGCGTCCAGGTGGAACCGCCCGTCCGTCGGCGAGAACGCGTGCGCCAGCGTGCCCAGTGGCCCGTCGAACGCCTCGCCGTCCCCGTGGTCGCCGGAGTAGAACCCGATCGTGATGTCGGCGTCGGACGCCGAGGCCACCTCCGTGAACTGCAGCCTCGTGGCGGCGGCCCACCGGGAGAAGGCCCGCGCGAACACGGCGCTCAGCGTCGCCCTGTCGATGGACGTCGCCGACGTAGCGGTGATCGCGTACCTGAGGTTCCGACGGAACGGCGGCCACATCGGCCCGCCGGGGAAGTAGCTGTACAGGTGCCGGCCGCGGAGGGCGGCCGCCGACGAGTTCCTGTCCATGGTGGACGTCCCGTTGATGACGTCGGCGACGCCGCAGCGCGGGGCGACCATCTGGTCCACGGTGGTCGTGTCCAGCTCCCCCGTCGCGTTGAGGCCGAAGTTGCGCTGGTACGCGGCGATGGCCGCCTCAAGGGCGTCGTCGAACGCGTCGCTGTACGGCGACGACGACGGCGGCGGCGGGAGGTAGCCGAAGTGGCTGAGGTAATCCTTGAGCCTCCCTAGCCCCTCCCTCTCCTCGCCGGCGTGACACCCGGAGAGGTTCTGGAACGCGGACCACGGGTTCGGGAACGGGCTCGCCGTCGCCGGCAATCCCATCGGGAAAGCCATCACCGGCGAGACGACGAACACCACCGCCGCCGCCGCCGCGACGACTACTAGCAAGACGAGACGAGGTGAGGTGGAGGCGTCCATCGCTGAAACCTTGAGCCGCAAACAGACGGAGACGTGGTGAGATCGGTGCAAAATCCGGCTGCTGTCACGTAAGATTTAAGGATTTTCTATGGAGTCCACCACTACGACACGGACTGCCTGGTCAGCAGCCGGCCAGGAGGCGGGAACGCTCGCTCGTCGCCGGTTGCGTCGAACGAAATGTCTAAATAAAATTAGCGCGTGTTTGGTATAGGTTTGGATCGGTTTGGTAGAGGGGATCAGGGGATGTGTGTGTGGTCTTGCGTCTGTTTCATGTTGTTGTCAACTCGTGTCATATTATCTACGTGACATGATAGGACGTGTTTAGAATTCAAGCGCCTTTTGCCAATTCAAAAACAAAGAGATCGTGATTGGATTCTTTATGCTTACAGTCTGACCTGGCAAGAAGTTTCTATCGGGTTGGTTTCCGATGAGCTACATGCAACACGCAAGAGATAATCTGACGATTAAGAAGGGTCGTAGGCTGAAGCCATGGCAACAATTATCGTCATCAGTGCAGTTTTCAGATATTAGACCAGAGACGCCATCTCTTCCAACTGCGCCCCCAAAGCAACATACACGAGATGCAAAAGAGCACACGTCTCGACGTCTCTGAATCACCAACCTAACCAATCAGAAAAGGAATAACCAACTTGCCAATCAGGAAGTAGGGAAACATAATCTTGTGGCTAGCTTGACTTGGGACAGGGTGCATTTTAGCCCATGGCATTGTTTCTTTATTTTTGTTCCATTTAAGAAAGGGGCAGAAGAAATCGAGAAACCATGGCGTATAAAGTGGGAATGCAGGGGGTTCGGTTATTCAAAAGCGAGATGCTCTTCTCAAGGCAGTTGGAACCTCGATTTTTCTCATTTAAACACCACGAGTGAAAAGTGGAAAAGAATGTTCTGATATACCTCGTCCTTACGAACGGTCTACATTCTAAATCAAATTTCCCTTTCCATGACAAGTTGATAACTGCTATTTCGGCTTTGAACCATCGCGAAATACAAAGTAAACAAAGAAATAATAATTTAATAGTGTACAAATGAACAAAGCAAGAACCAAAACATTGACTCGGCTCTGAGCAGTTGAACATGCAATACAGGTGTTCGACTATTGGACAGGTGATTAGGTATTTTGGTGGCCTCGATTCAGTTGAGGAAGCTTAGCTGGGCTGCCTAAGCTATGCCTTTTGCCCTATTTCACAAAGTTTCACCTCAACGAAGACAAACAAATGGGAAAGCCGAAGATGCTACTCTCTTTCTGACTGTTTCCAAGCAAATTTTCCAGCTTCAAATTTTATTGGGCTGAAATCAAGCCCGTGCCGACCGGCCAGAGCTGCTCAATTTCGGCCCATTTATCTTCTGGGCCGGATTAACAGATTTCCCTTGAAGGCCCAGTTTGTTAAGGTCCAAGGACTACTAATATACTTACAGGACCGGCACATCAGCAGTTGGGACTGGAACTGTCAGGGACGAGACAAAGATCTTCTTCGATAGTTCAGGAGCAATTCGCTTATCAGCTGGCGATTAGAATATTTCAGTATCTAACCTCCTACAAATGCTACGGACAAGTTCTTTACCAGAATAGTGTTCTGACTTATCAGCTAGAATCTATCAGCTACAGTACAATCAAAAGATCATCTCGAGACGACAAGAATGGCCCCGCCTGTAGAAAAATGATACTGCGAGTCTGCAACTTGCCTAGCAAAGATCGTATTATCAGGAAAGCGAGACATATGGGCACAGAGAAGGATCGTCCTTAGCTTTCACGGAGAAGTGTACTGATCATGAACAATCTTGTTTTTTGCCGGGCCGGCGAAGGAACTACCCAGAAACAATCAGAAAATTATCTGCGATTTGAGCTCTGAACAATCACCATTCACCAGGGCACAGAACGAGTGCCTCACAATTCATAGGCACGCAGTGTCCTGTTCGAAGATACTCCAGATTGGTCCCAGTCTACCAGGCTACCTTCCTTTGATTTGTCTACAAGCAGACGTAATCGCAGTTACAACGACAATGCTGGCTTTGGCTTCTACTAGGGCTAAGCTTTCTGCTTGTCTCGTCATGTTCAACTTGGGATTTCCTCTGGCCCAGCAAGGGAACACCGAATGCGAGTCTACCACTCGCGTTGCTATTGACACGACCGGCATATTCCTGCTCATTTACACCCTCTGTTCTGAAGGAAGAATATCAACTGTCAGAATTATGACAGAGGAACAACCTTATCACTTATATCAGCATATGCAATTCAATTCCATGACCCAGTTGATAATTGTTGTTATCGAGTGCGATCACAGCAACACAGTACAACATGGGCGCCATCGTTCGGTTTCACTCGGAGCATAAAACCACACAACCCAATAATGCTTGTTGGCACGTACAATTTGATTCCACAGCATCACATAGAGGTTCAGGATTTTGGGATGGAGTTTCTCTCGGACACTGTTGGATAAGTGTGTTGTCGCTTGCAGTACTGCAGCACAATTGCACGGTACCAATCGAGCGACTATGTCGGTGCTGAATTATTCTTCAGAAAACAGCTGGGGAATCGTTCCATCTTGGTGCTGAAACTATTGTCATGATGAATTCAGATATTAATTTAGCATGTTCACTCAGAACCCCCCAAAAAAGGTTGAATCCTTATTGTATTTCTTTTTTTTCCTTTTTAACTACACACATTGCTAAGGCTGACAGGGAAGCAAGCAACTATTAAAACATCGGTTTTGCTAAAAATATGGCACCATATTTTTTTACTTGATTTCAGTAACCTTTTCTCTTTGTAATTGCTATACGTAATCAATTATTTTTAACCATAATTCTCTTATATGGTGTGTATTAAAAATTTCAGTGTATTTATTGAAACTTAGGGTGTAAATATAGTTAATACAATGTAAAAACGATTTGATTATCTTTGGTGAAAAATGTGGCGCTATAAATAGTATCTATTGCTTAGAACATTAAGCATGTGTTTGGTTGGTGGAATTTGGTGGGTTGGGAGAGGTCCATCCCAATTTTATAGGTGTTTGGTTGAAGGACTAGGTGGGTTGGGTTGGATCAAAAAAAGAATATTCCAGTAATATCCGGGATGATTTGATCCGCCAAAATGTGACGGACCACGCGGACCCAGCTCGCTCGCGTGTGTCACGTGCAGCGCACGCGCGTCGCTGCCGGGGGTAACCCTATCTCTCTCGCTCGATTCACCCAACCCGATCCCTCTCTCTCTCGTTTTCATTTTTTTCGATCCAGATCTGTGGGAGGCGGAGGCGGTCGCGCGTGCGCCAGGCGACGGCGAGGTTGGGCACGCCGCGCGCGAGCTCGTATCGGCTGCGACCTCCTCCCTCGTCTGTGCTCCCTCCATACTCCCTCGCCGGTTCCCATCCCTTGCCGGCCTGAAGCAGCGGCTGTGGCCATAGGAAGGACCGACGACCGGTGATTGTGGCGGCAGGAAGGACCGGCGAACTTGTCCACCCGAGGTAGCAACGGCCGTGACCTCCTCCCTCCTCC
The DNA here is from genome assembly GCA_008326285.1 of Oryza officinalis. Lineage (NCBI taxonomy): Eukaryota > Viridiplantae > Streptophyta > Magnoliopsida > Poales > Poaceae > Oryza > Oryza officinalis. The sequence goes on from BDMV01000006.1 coordinate 18,708,240, forward strand.
CTTCCCCCATCATTCATCATCCCTTTCCCTCCTTGCATGTACAAAATCCAGGAAGTGGTGGTGGTAGGACGAAGCTAGCGGCTCCCAGCAACGGCACCCCTTGCCCTCCTCTCTCGTTGTTGCATACTACATAGCAAGGCAAGGAAACCCTAAAACATTGGATTTGTTTTCATGGTCAGATCTATGTGATATAGTTTATATGAGATGACTGCCCTTTGCTGCGTACAAAATCAATTCAAGTATTAATTTGTGATGTTGGCAAATAAATTTTTTGATGAGATGATTAGTGCTTGAGCATGACATGTCGATATGTTTATTTCTCTTTGATTGTTGTATTGTAGATGGATAAGATGACCAAGCTTTTGATTTTTGCTGCTGCTGCAAATATATTGTTATCGATGATGGCAATGATTATTCAATCTAGAAAAAGGAAGAGAGGTGCAAGGAGGGAAGGTATTAAATATGGTCCAATGGATGAAAGGGATAGGATGAGAATTGAGTACCTAAACACAAAAATTTGGAGGAATGATATAACTTGTGTCAACATGCTTAGACTTAAAAGAGATTCTTTCTTTCGGTTTTGTAAACTTTTTAGAGAACATGGTTTGCTTGAAGATACAATTCACATGTGTGTTGAGGAACAGGTTGCTATGTTTCTAAATACAGTGGGACACAACCTTAGAAATAGGTTAGTTGGTACTAATTTCGATAGATCCGGAGAAACAGTTAGTCGTTATTTCAACAAAGTACTTCATGCTATTGGTGAGCTCCGAGATGATCTAATCAGACCTCCCTCGTTGGACACCCCAACTAAAATAGCAGGAAGCCCTAGGTGGGATCCATACTTTAAGGTGTGAGATCCATCACTCATGTCTTTTCAGTTTTCTATTTGTACAAATCTCTATGGTCCCTAATCAGTTGGTATTGAACATAAAATAGGATTGTATTGGAGCTATTGATGGTACACATATTAGGGCATCTGTTCCAAAGAATTGGGAATCTTCTTTTCGTGGTAGAAAGTCTCATCCCACGCAAAATGTAATGGCAGCTGTAGATTTTGATCTTCGGTTCACTTATGTCTTGGCTGGTTGGGAGGGCACAACACATGATGCTGTAGTTTTAAGAGACGCATTGGAACGAGAAAATAGCCTTCCTGTTCCAGAAGGTAATAGATTAATTTAGTGTATCAATTTTATCCATGCCAAATGTTGATATGTAGCAATGTGACCAGCTTGTCCATCATCTATGATAGGAAAATTCTACCTAGTTGATGCTGGATATGGAGCCAAACCAGGATTCTTGCCCCCTTTTCGTGCTGTCCGGTACCACTTGAATGAGTGGGGTAATAATCCGGTGCAAAATGAGAAGGAGTTGTTCAACCTTAGACACTCTTCTCTTCGTGTCACAGTTGAGCGTGCATTTGGGTCATTGAAGAGGAGGTTCAAAATTCTTGATGACGCCACTCCGTTCTTCCCTTTTCGAACTCAAGTAGACATTGTTGTAGCTTGCTGCATTATCCATAATTGGGTCATAAATGACGGAATTGATGAGCTTATTACAGATCCGCTTGATTTAAGTGAACCCCACGCAACTACTTCAATTGGCCAAGCAAATGATCATGCATTGATGGTTCAGTTCAGGCAGGGTGTTGCTGATCAAATGTGGGCTGACCGTCAAAACCATCATGGAAACTAATATGTAGTTATACTATTTGAATTCCTATCTTGTTTGCCCAATTTCATTTGTATGGATAAAATGTTGGACATTATTTGTATGGACAACTCGTGGACTGAATTTTATTTGTATGAATAACATGTTTGCTGAATGTCATTTGTATTACCAAATATATTGCTCAATGGTCATTTGTAAGGTTTAACATATTGCTGATTATGAAAGTATGGACACATGGAATCTGAAAGGTATTTGTATAGGCACATTGGTTGTTGATATTTGTTTTCTAACATATTTCATGCTTGCTGAAACTTTTTTAAATGTTATGGTAGGTACGAAATGGACAACAGCAATGGAAAAGGTGGAAGTACTCATGCTTCATGGACATCAGCAATGTCCTCTTTCATGCTCTCTCACCTAGCCAATGTTGTGGCTAGTGGTACAAGGACCTCATCTGGTTTCAAAGCAGTCCATCTCAATGCATGTGCTAGGGCTGTCAACGAGAAGTTTTGTAGTACTCTCACAGGTGATCAGATTAAGAACCATCTGAAGACATGGCAAAAGAGGTTCACGAAGATAAATAGGCTTAGGAAAGTGAGTGCTGCTGGTTGGGATGAAGATAATTTGACCATTACTCTTGATGCTGAGCATTACAATGACTATATCAAGGTATCTTTTGTCTTCATGCAAGTTATTTTTTTCCCCTTGAATTGCATCTAAATGATCATGTATTGATTGGTGCATGGTAGGACCACAAGGTTGATGCTGAGTATTTCAATAGACCCCTAGTGCACTATGGTGAGATGCTTACAATCTTTGGCAGCACCATGGCTACAGGAAAATATGCAAAGGACTCTAGTTCTGTTTTAGGTACAGAAGATATTGAAACTGAAAATGAAGAGGGAAATAATGGCCCTGCCACTATTGATCTTGATGCTGAAACATCATCTGCGAGCAAACCAAAGAAAGCCAAACAAATTGAAATTGAAGATGATGGTCTAATTCGTGCATTCACAAGCGTTGGTGATAAGCTTGCCGCCGCTATAGTGAAAGCTGGTGAGCCAGACAATAAACTGCCGGCAGGTTTATTTAACACCCTTCAAAGCCTTCCAGGTTTTGAGGAGATCCACATCTCTTTCTATTATGCTCATTTGGTGGCCAACCCTCACATTGCTAGAGCTTTCGATGAACTTCCATTCACCAACAAGCTACATTGGGTTGCTATGTTTGTTAGTGAGAAGTTTCCTGGATCAACCTAAGGATGTGTTGGATGAGATGGATAATTATTTTGCTATTATGAAATGTGTTGCCTTTTAGTTTTTGACATTATCTGTCGGACTTGAATTATCTATTATATGCAAGACTTGAATTAGATATTATGTGAAAGACTTGATTTTCCTATTATGTGTAAGGCTTGAACTAGCTATTGTTGATTAATTGGCACATTTGAAACCTGCGATTATTGCGAATGATTGTTGGAGATCTATGATGATTTGAAATATGTGTGCTTTGAGCTACAGAGAATTTTGCTGGTAATAAAGCTTCTCATTTTCGGTGTGATACTACTTGTGATACTACTCAGAGATCAGAACAGAGCCACGGTATTGAGTATGCAGGGATATACAAAATGCCATGAGATGGATCTTACTAATGATCTGCTTTGTTACAAAATGTACACGCACATATGTAGTACAAAAATTTGAGAAAGCATTTCTGATCCTGGTGTCGAGGGTTCACATGCTGTGAACAATGTTGCATACAGTCAAGCCTTGTAAATCTCACGAGGTGACAAAAACTAATGCTCTGTTGATGCCTAATCTCTCATCTCTTTTATGCTCTGTTCATATGCTGGCCGGTTCTTGACATGGAGAAATTCTGTTGTTGCATGGAGAGAGAAGTTTCTATGACATATTTCTTATACCAAACATCTAAAGTAAAATGGAACAAATGAGCAATAGATGGCAAGTAATCAGGCCCATCAAATATATACTCCTTTGGGACTATTCAGCAGTTATTATTTGAGAAATAGGTAATCTCACCAACTCATGATAAGGAGGTAACTCTATCTGTCTATCTCATCCCCATCCTTTCATCCAAACAAATGATAGGACCAACCCAACCTCTCTCGTCTACCAAACCAAACAGAAAACAGGGTTCACACTATCCTTATAACCAAACGGAAAATAGGTTCATCCCAACCCAAAAAACAGGGATGGAGCTAACCCATCCTACATCATCCCCAAACCAAACACATGCTAAGAGGACACGGCAGCACATGCACTAGATGGGAACGAAATCAAAGGCGGATTGGGTGAGATATCATTACAAGACTACCTTTGTGTAGAATTGTACTAGAATAGATTCAAAGAATGCATATGCATGCACAGTGGATAAAGTGTCAGAAAAGGAAGATTGATGAGCTCCAAAAATGGTAGGGCAGATGCTGGTGTTAGGTAACATCCATGGATACGGACGCTTAGCTGCACGCGAGCGGTGGCCATTGTTACCCCACTAGCTAGAGCGATCTTTGTTTCTTGGACAACACTGTGCGCGGATGATGTCTACCTGAACTCTCCAGTAAAGGCTAGCGTGTGAGGATTGAAGCCTCCAGGGTTCTGAACTCCTGATCATTTTACTTTTGACTGCTGCTAATTCTCTGTCTCTCTGAGCATATATCTGATTATCTGATACTGACACTCTACCAAGATTTTGATCTCTCGATCGCGATCTAGAGCGCTCTAGGTTGTCCCTTTTGCCTTTAAACACGAGTTTGAGCTTCTATCGTGCATTTTGATTATTTGGTTTCTGTGTTGGTCTATGGGGGTCCTTTTCCTGTTTAAAACCAAGCGAGAAAATAATAAAAAAATAACTATATGATCCATCCTAGCATGCTAGCTGAGTTGCTGCTCGTTATTATATTGCACGAAATTCCTCCGTGTTTTGATCGTTTGTTTGGTGAAGATTTGGTTTTGCGCTCCATGAAATCCTCTGCTGGTGAACAAGAAGAAAGCCAAATCCAACATGAAGCTGCAGAAGGCAGCATGCTCTCGGGAGCCATGTCGCTCGCGTCGCAGCCGAGCCTCCGTTCCCTTCCTTCCTTGGATGTCCATGACCTGAACACAAGCCCTTCGCTCCACCAATGCATCGCCACGATCAAAGGCCACTCCTCGTCATCGTCGTCGTCGTACGTCTCCGCTCTCGCCGTCGACGGTGACTCGCTGTACATCGCCTCGTCGGACGGGAGCATCAGGCTGTGGGCACTGAACGGTGCAAGGAGAAGGCAGGAGGAGCAGAAGGATGACAGTTGCAGCGGCAGCAGCAGCACGACGGTTGCCGACACCAAAAGCTCAGTCAAGTCTCTCCTCGCCACGGGCAATGGCGGACTCCTCCTGAGCTCCCACCAGGACGGCAAGATCAGAGCGTGGCGTGCCGGTAGCAGGCGGAGGGACGGGTCACGGCATCTCGTCCTGCGCGCGGTGCTCCCGACCGCCGTGGACCGCCTCCGGACGTGCCTGCTGCCGTGGAGCTACGTGGAGATCAGGCGGCACAGGAGGTGCACCTGGGTGCACCACGTGGACGCGGTCACCGCGCTCGCGGTGTCCCCGGACGGCGCGCTCCTGTACTCCGCGTCGTGGGACCGGAGCATCAAGGTGTGGCGCCTGCCCGACTTCCGGTGCGTGGAGTCCATCGCGGCGGCGCACGACGACGCCATCAACGCGCTCGCCGTGTCGCCCGACGGGCGCGTGTACACCGGCTCGGCCGACAAGAAGATCAAGGCGTGGACGCGCGGTCCCGGGCAGAAGAAGCACGCGCTGGTCGGCACGATGGAGCGGCACAGGTCGGCGGTGAACGCGCTCGCTCTCGGAGCCAACGGGAAGGTGCTCTACTCCGGCGCGTGCGACCGCTCTGTCGTCGTCTGGGAGAGCGCCGCCGGCCGCATGGAGGCCACCGGCACGCTCAGAGGGCACGCGAGAGCGATACTTTGCCTGGCGGCCGCCGGCGAGCTGGTGTGCAGCGGCTCGGCAGACAGGACGGTCAGGGTGTGGAGGAGGGGAGGCGTGGAGAACAACGGGTACACTTGCCTCGCCGTCATGGAAAGCCATGGCGCCGGCGTGAAGAGCCTGGCATTGGTGCGCGGACGTGACGATGGATCGTGCTCGTCGGAGGGATCTTCTGCTCTCGTTTGTAGTGGAGCCCTGGATGGAGATGTGAAGATCTGGAGCGTGTTTATTCCATGTTTGTAGCTAGTTGGTGTTCGTTGTACTCTGTGGGTGGCTAGCTATTGTAAATTCTGTCCACGTCTCTAAGGCTGAGTTCTTTTCCTTATTTTTTCAACTCATCATTTTTTTTTTCACGCGCACGCTTTTTAAACTACTAAACGATATATTTTTTTTGCAAAAAATTTCTATACAAAAGTTGCTTAAAAAAATCAAATTAATTCATTTTTTAAAAAAATTAGCTAATACTTAATTAATCACACGCTAATGGATCGTTCCGTTTTTCGTGCGTACAGCACAAATACTCCTCACGATCTCCCATACGACCATACTATTTTTTAAGACCATTTTTTTTATCATATTTTTGGTTTTTTCAGTAACAAACATCGTGCCGTCAGCTACGGGTTAGCCTGTTTCTCGCATCGGTCATCTTCATTAAATAAGCTATCTCTCGGACAACAGCCTTCTGTCTCCCCCTTTCCCTGCCAAGTGCCAACCTCGTGCTTAATACCCTTCTCCAGCAATCGATCGATCGTCAAGACGACGGAACATGGTTCCTCCATAGCTGACCGAGCATGCGACGCGCCTTCCCACAAACCTATGGCCCTTGGCTGGAGTCAGGCATGTTACCCGGCTTTACGCGCGGTGGCGCTCATGCTGGGTCGTCGATCGTGCAAGTGTTGTCTTCCTTCCCTCCTCTCGTGTCTATAACTCTATTATTACCCGTAGCCTTAGACCACACTACCCATCCAATTAAACGAGACTATGAGAGTAGTACATCACTACTACAGGAACAGCCTTTCCGTGCGGGCCGAAAGGCACCTTTCCGTGCGGAAGGCCTGCCCGCACGCGCGAAAAGGTCTGAGAAAAGACCATTTTCGCGTGCGGTCGGCCCAACCGCACGGGAAGATCCATTATCCCGTGCGGGCCGCTTAAGCAGACCGCACGGGATAAGCGATCTTCCCGTGCGGTCGCGTTAAGTGGACCGCACGGCATTCGTTTATTCCGTGCGGTCCACTTAACGCGACCGCACGGGATAAGCGATCTGCCGATTTTTTTATGTGCATATAAAATAGTATTTTATATGTTGGTTTATTATTTTATGTGAATATATTACCTTATCTCTCCCCTCTCTCTCTCCGTCTCTCTCACTCTCAGTACGTAATAGTATACATACACATGTCTCGTATTAAGAATATTGAACGTAATTAATTATTTTTTCATGGAATTAAGATATTAAATTTGTACGCATGCATCACATATGTATATAATATACGTATCATCGCGTCTCGCAATTTACAGAAGTTTAAAAAACCACATAAAATATATCCTTAATTAGAAATATTTGTACTAGCTAGCTACTATACATATGTTCTTTTTCCCACTCTCTAAGTCGTTTGAAGGTATCCTCCGTCGCAAGCTGGCTCTCCGGATCGTAGAAATCGCCCAAATGGTTGCAGACATCGCGGCGGATGAAGCGGCAAATATCTGCACACAAGTTTAGTATGGTTCGATCGTCGAACCGGTTCGCTACAACTGGAACGGACGGGATCTGTTTCAGAAGGAATACACATTGTTATAGTTAGGAAAGTTATAAAAGATCTTATAATGTGTGAAAAGATATTTTCTCTCGACTTACTTCTTCAAACTTTGTAGTGTATCTCCCGTTGAGTCTAAGCATCTCGCATACGTAGTATCCGCATAAATTAGTCTGTGGTGGTTGCTTAAAACACTATGTTGAAAAAAATTGTATACTTCAATATTTTGAGTGAAACAAGTATATGTAAGAAATGTCGGAACAAGAGACATGTAATTACCGGCCATCTTGTCTTCACGAGAAGCTTCTTCTTTTGTGGATTATTGATTGGTCCACCGTGGTCTACGTAATATCTGTGTGCTCTATAAAGACAAAACAATTATTTGAGTCAATTATGTGTATTCGAGAGTACAATAGCCAACATTTAGTAAATGGTGCATAACAGGACTTACAAATTTAATATAACGAGAAACTCTGTAAATGTTTCCTCGCCATAGTGCGCCGGATCCAGCACTACGGCCAGGTGGTCCCGTGGATATATCAGAAAAAGTATGTAATGATCGCTGCAAAGAAGATATGTTAGTTGTATGTGATATCGTACTAAAACATAAGTACTACAGAAGAATCATAACGTACCGCAGCGCGTAAGGGACGAAGAGGACAGTTTTGTCTTTGTGCGCAACCATCGCTCTGCCCAAGTACAGTGCTACGCCGACCATCTTTTTCTTGTGCATTTTTTCGACGACCTCTTTTTTCTCGGACGTCGTTTTACCTTTGAGCTCAGCGGAATCTGCACGAATATTCACCGTGTGTTCCGTCCAGCAAACCCTTGTTGGGTTTATGTATCCTACTGGATGGTTGGCCTTTTCAGCGGCGTGGAATTGCATCCTAAGTAATAAAGCGGGTAATTTATCAGAAGTTAGTTAGCAAATGAATTAATATATGACATTAATTACGAATGACTTACAGGCAAAATGCAGCAACGAGATTTATATCCATTTTGTCCAGCTTGAATAATGCGTGAAGGTCGTTGAAATCGATTACCAACATCCCATTTGGGCCACTGGTGAAAGCGTTATCCGGGACCTTCACAGTAATCATGCCCAGGCCTTTTTTAGATGCCTTCAGATACCAGTCATGCATCAGCCTCATTTCCCAAGGCAGGCCTTCCATGAGCTTCGGGGGCAGGAACGGCTTCCCGTGCACGTACTTTGTTGGCACCTCGTCGGAAGTCCAGTTTTGCAGGTCCTCCATTTGATTTTTCACCGATTTTTGTGAATCCGACAAATGTGGAGTTTCATCCTGCTTCTTGTCAGTCGACGCTCTCCCCCTGAAAGCCTGGAATACTAACCTTTCCTCGTATACGGCCATTTTTTCCTTATCATAAGTTGACCTAATCATTGTCGGGATAAGCCGACGAGGTTCAAGCTTGGTCGGACTTGGAAGACTTGCGCTTCTCATAAGAGGCCTTTCAGGTAGCGCCAATGCAGACTGTGGTGTCAGAGGAGGTTGTTCTGCTTGGACTTCAGGGGCTGATAGATGTGGTGAACCTGGACCTAAAGGATTAGGGGAGGAGGGATGTGGGGAGGCAGGCCTATTAGTTGGCGAATCTTGCCCTGGTGGAGAAGGTGGTGCAGGCGCAGCAGCTATCTTTGGAGCCGGCGGGCGTGGGGTTGAAGGCGATGGACCGACCAGCAGTATATCTCGTCGATGCCATAGTATCAACTGATTCACCGCATCCCCAAGCAATTGTATCCCGTCCGGTGTTGGAATATCTATCTCTAAACTGGTATGCTCTGCATGCACCTTGGCCACTTGGACCCTTGCATATTCTTCAGGGATTAGCGTGTTCTGAATTTGGCGCCCTGGTATCGCAAGCCCTGTACCCACCTCCTTTGTCTTCCCGGCCCTTCCTATCGGCACGAGCAGGCTGCACGGCGTCGGGCCAGTTATGTTGTCTACTGGATAAGGTGCGGTGTCCACTGACCCGACACTGCTTGGCACCTGTACTGTGGGTTCTTCGGATTGCTGGAACAAGTGCGGGAAGGCTTGACGATTTTGAGCAACAAGAGAGTAGAAATGTTGTTCAACTTGTTTTGCTATCCTCTCTTCCAATTTCTGTTTGTACCTGTCCCGTTTCTTATAACCCTTAGCTTCCTCCGGAAACCCTTCCTTCCAGCTCGTCCTTGACGATAGGCCCCTTACTCGTCCGGAATGTTCAGGGTTGCCTAATGCAGCTGTTAGTTGATCATGTTCTCTCTTGGCAATGAATTCCCCTGTTTTCTCTTTTTCCGCAATGTCCTTAAGACTACTGGTCACACGCTCGATATCCGGATCCTCGAACTGGATCTCTCCCGCATCGGTGACTTGCCCTGTGCTCCGTGCCCAAACCCAGTTTTTGCTTCTTTCCTTTAGGGCATCTACAAGCAGGGGCTTGCCTTGGGCGGCAAACTTCTCTTCAGTTGCTCGCCACTTCTCTACGTGGCCATCGTAGCCGCTCGAGCCCAACCGGTGCGGGTATTTGTTCCTTTTAGCTAGATCGGACATCTTTTTCCTCCGCGCTAAGGCTTCCGGGCTTGTCATCTTTGCGACAAAGGTGTCCCATTCGGCCTGCGTAATACCACCGTAGTCGGCGAATGGACTCTTGTTCTGTTGCACGTAGTGAGTGTTCAAGTCCGATTTCCACTGCCTCCACCGATGCGCCATCGTTTTTAGGGCAAATTCTTTTCCCATAGCCTCTGAACCAGGCGGATAGACAAGCCACTTCTGTAACTCGTTCCACATGAAGTTCTTCATGTTGTCATCCACCTGCTCCCAGGAATCTACATTCAAAGGGCCGTGCGTTCTGGCCACCACACCGCAGGTGGTGCTGAATTTAGTCATTGCTACCTTGGGCTCTACTGGTTTCCCATCCTGGTTCAAAGAGGTGATGTAGTATGTCTCCTTGGGGGTTTGTGTCTTACTTCTCTTAGCACGTCTTCTCTTTTGACCGGACGTTTCTCCGGTGTCGGTTTCTACCGGACCGGACGTTGCCGTGTCCGTCTCGGCTTCGGCTATTACGGCAGACTTGGCAGCCTTTCTTTTTGTGTGGCGTCTTGTTTTCATCTGCTCGTACATCAGAAAAAGTTAAACGCGACCGAGAGTGAGACGGCTTAGTTTATAACACTACAACTCGACTTACTGCTTCCTCCATAGGGATGTAGTCAGGGTCTTCTTCAACCGGTGGTGCTGGCGTAACTTCGACATGGCACATCGGATCACTTGGTGTCTGCCATGTGCCTTCGCTCGAAACCTCTTGCGTTGGTTCGACGTTGGGTGCATCGGAGGGAGCTTTCTCGGTCGACATTTGATCTACGGTTGGTCGTAACACAATTAATTTTATTATCAACTTATTTTAACTAAAATACCAGGCGGAAGAAATATTATACATAATATTAACATTTTTAGAGTATTAAAATTTGGAGCAAAATTTAAACATCACATATATTATACATATATTTACAAACAATGCTAATATTATGTATAATACAAATATTATGTATATTAAAAAATGCTAAAATCATACATATATTAAAAAATGCTAAATATATATTAAAGTATATTATACATATATACATAAATAAACATCTAATTTACAAACATCACATATATTATACATATATTTACAAACAATGCTAATATTATGTATAATACAAATATTATGTATATTAAAAAATGCTAAAATCATACATATATTAAAAAATGCTAAATATATATTAAAGTATATTATACATATATACATAAATAAACATCTAATTTACAAACATCACATATATTATACATATATTTACAAACAATGCTAATATTATGTATAATACAAATATTATGTATATTAAAAAATGCTAAAATCATACATATATTAAAAAATGCTAAATATATATTAAAGTATATTATACATATATACATAAATAAACATCTAATTTACAAACATCACATATATTATACATATATTTACAAACAATGCTAATATTATGTATAATACAAATATTATGTATATTAAAAAATGCTAAAATCATACATATATTAAAAAATGCTAAATATATATTAAAGTATATTATACATATATACATAAATAAACATCTAATTTACAAACATCACATATATTATACATATATTTACAAACAATGCTAATATTATGTATAATACAAATATTATGTATATTAAAAAATGCTAAAATCATACATATATTAAAAAATGCTAAATATATATTAAAGTATATTATACATATATACATAAATAAACATCTAATTATGTATATATGTATGAAATGGCTTAATTAATACATATATTAATATATATGTATATGTATATTCAATATATATATGTATATTCAATATGTATATGTATATTCAATATATATATGTATATGTATATTCAATATATATATGTATATGTATACATATGTATATTCAATATGTATACATATGTATATTCAATATATATATGTATTAATTTTTCATCACTTCACATATCACAAATTTTTCATATATCACAAATTTTTCACAGAACACATTCACATATCACAAATTTTTCACATAACACATTCACACATTCACACATTCACATTTCATCACTGAATTCACATCACATATACTAACCACAGACGGCGGCGGTCGGTTGATGAGTGGCGGCGTTGATCGAGGCCGGTGTCGGCGAGAGAGAGAGAGAGAGCGGCGGCTAGTGGGTCGAGGCTCGGCGGTCGGGGAGCGGCGGCGGTCGGCGCTCGGCGGTCGGGGAGCGGCGGCGGTCGACGCTCGGCGGTCGGGGGCGGTCGGTGAGGACGGCGGCGACCGGGTCGAGGGCGGCGCGCGGGGCGGTGGGAGGAGGCGTCGGGGTCGAGGGCGGAGCGCGGGGCTGTGGGAGGCGGCGTCGGTGAGGCCGGCGGCGTCGGGGAGCGGCGGCGGTCGGCGCTCGGCGGTCGGGGTCGGTCGGTGAGGAGGGCGGCGCGCGGGGATGGGCGGCGCGGCGGGGGCCGGCGGCGATGGGGGGGCACAGATCTGGGTGGGGGGGCTTGAGGCCGGCGGGCGGGAGGACGCCGAGAGAGACAGAGATGGGCGGCGGCGCACGGCGGCTTAGAAAATTTCGGCAGCCTGGCGGCAGAGATCTGGACTCGTCGGGGACTTAGAAAATTTTAGGGATCCCGCGCGACTATATATAGGTTCCAATTATCCCGTGCGGGCGGCTTAAGAGCCCGCACGCAAAGATATCTTTCCGTGCGGGCCGCTTAAACCGCCCGCACGGAAATAAATCTTTCCGTGCGGGCCGCTTAAACCGCCCGCACGGAAATATGTCTTTCCGTGCGGGCCTCTTAAACCGCCCGCACGGAAAGACATATTTCCGTGCGGGCTCTTAAGCCGCCCGCACGGGATAATTGACGCCCTTATTTTAAAACTGTAAAACTAAAAAAGATATGAATACTAAAATATTTATTAACATATTAATTATTCCATTTATTAATTGTCCCATGTAAAATTTAACAAATATGAATGCACATGCTAACATATCAATGTAAAAAAATTCAATCAATATAAATTCGTCACATATTAATATATTAACATATAAAACCACACGTTCACTGGTAACCGCCCGCACGGGATAATCGCCACCCTTATATTTATAAAAAATATCAATGCACATATTAATTTTAGTAATATGTACATGTACATACTATTTTATTAACTAACATATTAATTGTTCCATTTATTAATTACTCCATGTAAAATTATAAAACTAAAAAAATATCAATGCACATATTAATTTTATTAATTAATGTAAATACTATTCCATTTATTAATTATTCCACGTGAAATTATAAACCTACAAAAATATCAGTTCAAATATTAATATATCAATGTAAATTGATCACATATTAATATATCAATTGATCACATATTAATTAATTAACATATTGATCATCCACAGAAATACCATAAGTTCGATATACTTATATACATTCAGTCGTAATACCATAATTAAGTTTGATACATTCGCTAGCAAAAACATATTGTACACGAAAAACAAACTAACGTTTCATAATTTTTGGATTAACATCCTTCCGCACGGATGCAAACTTTGATTCGTCGAGGACACTCTCAATGTGTTTCATCCGCGTAGGAAGATCTGTGAATAACTCAATGGCATCGTATTGATTATAATCGCGTGCGTCTTGAATGTTGTCAATACCAATGATGTGTTGGTTGCCCGGTACAATAATGTCCATCTTTTCATCGGAAGGATCCTTCACGTAAAAAACCTGTGCAACACGCTCGGCAAGGACCCATGGATCATCCTTGTGTCCAATTTTACTCCGTTCAGCACACGTAAATCCAAATTTATCTACCATGCTGTCTTTCACCCATTGGCATCTGAGAACAGGGATCTGAATATTTAAACCGTAGTCAAGTTCCCATATTTCTTGTATGATCCCGTAGTAAGACTTGTTCTGCCCTGTTGCGTCCAACGCTACGACACGAACCCCACTGTTCTGCGCTGAGCTTTTCCTATCTTTGCTGTTTGTGTAAAAAGAATATCCTCCGATATCATACCCTTGCCATGAGGTCACAAGGCTTGTTGGGCCAGCTGCAAGTCTTTCTATCGTTTTTTCCTCGATTGAATCTCCACACGGTAGCTTTTGATCCTTCAGCCACTGGGGAAACGTGTTCTTCTGTTCTTTCGAAACCCAACCGTCGGATCGCCCAGGATTGCATGCTCTGATATCGGAAGTGTGTTGCTCAATGTAGGGCGCAACGATGGCGAGTTGTTGAAGAACACTGCTGTGTGCATCTGATACCGCTTTGTAATCGTTGTCGTAGAAGCATTTTCTTCCCACAGTACCCTTCCCAGATAACCTTCCATCATGTCGAGGCACCGGTATCCCAATGGGGTTGGCATCGCTCATATAATCTAGGCAACACTTGACAGCCTCTTCAGTTGTGTAACCCTCTATCATCGAGCCCTCCGGATGAGCACGATTACGGACATACCCTTTCAGAACGGCCATGTATCGCTCGTACGCCCACATTTGATGTAGGTATAGAGGACCAAGTTCAATAATTTGAGGGACAATGTGAACAATGAGATGTTCCATCATGTCCCAGTACGATGGAGGAAAAAACATCTCTAGCTGGCAAGCGGTCTCGACTGCGAATTTCTGAAGGGGTCCTAATTCTTCTGGATCAAAAACTTTCTGTGAAACTCGATTAAAAAAATAGCACAGCTTTGTTATCACTACCTTGGTGTGCACTGGTTTCACCGCCCTTATAGCGATAGGGAGGAATACCGTAAGCATCTTATGACAGTCGTGAGCGTTGTATCCAGAAATCGACAAATCTTTCATTGATACTAGTTTCCGGATATTCGATGTGAATCCAGTCGGCACTTTCAATCCACGAAGACATTGACAGAAAGTTTTTTTCTCTTCTGGTGACATTGAGTAGCATGCCGGTAGAATCTCAATCTTACCATTCGTTAGCTCTATCGGGTGGAGATCTTTCCTTATGCCCAAATTGACCAGGTCGTTACGTGACTTCAACCCATCCTTTGTTTTACTTGGGATGTCAAGTAAAGTCCCGATGGTGCTGTCGAACACGTTCTTCTCGAGGTGCATGACATCGATGGCATGGCGAATCTCCAGGTCTTTCCAGTATGTCAGGTACTTGAAAAAGATTGAATGTTTCTTGAAGGGCAGCGTGTTTTCTACCACTTCTTTCTTCCTCTTGCCTAAAGCTGTCTTTCCCTTGCCGAACACGATCTTTATGTTTTTTGTCAGCTTAAACACCGTGGAACCATCCTTTGCTTCGGGGGCAGTACCTTCCTCAACAGTTTTGTCAAAAAGGTAGCCATCGCACGATACCTATGCTTTTGTGGTAAGAAACGACGATGACGCATGTAAACTAACTTTTTTGACGAGGTCAGGTATATGTACGATGTGTTGTCCAGGCATATAAGACATCCGGTCTTTCCTTTAATCTGTCCTGAGAGAGAAAAATTTGCTGGTAGATCGTTTATAGTAACGAATATGATAGCACGCAGAGTAAAATGCTCCTGTCGGTACGCATCAAACAATCGTACACCCTCTTCCCACATTTCTTGCATATCCTCCATCAAAGGTTCAAGAAACACGTCTAGATCGATGCCAGGCTGTTTTGGCCCTTGTATAAGGATAGTCAACAAAATATACTTTCGCTTCTGACATAACCATGTCGGAAGGTTATACATGGTGAGCAGAACAGGCCAAGTGCTGTGCGAGCTGCTTAGGTCACCAAACGGATTCATTCCATCCGTGCTCAACGCAAACCTTACATTTCTCGGATCATTTGCAAATTCTGGATGCTTCGAATCAAAGTTTCTCCATTGTCGAGCATCGGCGGGGTGTCGAATCATACCATCTGTTTTCCGACCCTCTTGATGCCATCTCATCAACTCGGCGTCGGCGGGGTTCGAGAACAATCGCTTCATGCGATCTTTCACTGGCAAGTACCACATCACCATGGCCGGAATCTTTTTTCCTGGCTCAACCAATGTATTTGGTTCGGCAACAGCACTATCGGTGGCACTGTTATCCTTTTTGTACCTACTCGCCCCACAAGTTGGACACTTCTCCAAGTCAGCGTATTCATTGCGATAAAGTACACAGTGATTAATACATGCATGGATCTTTTCCACACCAAGTGATAATGGACATATCAGTTTCTTGGCTTGGTACGTGTTAGCTGGCAACAAGTTAGGCTTAGGAAGTATAGCTCTAAGGAGACCCATCAATTCATTAAAACTAGTATCAGACCAGCCGTGCCTGGCCTTCAATCTAAGAAGTTCTAGCACCGAACGCAACACTGTATACTGCATGTCACATCCCTTTGATTGATCGTACAAAAGATCTTTCGTTGATTTCTGCAACGCCTCCCAATTATTTAAATCTTTTGCTTTCTCTGTTAGGACCTCTGGTTCAGCGTGCCGCAACATATCCTCAAGATCAAGATCAATATCAACCTCTGCGGCGTCAAAACCAGTGCCGCCAAAATCACCAGTCATTTGACGAGACATGTCATCAATTATAAAATCCTCTGCCTGATCGAACCAAATATCACCAATCTCTACAGGAGGGGCGACTTCTCCGTGATAACTCCAAACTGTATATTTCTCCACAAATCCACGCTGAATTATGTGTCCCAGGATTACATCCGGATCTTTCCACATCTTCTGATTCTTGCAATCCACGCATGGACAAAAAATATCCTTCCTACTCTCTCTCAAAGCGTGTGTCTTAGCCTTGTCAATAAATGTTGATGCTTCTCTCATGAACACCGGATGAGTTCTCCGTGTCTCATACATCCATGTCCGATCCATCTAAAAAATTCACAGCATTAATTAATATTATATTGCCGGTGTTTTCTAAATAAACAAATTAAACTTAATTCATACTTTTTAACTAAAACCTCATTCACAACAAATAATAATACGGAGACAATATTAGCTACCAAAAAATGGTTCAATCAAAAAAATAAAATATTTGACCTACAAATTACATACATATATAGCACAAAATACCAATTCGCACAAATTTACATATCTTCGCATTCAACCAATGAAATTTTACAAAAACGGAAGCAAATGAAGGAGATGATCGAACACATTACCTTTTATATTGATTTCAATCGAAGATTTTAACTCTACCAAAAGAAAATGCCTATTTTTGGAGAGAGAAACCGAGTTAAAATAAATTCAAATATCTTCACATTAAACCAATAAAAACTTTTAAAAGTGGAAGCAAATGGAAGAGAAGATCAAACATGGTACCTTTTGTATTGATTCCAATTGAAGAATACAAGTTGAAAACCTTCCCCCCTATAATTGCATTTTTTTGGAGAGAGAAACACCAAGTTCAAATGGCACTGTCGGGGGGTGGGAGCTGTTTTATAGTGCATGATCGCGTGCGGTTCACTTAACGAACCGCACGGGATAATCATTATCCCATGCGGGTTCTTAAGAGGACCGCACGGGATAAGCATTATCCCGTGCGGGTTCTTAAGCGGACCGCACGGGATAATCTTATCTCGTGCGGTCGGCTTAAGGAAGCCGCACGCGATAATGAGTTATCCCGTGCGGTCCGCTTAAGCCGACCGCACGGGATAACTTATTATCGCGTGCGGTTCAACAGCCGGCCCCCTCGGGACCGGTTTTTCCAGGCGCGGCCACTTATGGCCCGCCTGGAAACGGTTGGGGGCCTCGTCCAGAAAGCCCCTTTCTGTAGTAGTGCATGTAGATGTAGACATGTACAGTGACACAGAGAAGACATGGGTCCAACCAAAGGGGCCCGGCCGGGAGCAGGAAACGAACGCCGTCGTTCTCTTAGTCTCGGCTTCTCGCACTCCTGAGTCCGCTCCAAATCTTTACATCTCGCAACAAGTACTATTGCTTTCTCAAACCGACAGGCGATCGCCGAACAGACGAGTCGCCATGGGCGCGAGCAACAAGCCGAGTCCAGCCTGCGAACGCTTCTTGGGTCAATTGTCATGGTATACACACGAACCTGCCGGACAAGTTGGCCCAGAACGGCAATGTGAACGAACGTACGTGCGGGACGAGTTGGGCCGAAACGGGATCGGCACGTGACGTGCCGGATTAGGCCGATTGCACGCGACGTCGGCCCACGGGCGATTTCTCGCGGGGCCCAATGCTCTCGGGCGCTGCTGCCTGCTGGTGTCCGAGGAAGGCGCCCGTTTGATGAATAAATTCATTTGAGGTCTCTTAATTTTACACCGAATTCGATTTTCGTCGAACCCAAAAACCACATACAATCGGTCTCTGAACTGTCAAAACCAGTGCAAACAAAGTCTCTCGGTGGTTTTGGCTGACTACATGCTGGTTTGACTAGGTTTTCGTCCCACGTGGCGCTTACGTGGCAATTCGATCCCCAAAAAATAATAAAAACCGTGGGTCCACATGTTAGCTACACACAAAAAATAATTAAAAAATGGTGGGGCCCACTTCTCAGCGCCCCTTCTCCTTCTCTTCTTCCTCCCTTCTATCTTTCTCGCCGCAGAGGAAGAGAAGCAGCGAGCGCGAGTGCAGTTCAAGCGGCGGCGAGTGGTCAGCGGGGGCGGGCGGTGGGCGGAGGCGCGGGACGCAGAGGCCGGAGCGGCCGCAGCCGAGGCGAAGGTGGAGAAGGCCGGGAGGGAGTGGGTGGGGTGTAGGTGGTGGTGGTGCGGGGAAAGCGCGCGATGGTGGAGGGAATTGGAGGAGGAGGGGGTGGATGTGGGTGGCGGAGCTGCTCCAGGCTCCGACGCTGCTCCTGCATGGCGGCGAGGTCATCGCCGCCGACGTCCGCCTGCACCTCCATCGCTGTGGTGATGGGGACGACTCTTTCTCCCCCTCTCCCCGGTCTCCCTTTCTTCTCTACAGGGGACAGCGAAGGAGCGCGGGACGGCAACCGATGGTGGACAGCCGCGGCGGCGGGATGGAGCTTGGCGAGGGAGCTTTAGGGCGGCGGCGCCAGCGATGACGGGGACGACTCTCTCGCTCTCTCCTTCTCCCTGATCTCCTCTTCTTCTTCGTGAGGGACAGCGAGGGAGCGTGGGACGGTGCCCCGTTTTGCCGGTCGGCCGATCCGTCCTGCCCGTAGCCCGCTTCGGCCACCGCTCGCCTCGCTCCGCCGGCCGGCTAGCCGCCTCGACCATTGCCCGCTCCGGCCACAAGCAGGGGAGAGAGAGAGGATAGAGAGAGATAAGATAGAGAGAAGAAGAGAGAGAGAGGGGATAGAGAGAAGGAGGGAGGAGTGAGGCTGACATGTGGGTTTCATATGGGTCCCACTATTTTTTAATTATTTTTTGTGTGTAGCTGACATGTGGGCCCCACATGTTTTACTATTTTTTCGGGATCAAATTGTCACGTAAGCGCTACGTCAATACCGCATGGGACGAAGACCTAGTCAAACCAGTCACGTAGTGTCGAAACTTGGTTTCGGCAATAAGAATCTGGGGGTAACAGTCAAGCGCCAAATACGATGGGTTAGTATGCAAAAGGAATTTAGACAGGTTCAGGCCCTCTCTTCGAGAGGTAATACCCTACTCCTGTTTCGGGGATTCGATCCGTCGAGTGGTTTATTGATCTCTTGATCTCTTTCAATATATGCTCTCGTGAGTTTGTGTACTCGCCTTATCCCCCTCAAGAGATGCCCTACCCTCCTTATATACTCTTGGAGAGTAGGCTTACAAGTCGGAGACCCAATCACACTCTATGTCGGACTCCTCAATTTTACCAACTTTAGACTATAGACCGTTACCTTATCATAATGGTAACGTAATACCCAAGTCCTAAACCAATTTACATAATCATAAGTCACAACCTATCCCCTATGGTAAGTCGAATAAGCCAGCCGTGAGGGTATCTGGTACCCATAATCTCCACAGTAGCCCCCAAGACCTTCACAGTCGACGAGATAACTTTGCCTCGAACCAGAATAACACATAGCCGAATGACTCCTTAGCCGAGTGCTTCTATCACCGAATGCTTCTATCATCTCTGCCTGAGTCTCCCGAGTACTTTATCATCTAATAGAAAGGCTGTGAAGGGCTGAAAACATCTCAAAAATTTCTTAAGAATAGATATTTAGGTCCATCGACTGATGCACCTAATTAGGTGTAGCCCCCGACTATGTGTTTAGTTAAACAAACTAAGCATATAGTCAAGAACTATAATAATCATACTCTCCTGAGTTAAATAAATGCCTAGCCTAAGCCAAAATCAATCATAAAAAATCATATAACACATAACCTCATAATCAAGGCATAGTGTATAATGAATTCTGAGTACTCGGCAAGCTCATGCTTATCCGAGTCGTTTTGCCTGAGTCATCTCAGAATAAACAACTCAGCCAACCCTCATGGGTAGAAAATCTGAGTTAATAATTCATCAATCATCTGAAAAATATGACCAAAATATTAAATAGCTCCAGCCATAATATCGGTCTTAATCAAAAAGAGCACACCAAGGTGGCAGAAAAGCATTGATATAATATAAAATCAATTGCTTTGTAAAGACCAAACAACTCCTGTAACCCATAAAAAAGTTACCAGGACAGTTATAAAAAACTTTACTATTTGTCATCTTCCAAGTTGCATCGTATCAACCTTCAACAAGTTGTGTAACTGCTGTATGAAAGGATTTTAAAGGTATTGGGCAGTGAGACACGCGCATATTGCTAGAGCAAATCTGCTTAAGTCCCTAGAGACACGTGTCAAGCCACACCTATAATATGGGCCGTAAGCTTCTCATGGGTCTCGGCCCAATCACAAAAAAACCTAGCGATACCCTAAAATCTCTGAAGCGCCAGCGTCTTCCCCGCCGCTTCATCTTCTTATCCGAATGGTTATCCCTCATGGGATGCACCAAAATAGATTTCATAATTGAATCCCAACTGGCACAAGAACTCATCTTGACGAAGAAAACTTGACGCACAACCCCTACCTGGCACGCCAACTGTCGAAACTTGGTTTCGGCAATAAAAATCTGGGGGTAGCAGTCAAGCGTCAAACACGATGGGTTAGTATGCAAAAGAAATTTAGACAGGTTCAAACCCTCTCTTCGAGAGGTAATACTCTACTCCTGTTTCGGGGATTCGATCCGCCGAGTGGTTTATTAATCTCTTGATCTCTTTCAATATGTGCTCTCGAGAGTTTGTATACTCGCCTTATCCCCCTCAAGGGACGCCCTACCCTCCTTATATAGTCTTGGAGGGTAGGCTTACAAGTCGGAGCCCCAATCACACTCTATGTCGGACTCCTCAATTTTACCAACTTTAGACTATAGACCGTTACCTTATCATAATGGTAACGTAATACCCAAGTCCTAAGCCGGTTTACATAATCATGAGTCACATCCTATCCCCTATGGTAAGTCGGATAAGCCAGCCGTGAGGGTATCCGGTACCCATAATCTCCACACGTAGGCGTCATGTCAGTCAAAACCGTCTTCCAAACCATCGAGGGACCTTGTTTGCACCGGTTTGACAGTTCAGGACCGGTTGTATCTGGTTTTTGGGTTTTAGGACGAAAATCGGATTCAGTGTAAAGTTAAGGGACCTCAAATAAACTTATTCCCCCGTTTGATGTGTGGTCTTGTGTTTTTGTCTGCCTGATGATCCGTGGACCACGTCGATGCCAATCATTTCAAGTTCTGATGCTTCATATCATCAGATGCAATTGGGGTTGTAACCGGACAATTTCACAGGCAGGCAGTGGGGCCTTTGATCAATCTGTACAGCCTGCAATGTGTGTCCTGATCTTGCTGTAGCTGAAGAGTGTGCATCTGGCTACTGTTTTCTGAGCTTGTTTTAGGGCATTGCTCATGTACTCTTTTGTTTGCGGGAACATCTAATGCGAGGTAACAGCCTTTTAGAGGACATCTTGAGCCATCCATGATTGAATGCTTTGCTTGGGGAGTTGAACATGGTATCGATGAAAGAAAGAGAACTGCTTTACTACGTGTTAATTAACCAGTCGTCGGTGTTCAGGGGGATGTTTGCAAGTAAAGTAATCTTTTATAATGAAAGTATAAAAGGCCTCCGTCGTTAGGAATTACTACTCTATATGATTGGTACGAGATACAAAGGTGAAATCATGTGATTGTTAAGAACTAATTAAAGGTCGTGAATTGTTCAACGGTCAAAAAATTATTACACGTTTGGTGTGATGGCGGGGAAATGGTATACTGTGCTCATGATTTTAACTTCAACGGTGGCAAATGCTAACGAAAATGTAACCGGTCAAATACTTCAAAGCTGCATCCTAAATGCAGGTCCTCTCACTCACGGCTCACTGGGCCTGAGCACTAAATCCACATTCTCTGGTCCCACCTGTCACCGTCCCAGCCCCACCCCGGCCAGAGAGTACAGCGTAATCAACACTTCAATAACAATCCACATTTCCGCAATTGATAATCCTTACGGGGGAACAACGAAAATCCTCTTCAGCTACCATTTCGACCATGCAGTTAACTCACTGACGGGTGCGCCCCACCAGACGTGGGCCACCCTATATCATTCGAAATTTCGAATCGAATCGGTGCGAGTGATGAGTAGAGAGTAGTTAACGGTTAATCAGGACTTCAGGAGCACACATACTCGAGCGAAGCACCGCACCCGCCACCTCCCCGTCCGACGACGACGAGGCCACTGCGCGGTGGGGCCCACATGTCGGCACCAAAATAATTTCGTCTTGGTGTCTTCTCCCTCTCCTCGCCTTCTCCTCCCATTTCGTCGGCCTCTGGACTCCTCGCCACCTCCCCAAATTAGCAGAAGCCGCCCCACGCGCACGTCCGCGCCGAGGAGGAGCTGCCTCGCGCGCCCTTCGAGGAGAGACCGCGGCGAAACCCTAGAGGCTGCGCCGCCGCTCGCCGCTGGCCGCGGCGGGTGGTGGGGCAGGGCCTGACGACGACCGGTTCAGAAAGCAGTAAGATCTGAGGGAGCCGTGCTGTTCTGTAGGTTTTGGGGTGGGGTTAGGGTTGCAGGGGTTTGTTTGGTGTTGCGGCGGCGGCGGCGGAGGGGTTCATGGCGGGGTCCAAGTTTGGGTCGTTCAAGTCGGAGAAGGGGAGCTCGGCGGGGGCGGCGGCGGGGGCCGGGGCCGGAGCGGCGGCGCAGAGGAGGGACCCGTATGAGGTGCTTGGGGTGGGGCGTAATGCCACCGAGCAGGAGATCAAGAGCGCCTTCCGCCGCATGGCCCTCAAGTAAGTAAAGCCTCTCGGATTTGCGCACTCGAATGCTTTTGTAATGTTCGGGAGGGAAGGATTTTGTTCAAATTTCCGAGGAACAGAGTGCACTTTAGGTCAAATTGGCTCATTTTGAATAAATTTATCTCTTGTAACACCAGCACAAGAGCTGTTTACTGAGCTTTTTGAACCGTGTATATTAGATTTAACACCAAACCAGGCCTTCTCCTACATTACGTTCAAAAAGTTGCTAGTATGCTACTTTGCTTTGCTTGTGTGGTAATTGTTGCAGAGCGATAATGAAGTCGTGAGTATTTTCTGCTTTTTGGTACTGCAGGTACCACCCAGACAAGAATGCAGACGACCCTGTTGCCTCGGACAAGTTTCAAGAAGCCACATTCTCTTACAACATACTGTCAGATCCAGATAAGAGGCGACAGTATGATTCCTCGGGATTCGAGGTAGTTTATGGGATGGAAAAGCATGATTGAGTTGTTTGATCTGCTTGATTTCTCCTCTCACTGTAATGCCTTTTGCTATCTTTCAGGCCATTGAAGCAGATAGTCAGGAACTGGAGTTGGACCTGTCAAGTCTGAACACTGTAAATACAGTGTTTGCTGCCCTGTTTAGGTAGGTTGTTTAAGGATAGCCATTTACTTAAATCTTACTTAACCGATTATTTAATTATGCTTATGTTTGTATAGCAAGCTAGGTGTACCAATCAAGACCACAGTTTCTGCAACAGTTTTAGAGGAAGCATTGAATGGGTCGGTGGGAATTTCCCAACTTGAGCTTGGCCAATCCGTCTGTAGGAAGGTATTCAACTACCTCCCATAATTTACTTTCCATTTTTTCCTGTCAGTGAATAATGTTTCAGATTTCACATGTTGGCAGGTGGAAAAGCAATCAGCTCACTTTTATTCTGTGGACATAACAGATAAAGAAGCCAAAATGGGGTTAGTGTGTAGAGTTCAATCAACTGCTAAAAGTAAATTCAAGGTTAGTTGCTAACTTGTTGTTAGTGTTTGTCCGTTATGATCTTTTGACAGTAACTACTCCATTATACAACTTTGGCTGATAAGCATTGCCGCCTCCTAGTTGTGTGTTGAAAAGCTTAGCTGACTTTAGCTGTTACTTTCTATTTTCCCTTCTGAACAACAAGAAATGTGGTTGTGATGTGATGTGAGCATTTGTTCTTGAAAAACTATTTACGGTAAAAGGTGGCAATGTTAATTGCTATAATAATGGACGTGGGTTAGCCGTCTGTCTGTTTGTTTTGAGATTGCCATGATATCTAATTATGATATTTGAAAGTAAAAACAATCAAGTACTTGATACATGTATAATTGTACACTGTAAGCTTAGCAAGTTTTGCATGCACAAATTCTAAGGTAAGTTTATCTTTCTTTCAGTTGCTATATTTCGAGCCTGAAGAAAATGGTGGGTTAAGCCTTGCTTTACAGGTATGCATAGTCTGTTCTTACATTTTGCTAGTCTTAGAAACAAACTAAAAATAGGTTAAAAAAATACTCCTATTTGGGACTATCCGACTCAGTGTGTTTTGGAATTTCATGCTAGAAGATTAATAGACTATGTTACAATTGGCTGGTACTTCTTTTTCTGTGAATTTTACTGTAATCTTGAGTGCACCACTTCTCCACTAGTAACAGTTGACAAAGTATTGTTCCATCACAACTGTGGAGCAAGTTAAACTCAGAAAGCCTCCTGGTAGATGTATTTGATGACTATTCTTCCTGTAAATAAAATACTTAAGTGAGCCTTCTGTCTCATAATATAGATGGAAAACTTTCCATATTCGCATAACTAGTGAACTTCGAATTTTATGATTTTGTGTAGTCAATGTTGCAAGGATGGGCTGTACGATACAAAATATTTACTGCTTAATGATGCCTTTAGGAATCCAGGGACCTCGACATTAAAAAGCTTTTTTCTGTTTAGCTTAACCTGGAAAGATTCTTCTTGTTTATATGTGGTTTTATGCACCATAGAAGGTTAGTTTAAATTAGCAGAGCACTTGAAAAGTCACTAGCACAACAAATTCAGGTAATGCAATGGGATTAATCCTGGTTTTCTATTTGTGATGGACTTGGATGCAAGTGTACAGGGAATTAACTTAGTATAATATTTCAATTCCCAAAGAGTCTATATGTCTGCGTGGAGTACTCAAACATCCGCAACTGACATCTTTTGCCGAAGGCCTCCTTCCAAGTTATATTATTCCCTTTGGAATAGATTCTGGTCTGTAGGATTGACTATTAACATGTTGCTTTGCAAATATACTGCTTTTCCATCCAATTTTCATTCTATCCGGTATCCAATGAGAAGGATTTTATACTTATTGTGCTAGTCTTTGATGTTTTGGGTATGGTTTCAGCTAATGTATCACGTTAGTGCAGGAAGACAGTGTAAAGACTGGGAAAGTTACTTCTGCTGGAATGTTCTTTCTTGGCTTTCCAGTCTATCGTTTTGAACAAAATAATTCGGTGAGTTTGCAAGCTATTGTCTGGCTACCTCTCTATGTTTTTGTTTTTGGTGCCTCTTTACCAGCCCTAGTTACTGCCAGGTTGCTGCTGCAAAGGATCCTGATAGTGCATTCTTTAAAAGATTGGATGGCTTTCAACCATGTGAAGTAAATGAACTAAAAGCAGGGACCCATTTTTTTGCTGTCTATGGTACACCATCTATTTTGTTGTTTGTATTATTTTGTTATCCTTCATGATTTACAATGGCTTTAAAGAGATCAGTCACTTCATTTAGGTGATAATTTCTTCAAGAGTGCAACCTATACTATAGAGGTTGTATGTGCTGAACCCTTTTCTACTGAAAAGGAGAAACTACGAAGCGTGGAGGCAAAGATACTTGCAAAACGATCTGAGCTGTCTAAATTTGAGTCCGAATATAGAGAGGTATAATCCAATCTTTTAAATTGTTTGTGTCTGCAAATCCAAGAGATAGTGTTGTTAATAGCTGAAATTTGCAGGTCTTAGCGAAGTTCACCGAGATGACCAGCAGATATGCTCAAGAAATGCAAACGGTGCTGTTTGTATTTGTGAAATACTCCCTAGTTCATTTCTGCTTCTGACCTTGTTCTGATATCATGCTCTCTGTAGATCGACGAGCTTCTCAAGGAAAGGAATGTAATTCATGCTTCCTACACCAACAACCCAACTCTGCAACGGAGTTCCAGTAGCAACAAAGGGAAAACATCCTCTAAAGAGTCCAAAAGTGATGATGACCAAACTGCGAAAAAGGAAAAGAAATCGAAGAGTAAGTCCATGGAGGGATCCAGAAGTGATGATGATGGTCCTAGAAAGGAAAAGAAACCTAAGGAACGACTTCGAAGGAAGAAATGGTTCAACATCCATTTGAAAGTAGACAAGAGAAGACCCTGCTGAGGAAGGTAGTGTGTTATTTGATAATAATATATTTTGATTTGAGGTAGCTTCTGCAGTATTTAGTTATCTTCCTCTGTGATCTTTAGGTATTCCCTGCAAGTTGCTGCTCCCAGGAAATGGAACCCAAGGGAGTTGCTCCGAGAAGAAATATATTTTTCTTTATCGTCCACTCCAGGGGATCAGCTAGGCAGGAATCTCAATTTGACATTCGGAAAGACACCCTCTTCGCATATTTTTTTCTCCTGTGACGTAACAATTTGTTTCCTGAAAAGTCAGGAGCCTCAGCGGTTTCAGAAATGATGTAAAAAATTACGTGTAGTGTTCTTTTGGGGATCTTACTGGCGCTGTATTCGTTCACCCGGAACCAAGATGGTTAATGATGTGTTTATACAGCTTCAAGAAACTGTCTTATGTTGTACACTGCAGCCAGAATCCAATTAAGATTCGTTCAAATTTTTAGGTGATGGCTATTTTGATCTATACTACCTGGCACATAAGGAAATGCGCATGTTATGATCTTATTGCCTATCTACACAATCGATTAAACATCAATGACTGAGCATTTTTGCATGGGCATGTTACGAATTATGATATGCTTAGCATAACTTCTTTAGAAACTCTATTTTTTTTCCTCCGTTTCAAATTACTTATCGTTCTAGATTTATTCTAAGTTAAATATATTTTATATTTATCTTTGACCATTAATTTTTAAAATCTGTGTAGTTTAACATTATGTGAATTATGTATTATGAAAGTATTGCTTATGGTGAATAAAAATAAATCCAATGATGTTAAATTATATAAGTTTATAAAAATTGATGATCAAAGATTAAAATATTTGATTTAGAACAAACAAAGAACATCAAATAATTTGAAATGGAGGCAGTGAAAAGTTCGTAAGAGAACTTCCTTTCCCTCTTGAAGTTACACATTTCTGATTTAGCTACATGTCATAGAGAGATTCAGTTTGGGTGGTTTCTCCATCAACGTACTCAACAACGGCCGAGCTAATTAATAGTCATGCCATTTACGAAAAACCCGGAGCTACAAATGAACGTCAATGGTTAACTCGGGGAACGTTAATGGAGCTGAAAACGGCGATGAAACAAGGCAAGGCAGTTATAGAGGGAAAACTGTTTTAATCACCCGGATGGATATCCACCCATTTATTATATATAATAATTTTTTTAAAAAAATTAATAAGATAGATCAATATGTAGGTCTTGTTTGATATAGCTCTGGCTTCCAATTACAACTTACCTAGAGCTGGAGCTGTGCCAAACGGTATAGATTCTTATTTTTTGGAACGGAGTTAGTAGAATTGCTTCACAAATTTGTAATACGGGGGTGGAGCTGAGTTTTTGCTGCTGCACAGCTCCACTCCACCTCAAAAGACCCACTACCCTTTAAATTTTTAGTGTATTTACACCAAAATACCACTGACTACCCCTTCCTACCTCCTCTCTTCCCCATCTTCCTCCCTTGACAGCGACGGCGGGTGGTGGTGGTGGCGGGCGGGTGGCGCGGCGCGCGAGGGCCACGGGCGGCGACAGCGTCGGCAAGTGGCGCACGGGAGGCGCACGGGAGGCAGCACGCGGGCAGCGGCGCTGGGTTGGCGTCGCGGGGTCGGCGTCGCGGCATCGGCAGGGCGATGCGCAGGAGCAGCGTCGGCGGTGGCAGTGGCAGGGCGACGCATGTGCGGCGGCGCGTAGGCTGAGTGGTAGCGGCGGCGGCGCGTGGGCTGAGCGGCAGCGGTGACGGCGGCGACAGCAGCGCGACACTAACTAGGTGTTCGACGAAATGCCAACAAGGGACGTGGTGGCGTGGAGCTAACCAATCTAGCCAAATACTTTCATACCCTATTCAGTTCCTATAGGAGCCGGCTCTCACTGGAGTTGGAGTTTAGAGTTGGGAGTTGGAGTTTGGAGCCCTACCAAACGAGGCTGTAATATATCACTCCACAAACATACAAGTTAAAATTTAACTTCTATAAATTGTAACAAAAATAACAAACAAAACTCAAATTACTATACATATATATGCAGTTAAATTTGTTATTTTTGTTACAAATTATAGAAGTTGAATTTGTGGAGTTATATTACATATTAATCTATCTTGTCAATTTTTTTGAAATCTTTTCATAACCATTAGTTGACATGCAATAAACGATAAATGTTCATTAGAATCCATCTCCAATTACAAAGAGCTAAAGGTAGTAAAAACCAGAGCATGCAAATATGCAATGCACGTTGATCCAGGAATAGTATGCACCTCTCCTCTTCTTCCTCCGAGCTACGACCTCTCCCCGCCGCTCCCTCCCCTCCATTTCCTCTCCTCCACCGCCTCCAACTTCAGCCACCCCAACTCCTCCCCCCCTCCTCTCCTCGCATTTCTTTGACCCACCATTCCACCCGCCGCGCGCGCCTCAAACGCTAGGAGAGGGAAGGGAAACTTCACAGGTGAGAACCACCAGAGCGAGAGCGAGAGTACCAAGAAGCAGCAGCAGCCATGCGTCCGTCCCTCCTCCTCCTCCTCGTCGTGTTTGCCGGCGTCCTGGCCGGCGGGGCGCGCGCGGGGCCGCCGGTGGTGGGCGAGAAGCTTTCGCCGGAGTACTACGGCCAGACGTGCCCGCGCGCGGAGCGGATCGTCGCGGAGGTGGTCCAGTCGAAGCAGATGGCGAACCCGACGACGGCGGCCGGGGTGCTCCGCCTCTTCTTCCACGACTGCTTCGTGAGCGGGTGCGACGCATCGGTGCTGGTGGCGGCCACGGCATTCGAAAAGTCGGAGCAGAGCGCGGAGATCAACCACTCGCTCCCGGGGGACGCGTTCGACGCCGTGGTGCGCGCCAAGCTGGCCCTGGAGCTGGAGTGCCCCGAGGTGGTGTCGTGCGCCGACATCCTGGCGATGGCGGCGCGCGTGCTTGTCACCATGACCGGCGGCCCACGCTACCCCATCGCCCTCGGCCGCAAGGACTCGCTGACGTCGTCGCCGACGGCGCCCGACAAGGAGATCCCGCAGGCCAACTTCACGATGGACCACCTGATCAAGATGTTCCAGGACAAGGGGTTCACGGTGCAGGAGATGGTGGCGCTGTCCGGCGGCCACACGCTGGGATTCTCGCACTGCAAGGAGTTCGCGGAGAGGATCTACGACTACAAGGGGAAGCCAGGGAGCGTGGACCCGACGATGAACCCAGTGCTGAGCAAGGGTTTGCAGACGGCGTGCAAGGAGTATCTCAAGGACCCGACGATCGCGGCGTTCAACGACGTGATGACGCCGGGGAAGTTCGACAACATGTACTTCGTGAACCTGGAGCGAGGGCTCGGCCTGCTCGCCACGGACGAGGAGATGTGGTCGGACCAGCGCACCAAGCCGTTCGTGAAGCTCTACGCCTCCAACGCCACCGCCTTCTTCGACGACTTCTCCCGCGCCATCGAGAAGCTCAGCCTCTTCGGCGTCAAGACCGGCGCCGCCGGCGAGGTCAGGCGGCGCTGCGACGCCTACAACCACGGGCCCATGCCCAAGTGATGATCTGATCTGATCCATCGATCGATCACCCGCGCGCGCGCCCGGTTACGACGACGATATGATCATTGATCATATTATAATTAAGTTTGTCGCTAAATCAATTGTTTTTCATTTCGTTTTATTTTTGTGTGCGTGACTTCTTCTTCATCGTTGGTGTGTTAACGTTCGTGAATAAGCTAGATATGTGCCGAGTTTCCTGTTCGATTCAGTAATTTAATTTCTGCTCGTACGAAAACTGAAGGTCACTCTATGTGCGTGCGTGTTATTTATTTGTACAAGCTGGTTGTTTTCCCTTTGGATTGATTTCTCCCGAGTCCTGACGTATATCATATTGCTTTTGAATCAAAGTTCCACTTGAATTTGTAGCAATCTAAATCATTGTTTAGATGACAAAGTATTTTTCAGTGACAGACCAGCTGGTAAAATGATACTAGTTCAAATGGACAAATCAGTGTTTTTCATGACAGACCAGGCCACAGCCGCCTGCAATACATCCACGTCAGAATATGTGCGTTCTTTTGATTGGTTGGTTCTGTAGAAGTTGCGTCATCGTCTATCCTAAGGCGGCACGATGGTAAGGGAGTGTGGAACGAGAAAGGAGAAAGGAGATGATGGAGAAAATAAGCAAAACTACATGAGTCATTAGTATATAATTAATTAAGTATTAATTAATTTAAACTTAAAAAATGGATTAATATGATTTTTCAAAGCAACTTTCGTATATAAAATTTTTACACTAAACGATGACGTTTAGTAGTTTGGGGAGCGTGTGCGTGAAGAATGAGAGAAATCTCCTCTCTTTGTCCAGCAAACGAACGCACCCTAAATGCACATGGTTTATGAGAGAGATATTTAACTATTTCTCACTTTTACATGCGGCGTTTAACAATTTATGACTAAAACCACATGTCATAGACACATTAGGACTCACATGTCATAGACATATAAGTGACAAATTGTTAAACGTCAAATCTAAAAATAGTAAATAATTGAATGCCCGCTTTACACAACACATGTAATATACCACTACATCAGTGTCAAGGTGTTAACAATAAAATTTGGTAAAGTTGTGCCAGCAATTAAGATTGGATCCAAGGCGGATTTGAAGGAATAAAGGAGTTTTCTTAAACGGGCAGCGTATCGGCTGGAGCCGTATCGGCCAATATGGAATCGGACTTGGTTGAGCCGATACAGGTAAACTAGATCGGACTCGGTTGAGCCAATACGGATAGCTTGGTTTTATGTTGGTTTCAGTGGAGGGCTTAAAGATATTACCGGTTAGGAATTGAGTCCAGATAAGACAATTATATCTATTAATTAGGAATAAGAGTTAGTTTTCTTTTTGTAATGTTGTGGTAAGAGTCCACCTAGGACTTGTTTGTTTAGACAAGTTGTAAGTAGTATCCGGCAAGGATAATGTTTGTTTGTACGGGTATAAATATAAGCCCGAAATCTATGTAAAAACAACAACAGATCAATACAACACTTTCGGTGTATCATCACAATTTTTTTTTTACTTTTCGATGAGTTCGTGCTTCGGGCTGGAGGTATGGCTTGTTAAATTACCACATAACTTAGCCAATCTAAGTCGATGGATATTTAGCCGTATCGGCCAAGCCTTTTCTAAGGTTTTGTCGGTATTGGCTAAATCAGCTCATTAACCTAAATTGGCATAGGGTATCTACCATCCCGAAAAGCATTCAAAGACTTAATTGTCTAGATATTATGCATCTTTTTACACTTTGTGCTGCATTAGCCCTAGTTCTAATTAGAATCATGATCTCTAGCCTATTTCTTGTTTGTAATAGGGGTAGCATCGGAGTTTCAGCCGATCTTATCCGATATAGCTACTTAGTCGTGTTTAAATTCCTTTTAATCATGCTTTTCATGTTATATCTGCCCCTCATATAAAAGTATCACTTTAGTTAAATATATTAAGTTTGCCTTAATATATTTATTTAGATTGATATTCTTATATAAGACTATATTAGAGTATTTGCCGATACGGTATCAGTTTTTAACCTAACTATGATTTTATCGGCTAAGATCTGATCTTTGTCAATAGATTACGTATTTACAACCGATGGAGCATGTTTAGGGTTTACTTTGAATTATTTATCTTACACCTTACAGCCGATTCGGTCAGATCGCATCGGCTAGGACTATACGATACGTCATCGGCTGATCGGCTGATCGGCTATCGTACATCTAATATGGTTTTCTTTGTATATCTTGTTGGTTGCAGGGATCAAACGTCCTAAACTCATTTTCTAAGAGTTGGACCTGCACTGGAGTTAAGCAGATCTCCCAGGCCGCCGTATTTTTGCATCAACACAAGGATAAAACATACCTCCTATACACGGGTTAATGAAATATGGTAAAACCATATACCCGATAGTATACGAGAATGTATCCTTTAGTTAAGGAAATGCGGTTAAAAGAGAAGGAAATTATCTTTCTGGAATATGTCAGAGTCCTAGTCGAGGAAGATAAGGTCTCCTCAGTACCGTGTTCTATTCTGTCTCTCCGAGTTCTACTTGGAGAAGGGAAAAATCTCTATTATTTAAGGGATAGATCTCGCCGGACCGTTCTCGGCAACTTATAGTTGACAAAATCAATCAGTTGTTCTATTTCTTATTGTATTCTGAGTGTTTTTTCTGACAATAATCTATATAAACTGGAGTAGTGTTATTACTCACCTTGAGGGCTTGAACTAGTATAAATCTCTATCTCTTGTTTGCTAGATCGACTCTCGTTAATACCCTGGTTCCAACGATCCCCATACTCTATAAATACCCTAGTCGGCATACAACCCGTCAACAATGACGCGCCAGGTAGGGGAGTTGGTGCTTCAAGGTTATGACGAGATGAGTTCAAGAGTATGATCTATTGATGAGGGCTTCTACAACCAACCTGGCCAAGGAGATCCAACCCAGCTAGCCTTCGCTATGGTTCACCCCAGCCGAGCGAGGCCATGACAATGACACGAACGAATACGTCTACTTCACCAGCCGCCTCTCTGTTTCGATCCGAGAACAAGGCGTCGAAATCCCAATCCATCGGCAGACATCCTAAAGTAGCCCAGTTGTCGACTTCGGCCAGCAGGCGTGCGCTGACAAGGAAATCTGCCGACAAGGATGATGCATGGTGTCAAATTCACAAGACCTCTAATCATCCGCTGGTTGGATGCCATGTAATAATCCAAGCAAAATCTGAACTCAACGCTTGTGAGGAGTGAGGGATTCAGTGTATTTCTCCATACAAGGCGTGATGCCCAATCCACAAAACCAAAAGTCACCCCCTAACGAGCTGTAAGACATTCTTGAAGCTTGCGGACCCAATTACCCGAGTTCCATGTTGTTCGATCCATGCTCGTAGAGATCGATCTCGTGCGATGGCTATGGACGACACCCCTTCAGATCGTATGGTGGGTTCCTTCGAAATCGATCCCGACGAACCATCTGTTCTTCTTGTAGGATCGAGATGTTGATTAGAGGGGGGTGAATAGGCGATTATTAAAATCAATGACACCTAATCAAAAGTAACCTAAGTTGCTAGGCTTGGTGAGGGATAAAACTAACTAAGCAACTAGATTATGTTTTGCAATCCTAGGGCGATATGGGCTCAAATATGTCTCTACGAATGTAAATTGCACAAATATAAATGCAATAAGTAAATGAGACAAGAGACAAGAAATTTTTCACCCAAGGTTTGGAAACTCGCCGGTTTCCTACGTCCCCGTTGAGACAAGCCCAACTTTATCGCTCAAACCATGAAGCAACCGCAAGCACCCTTCGTCAAGGGGTGGGCAAGGT
The DNA here is from genome assembly GCA_008326285.1 of Oryza officinalis. Taxonomy (NCBI): domain Eukaryota; kingdom Viridiplantae; phylum Streptophyta; class Magnoliopsida; order Poales; family Poaceae; genus Oryza; species Oryza officinalis. Next base: position 18,742,165 of record BDMV01000006.1, read on the forward strand.
GGGTGCCGGCCCACGAAGCGGACTACCCAAGCTTTGATCACTAGGGTAGTTCTTCCTTCACTCTGAAGGTGGTGAACTCCAAACCACTCACAAATCGGCATCGGGCCTTCTCCACAACCTCCTTGGAGAGGTCACCGGGCAACACCTCCACAAGCCGTCTAGGAGGCGGCAACCTCCTAGAGTAACAAGTAATGGCCTGACTCAAAGATGATCAAGTGTCACACTAGCTCTACAATGAAGCAATGCACTTGTTCTTAGCTCAATCAACTCTCCAACACACCAAATGGATGAACACAAGCTCAAGAGTGTGTGAGAGAAAATGCAAGGGGTGTATGCAAGTGAAGCAAGTGCCAAGAGAGCACCCTTGCTGCTGCTGGGAGAGTATTTATACCCCCACCTACCAAAACTAGCCGTTGGGGTCGAAATACCCAACCTCTGTTGCTTGCCGGTTAGACCGCCCACAATTGTAATGGCTAGAAAAGTAGCTGTTATAGTGCATTTAATGCACTTGGGCATGCAGGCCGGTCAGACCGGGGTTGGCGTGGTCAGATCGCCGGGAGCTCGGTCAAACTGGCCATGGCTCTGACGGCTCTGGATCGCCAAGCCATCGGCATCCAACCGACTCAGATCGGCCCCGGACGGCCGGACAGACCGGCCCACACAAGCCGGTCAGACCAACATTGGGCCTCCGGTTAGACCGGCCTTGGTCTGGGAGTACAAGAATGTGAAAAGCGAACCAACTCCAAATGCAAATGACCTAATGTGACATTTTGATCAACTCTAAGTTTAGGTCATTACCCTTCTTGATAGTATGACAAAGCTAATGCCTCGATCAAATTAAAATTAAAACGCTAGATTTACCATCTTCATTCCATCGCTTTGCGCCATCAATTTTAATCCTTGGTGATCATCCATGGCATATGCATCATGTGGTCCTAACTCAAAATAAATAACTCAAGTACAATTGTTAGTTCACAAATAGTGCTTGTCATTAATTACCAAAATTAACAACAGGGGCCTAAATGCTTCACTTCTTAGCCTGGTCGACTTGGAATCCTCCGATTCAAGTTCTCCGCGCAATGTGAACGTGGTCGACATCGACATTGAGGGCAGGGGTGCGGACGACCGGACACCACGGGGTTCTACAGAGGAGGGCGAGTTCGTCCAATCTCGAGACGCAGTCCCTCCTCGATCGAAGCCTGCCTGTACTCCCGCCAAGAACTTCACCGCTGTCAATAATCTGCTTTGACAACCTGCGTTCGACCTAGTAATCCATCCAAAGACGGACGCGTGGTTAAAGCGAATGGAGTCCACTACCTGGCCCGAGCCTATATAAAAATTCATGTCTCCCTTCTCTTTTGTCTCAATCTCGCGTATACTCTAGTTCCAACGATCTTCATACTTTACAAATACCGTGGTCGGAGTATAAGCTCTTCGACAGAATGATTTTCCAAAATACATTAATAGAATTTTCGAGCACATACAGCTTTCTTAGAAAAATCTACTTTCTAGGATTGAATTACTTGTGATTCGTTCTCATAAGTTAGTTTTTTCTAGGATAGATTATTCCCTACCTACCCTATAGAAAATCCCGGAAGGAACAAGCTGTCCGCTCCGGATCGAACTCTCTTGGGCCCAATCCCCATCCAACTCCATCCTCCCGCCCCACAACACTGCACTGTGCGAAGCTCCCATGCGATCTCATGCATAACCATTAAACTCCCTTAAACTCCACAAATTCACATGCATAACCATTAATCTTCACAAATCACACATTGTTCACTAGCCTATTACACAACCACGAAGGGTCCAAATCGCATGAGAGTTCAAACAAACGATAAAAACACACAAGATAGATAATATAGCCCATGCCCATACATATATAGCCCAACCACCTTAGCCTATTAATAAGAGGACTAACCTCACTACTACTAGTCCCTTCCCAAACAAAAGATAGAACATGGAACACTTCTCCTCCTTATGGCATCAAGTACCAAAAACATCACTCTTGAGGAGGAGAGGGAGGACGAGCCGAGGTGGATGGATGAGGAGAGTCCCGGTGACGATGGTAGACAAAGGCTTGTGAGCTCTCCATGAGTTGCATCCTTCGATCCAAACTACCCACTTGAGAGTTCAACCTTCCAACCGTTGTGTTCAAATGCCCAACATCGGTTCGTAGCCCCCTCACATCATCATGTAAAGCCTCATACCCAGTGCTTAACCTTGACATGTTGTCACTAAGGGTATTTAAAGCCCCTAGCACCGGATTGAAGTAGCCTTGTGGAGGCATTCCAAAGTAGGCATAAGGAGGTGTGAAGAAGGACTCAAAACCTTAAGGAGGAGGTGGAGGAGCATGTTGAGCCGCACTAGAGCCTTCCTCTTGAACAAAGGTAGATGATCTCACTCTAACACCCCTTGGCGATGTAATTTGGAGACGAGGCTTGTATTGCTTATGTTCTATCAAAGGACCACCCAAATTGCCAACTTTTGCATGAATCAATCTCATAATATAAGGGGCATAGTAAATGCCTTGTCCAAAGGTCCCCTTTGAGATTGCAATCTCTTGCTGTTGACGCTGAATCCGTACCGCCGATGAGGATCCGGCGTGCAGACACACGAAAGCCTGGGAGATCTGCTTAGCTCTAGTGCAGGTCCTAAAATTGATGAAGCGTGGGCGTGCCAGTCAGTTTGATCCTGCCACTGACAAGATATACAAAATAACAGAATAAAAGGTCTATCGGCCGATAGGCCGATGGCCAAAGATATCAGCCGATAGGCCGATAGGGCAAAAACAGCCGATCGGCCGGTAGGCCGATGGTGCAGTTCCAGCCGATGCCGATGCCAGCTGATGTAGTTAGAATTTTAATCCATCGGCTGTGTACCGAGCAAACATCTATATAGTAACGATCGGCCGACGATAACATGATAATATAGCAATATAATATAGCATAAACCAATCATATGATAAAATAAATATTGATCTGAAGGTTGAAGCACACATCGGCCGGAGGTCCGATGACACAACATCCGAAAGATATGTAATAAATACTCTGTTGTCATCGGCCAGGGCCAATCTCCATGTATAAAACTCGTGGGCCGATGCAACGTTAAGATAACTCATCGGCTGAAACCCCGATGAAACCCTTATTGGCAGCCAACAAGCAGGCTAGAGATTACGGTTCTAATCATGACTTAGTAGATCAAACTGAACTGATGCAGCACTAAGTATGAAAAGAAACGCAAGACCTAGACAATCAAGCCCTTGACTGATTTTCAGGGTGGTGGATACCTTAGCCAATCTAATCTAGCGAGGCGATTTGGTCGATACTGGCGTGAACCCTAAAACGAATCTCGGCCGATACGATGAAATCGAGAAGCTAAATCAGATTGACTAAGATATATGATAGTAGGTGCTTACGTTGCCAAGATCAGAACATCGAAGCCCTAGCCCCGACAGCGCAGGCAGCCACAACGAGACTTACCCCTCGTAGGAAGGGCATGAACTCGCCGAAGAAGACAAAAGTAAAAAGGTGGCGATGTGCCGAAGTTGTATTGATCGTGTGATAAAAATTACATGAACCTCGGGCTTACATATTTATACCCATAGGCTAACAAAGATCCTAACAGAATACGACTCAAACTTTCCTAAAGATAAAAGAAAACAGATAAAGTCCTTATTGGACACTAAACACACTTTCCTAAAGATAAAAAGGAAACTAACAAATTCTTCCTAATTAATAGATACAAGCCGCATCCTCCTCAAACTCGGTCATCTCTGGATAAGATCTTCCCGAATCTAACAAGAATCCAACTGCTGTTAGTGATTGGTTTAAGAAAACCCTCATCGGCCGATGTAGAATTTTAGGCCGATACTAGTTTCAAGCCGATATGAACCTTGGGCCGATGGGGACTTCGGGGCTTACCAAATTCTGTTGTTAACACTTGCATCATAAGATTAATCACGTCGAATCTCCGGCCTTACATAATGGCATCAATCACATGCCAAGCCACTCCTCGAATGTCATCGTTATTTCCACAACGAGGGAGAATAGTGCCCCTCACAATCCGATTCACCACACTCGAGAGGGTCCTCAATCCTGCCACTTTTCCATAAGTATGTCTCCCACCATCCTCATAAAACCAAGCTAAATCATCAATAGAAAACGGATTGTGGGCATGCTCTTCATGAACATTGTTACCACTGCCAAACCGGATGTTCAAAAGGCTCTTGAACTCCCTTCTATCAATAGAACACTGAACGGTGCCCGACATCCATTTCAAGGCATCAAAATCACCACACACCCACATAGTGGCATAAAACTGTCTAATCAATTCCTCATCATAGTCTTGCCTCAAGGTCACAATGCGATCAATTCCAACTTTACTAAAAAGAGTTTGCAAACCTTCGAATTCAGGAGTTCCATTTATGTTTTTCCAAGAAATCCACTTGTGGTCAGCAAAAGCCTTGCCCGGCTTGTATATATTCTCAAAAACAGATTTCTGAAACAAAGTATGAAACCTTGGATCATTAGAATCATTTGGTCTTCGGAATTGTTCATGGTTCCTAAGGATGGTGTACCGGGTGAGGTTCCTTAGGTCTAGAACAAATTGAATCAACGGATCAACTTCCATCTCATCATCACTTTCCTCCTCATCCTCATCATCGTCGCTGCCATCATCACTCCCTTCATTATTCTCATCCCCCTCATTTTGGTCCACCTCAATACCCTCTTCTTTTTCTTCCTCACTTTGAGCATACTGTTCTGCACTAGACTCCTCTTGCTCGCTCTCAGAATCTTGCACAGGTGCATGACGACCACGACGAGTCCGAGGTGCCATCACTAGATACAAGGAGCAAAAGTGGATATTAGCGAATATTTAGAGAACACTCGTTTAGGTGTGAAGAGAAAATTGCTAAGTTCCTGTCAACGGCGGTCAGAACGCTGGAAACAGGCCGGTCAGACCGACGGCTGAGCGCTGGTCAGATCGCCAGCCAGCGGCCGGTCAGACCGACGACACAGCCGTGGTCAGACCGCCAATGGCGCTGGTCAGACTGCCACCAATAGGAGCATAAGCACAAAATTTCTCCACCTCTACTCAAATGATTCTAAACATGCTAGAACAATATTTCATAGAGCAAGGACATTTATATCAAGAGGAGTGTGTATTTCATCAAGATTTGAACAAGAAGGGGAAAACTACCCTTAGTTCTAATAACGAAATAGCTTGAATTGAGATCAAGCACAAGAGGGAAGTTGATTTACCGGATTGAAGGGATGAATCACACCAAGAAACTACCCCTTATTGGTGCAAATCGAAGAACACCACTTCCTCCACCTAGGGTTCCATGCCATGGATCAACAAATCAATCAAAAGAGCAAGTAATCCCTAGAATAGAAAGACGAGGTGGAGGAGAATCGCTTACGGTGTAACTGGAGCGAAAGCCATGGTCAAACCGAGAGGATTTGGTGGAGGAATGAAGCTAGGGTTTGGTAGAGGAGAGAGATGAAAAGTTTTTGGGTTGGGGATGAGAGGATCTGAATGGGGAGGAGATAGGTTCGAGTAGAAGAAGAAGAGAGAAGGTTTCTGGGCCCACCTTCTCCAGCCGGTCAGACCGGCCCTATGCGGCTGGTCAGACGGCCTGGCCCCCTGTCGGCTGTGCACAACCTTTGCACAATCGACACCCCCACACACAAAAACACCAAATAAAATTTTATTTTGGAGCATTTTAACATGTATGAGTTGAAATATTGCCAATCAATTATAACATTTTGGAAATCATGAATATTTGTAATTTAACTCACTTAAGTGCCAGGAGGTGACTTTTATGGTCTATAGGGGTTTTTGGGCCAAATTGAATTTCAAATAACTTTTGAAAGATTTGGTTTTTGAAATAGATTTGAATACCAAAAACATTTGAAATTGTCCTTTCTATCAACTTTGTTTTAAAACTTTTTTCAAATTCTTCCTCAAAGTCATTTTGGAGATAATTCCCGTTTTGGCCAAAACTAAGAATCTAGTTTGTTCAAAAAGGGCCAAAAGAGCTTTTTTTAACCAAATTTCATTTTTCTTGCAATGTGAGGCTTGGAAAACATATTGGGAACCTTTTGAAACATTTTCCAAGAGAGAGTTTTAAAATTAAGTTGATTTTTTAAAGATTTTGACTTTTGGTCAACTTTGGCATTTTGAAGACTCTTGTAGCACTTTAGTTGTTTTGCTCACTTTTAAAGAGTAGTAATGCACATGTGAGAAGTACAATACTCCCCTTTAATGTGACACGCTCCATTTTCGCAAAGAAGAGCCAAATAGCAATAAATCCAAAGAGAAGAGCCAATAAGAGCAATTTGACAATATGGATTAAAAGTAACCATGGTGTATGATCTCAAGCAACATTTGAGAAATCTATGACATTTAACTCATTCCTCAAGTTGCAAAAGCGGGTTTCATCAAGAGGCTTGGTAAAGATGTCAATATGCTTCGTTTTTGAGTGTTGGACCGGATTGTTGGCTATCTTTATGGTACTATCATTGTCACATAGGAGTGGGGGTTTGGTGAAGCTTATGCCATAATCCAACATGGTTTGTTTCATCCAAAACAACTGGGCACACCAACTACCTGCCGAAACATATTCCGCCTCGGCGGTAGAGAGGGCTATGGAGTTTTGTTTCTTGGATGACCATGACACAAGGGATCTACCAAGCATTTGATAATTACCGGATGTGCTCTTTTTATCCACTTTGCAATCGGCATAATCCAAGTCAGAATAACCAACTAGCTTGAACTTAGCACATTTTGGGTACCATAAGCCAATTGTTAAGGAATGCTTTAAATACCTTAGAATTCTTTTCATGACCACTAAGTGGCACTCTTTAGGAGCGGCTTGAAATCGTGCACACATGCAAACACTAAACATGATATCCGGCCTAGATGCATTAAGATAAAGCAAGCTATCAATCATAGAGCGATAAAGCTTTAAATCTACCGATTTACCTCCCTCATCTAGGTCAAGGTGGTCATTCGTTGCCATAGGAGTTTTGATGGGCTTTGCATCCTCTATGCCAAACCTTTTGAGTAGGTCTTTGGTGTACTTGATTTGGCTCACAAAAGTCCCATTCTTGAGTTGCTTGATTTGGAGTCCAAGGAAGAAACTCAACTCTTCAATCATGGACATCTCAAATTCCCTAGACATCATATCACCGAACTCCTTGCAAAAATCCTCATTAGTAGAACCAAAAATGATATCATCAACATAAATTTGACATACAAAGAAATCATCACCAATGATTTTTGTGAAAAGGGTAGTGTCAACTTTTTCAATTCTGAAACCCTTTGACAAAAGAAAATTTCTCAATCTTTCATACCAAGCTATAGGAGCTTGTTTCAAACCATATAGAGCTTTTGAGAGTTTGTAAATATGATTAGGATTTTTAGGGTATTCAAAACCAGGTGGTTGCTCCAAAAAGACAGGTTAGGCAATTTCTCCATTTAGAAAAACACTTTTTATATCCATTTGAAAAAACTTTATATCAAAACATGATGCAAAAGTAAGGAGGATGCGAATGGCTTTAAGCCTTGCCACGGGGGCGAAGGTTTCACCAAATTCCAAACCTTCAACTTGTGTGCAACCTTGAGCCACCAACCTTGCCTTGTTACTTACCACCAACCCGCTCTCATCTTGCTTGTTCTTAAAAACCCACTTTGTCCCTATGACATTGTGGTCTCTAGGTCTTTCAACCAAAATCCACACTTTGTTTCTTGAAAAGTTGTTGAGCTCTTCATGCATAGCATTCATCCAATCCGTATCACCAAGAGTTTCATTTATATGTTTTGGCTCAAGACAAGAAACAAACGAATAATGTTCACAAATAGAAGCGACACGAGATCTAGTTTGAACACCCGTACTAATGTCATCCAAAACTTGGTCAATTGAGTGATCCTTGAAGAGAGTATTGTGTATTCTTGGTGGCATAGGTGGATTTTGTTCCTTGTCCTCCTCCACATAAATTTGAGCTTGATTTGGCGTAGCGGAAGTAGAGGGTTCAACTTGAGTGGAGGTGGATGGCTTGTCTTCCACTTCAACGGACTTGATGTCACCAACAGAAATGTTCTTCATAGCTCTCATCAAGCCTTCATTACCTACATCATCCAAATTCTCGTGCCCCTCTTGGGAACCATTAGTCTCATCAAATTGAACATCGGCGGTTTCTTCCACAATACCTTGTTCTTGTTGTAGACACAGTATGCCTTGCTATTTACGGCATAACCTAGAAGAAACCCTTCATCACACCGACTTTTAAATTTGGTTAGTCTAACACTCTTTCTGTAAATATAACATTTGCAACCAAAAACTCAAAAATAGGCAACATTAGGCTTCCTCCCAACAATTAGCTCATAGGAAATCTTTTTCAAAAGATGATGCAAATAAAGCCTATTTGTTGCATGGCAAGTGGTGTTTAAGGCTTCCGCCCAAAACGAATCGGAAACACCATATTCATTAAGCATAGTTCTTGCCATCTCAATCACAATAGTCTTTGATATTAGTATTTTTGAACTTAGAATCATTGTCACTCCTTATTTTTTTTGAACTTAGAATCATTGTCACTCCTTATTTTCACAAGAGAAAAGTTAAATTCGTTTTGAGCCCTTTTTGCAAACTTTTTGAAAAGTTCGGCAACAATAGACTTGTCATGCAAAAAGAATACCCAAGTGTATCAAGAATAGTCATCAACAATAACAAGACAATGACTATTGCCACCAATGCTCTTATAGGTTGTTGGACCAAACAAGTCCATATGTAAGAGCTCCAATGGTCTAGATGTAGACATGATACTTTTGGATCGATAAGAGCATGCAACTTGACATCTTTCAAGCCCACACCTAGATCACGTTTTGAAAGTTTGCTCAATTGATGCATACCAACATGAGCTAGCCTACTATGCCAAAGCCAACCCAAAGAAGTTTTTGCAACTAAACACGTTTTCAAATTTGCATCACTTGTGTTGAAATCGAACAAATAAAGATTTTCATAACGAAAGCCTTTAAACACACAAGATTTGTCATGAAGGCTAGTAACAAGAACATCTTGAGGGTTAAATGTGCATGACAAATTAATATCACAAATTTGAGCAATTGAGCAACCGAAAGCAAATTCAAATTTAAAGACTCAACAAGAGAGACATTTGAGATTGATAGATCATTGGTGATAGCAACTTTACCTAGCCCAATTACTTTTCCTTTGCTATTATCACCAAAATTCACTCTCTCTTGTTCTTAGTTGCCCACTTCAAATGTGGTGAACATCTTTCTATCACCGGTCATGTGTTGAGTGCACCCACTATCAAGCACCCAATGGCTTTCACCGGTGTGGTAGTTCACCTATAAAAAAGATCAAGCTCTTTTAGGTACCCAAACTTGTTTGGGTCCTTGAATGTTAGAGACCAAAGCTTTGGGCACTCAAATGACATTCTTTTTACCACCTAGTATAGGGAAACTAACATATCTAGCATGAATGGTGCCATCATGAATCCTCCTAAGCACATAATGAGAATCAAACATGTAAGTCTTAGAAGGCTTACCACCGAGGCAATCATTTACCATATGCTCAACCTCACGGCACTTGTGGCAATATTTACCATTGCTCTTGACAAACCAAGTTGCACGATGAGAATGTTTCTTACCCTTCTTTGGAATGAATCCAAATCTCTCTTTGTTAAGGATGCATTGTTGCTCACTCAAAATTTTGTCAAGAGTGCTCTTACCCTTGAAACACCTCTCCAAACTCTTGTTGAGCTTGGCCACTTGCTCCTTAAGTTCATTGTTCTTCATAACAAGCAAGAGATCACACATAGAGGCACAAGAGCTAGAGCTAGGCATATCCATAAAAGCATCACAAGAAATAGATATGCTAGATGATATAACATGAGAAATATTACAAAGGGCACTATTATCAAGCAAATCACAAGATATACGAACATTCACTTGAGCTCCATGTTGGGTAGTGAAAAAGAGAGTGTCATGAGCTTTCTTAAGTTTCTCATGAGAAATGATGAGTTTTTCATGTGAAATCTTTAGCTCCTCATACAAGGCCTCCAAAAAAGCATGATCCTTTTTTAGAACCTTGAACTTAGCAATCTCCTTCTCACTATAAGCATGGAGCTCTCTAAACATGCACTCTAGCTCATCATAAGTAACATCATCATGATCATCATTACTTTCACTATCATTACTTGATGTTACCTTAGTGGAGCCCTTTGCCATAAGGCAAAATGGAGAGAAGAGTGATGGCGCCTCCTTGATGGCGACTCTGGCCATGTTCTTCTTCTTGGAACTTCCATCATCATCACTATCATCGGCATCCGTACCAGATTGTGACCCAGAGCTCTCTTCATTTGAGTCCCATTGTTTTATAAAAGCCTCAATCTTCTTTTCCTCTTTCTTAAGCTTTTTCATAAGCTTGTTACTTCCACTCTTGTTTTTCTTTGATGACTTGTTCTCTTCATCTTCCTTGGAAGGACACTTGGAAGCAAAATGCCCCTTCTCACCACACTCAAAGCATCTTATGTTGGAAAGGATCTTGTTGGGTCTTCTACTTCTTCTTCTATGTGAGCTAGAGTCCTTTCCTTTTCCCTTTCTTCTTCCCAAGAAATCATTGAATCTTCTTGCAAGAAGTGTAATCTCTTCTTCCCAGTCATCTTTGCCTTCATCCACCTTGGTCTTTCCCTTCTCTTCAACTTCGGCCTTGAGAACAATACTTTTCTTCTTCAACTTGTACATGTTATTGGTGTTGATCTTCCCCAAAAGGCTTGCAGGTGTCATCCTTGATATGTCGGAGTTGATGAGCATGGTGTCGGCCCCTGATTTGATAGCACAGGAAACCATATGTGTTTACAAATACCAACTCCCTGGATCGGTAGGTTGGTATACACACATTACAAATCTGGTACACACAATCTGCATCACATAGTCTTACAATACCAAATATTACATGGGAACCCGAGTAGGTTCTAATAGGCCGTGTCTGACCGGATACAATACCAAATAACATAGGATAAGATAGGATAGCGGAAGCGAGGCTGCGGCGGTCCATCTATACTCCACAGGCATCAACTGGGTATTAGTCCCTATGGTTCCTCCGTACCATCCCCCTCCTCGGGGATCAGTTCGACTGGCATGTCCTCATCATCAAAAACTAAAAGGGTAGAAATATGCAAGGGTGAGTACCAACCGTACTCAGCAAGTCACCACTATAGAAATGCAACAAATGCGTATAGGGATTCAAGGCAGGTTTCGGTTTATTTGCGTAAAGCCAGTTTTCGCGAGTTATTTCACAAGCCTATGACCTAGCAGTTTTAACCATGAAAAGAATTGTCGCAATGTAAAGGTTGTCATTAATTAGGAGTTCCTTCATCACAATTTAACCTTCCCACACATGGGGCAAGGTCACACACGTTGTACTTATCCCAACCTCTTCTAAACAATTTAAAAACATGTGAGTCTAGTCAAGATTAATACAAGTCCCGACACTCATTAACCGCGAGCACGGCTATTCGAATAGTTTAATTTACTCACGCTGCAGTGGATGTACGCTTTTAATCCCACACTCCGTGACGCACCCAACACATGAGACTTGTCACGGCCCGATTTTTCAGTTACCCTCGCATGGCGGCACCCGCTCCAAGGACTATGAATCCCCATTGCACCCCCGGTGCCACATTCCTACCTCGAGCCGGTTGTGAGGGGAGTCCTGGCGCTCCCGGGACTAAAGGTTGCATTATACATATATAAAGCTTTGACGTCATTAAGCCACACACTTCCACATTTCCATACCGATATCCAGAACCTACCATGTCTGGGGTGCCACCCTAAGAGAATAACCTAGACCACCGGGTCTATCCCCACTCAAGAAGTGTGGTCGTACTCGGTTCGTTTCCTGCTTAGCTTCTTGACTCGGTCCTTAACTGACCAGGGTCGGCGGCTTACCGTACCCAGAACCACCCATATTCTATCCGTGCCGCCCCAGTCGAAATCACTTTTGTTTAATTAAGTTTTTGGGTTTTCACAAAGGTTTTCATGCTGTGGGTGGCACTTATGTCTCCACCCGATCTCTATCAATCACTCCCATTGAGTGATCAGTATAACCACATCCACATATCCCACATATGGAGTGTATAACGTCTATGTAAGCAGGGCTAAGCAGTGAGTAAATAATCACGCGTAAAGTAATATACTCAGGTAACAAAGGTGTGTAAATACATAAGGATAAACAATATCAAAGGTAAGGCTTAAGCAAATGTAGGTACACATTTTATAATTATTATGCAATTTTATTTGTAATCAACACATTTATAAAAATAGGATCAACATGTTCGAGGAAGGGGGCGTAGTGACTTGCCTTGCTCAATTGGGGGTTTGTTATTAATTGGCTCAGTTTCCTCCTCGCAGATGTACCCTGTCCGGTTGAATAATAACGTCACGAACTACTCGCTAACATAAAAAGAGCCAAAAATTCCAGAAAAAGAAAAAATAACCAAACCAGTGCCATTGCGTAGATCTTGATTTTTGAAAGATTTTGACGAAAGTTTCGTTCAACTCCGACTTAAAACGAGGGAGATACGGATTTGGAGGATTAATGGATTTTCTGAAATACGGAAATGAATTTATTAAATTGGAAAGGAATATTCCCAAGAATATTCCTTGGCTGTGATGTTGAGAGGGACGAATGTTGGACTTCCTTTTGTGAAGGCTTGGGCTTTAGCCCAGAGATGAAGGAGGTCGGGTAGGGACCTGATATAGACTTTTGGATAGGGGCCTGGGTGGTAGAGGGATATGCATTAGACTTTGGTGAGGAGGGAGCCGTTGGTGAGCTTCGGCCCGGAGGTTATAAGGTAGACTTTTGCAGGTCCATTCTGGGCTCGGTCCGAGGAAACAGGGGACGTTTTCTAGACTTTTGTGGAGGACTATGGGCTTCGGCCCGAAAAAGAAGTGGGAGGTGATTTAGACTTTTTGAAAGTCTGCGGTCAAAGGCCTGCCGGGAGATAGTCAAGACAGTGGGGCCCACCGGCGGGTCCCACCTACCTTCTTCCTTTTTTCTTTTTCCTTTCTCTTTTTCTTCTCTCCTTCTTATCCTCTTCTTCCTTTCTCTTTCTCATTCTCTCTCTTTCTCTGCTCTGTCGGGAGAGAGCCCGAGCGGGCGGGGCGCCGGCCGGGCGGAGGCACCGCGAGGGCGGCGGAGCGGCACGCAGGCGGCGGGGACGGCGCGTAGGCGGCGCGGCGGCTGCGGCCGGTCGGGCTGGCAGCTGCGGCTGGCCGGGCGCGGCTGCGGCCGGGAGAGGCGGGGCAGCGGCGACGTGTGCGCCGGCCACGGCGCTCGGCCGGGAGGCGGCCGGGAAGGCGGCCGGGCAGAAGGAGGCCAGGGCCGATGGCTGGGGTGGGCGCCGGCCGGGCTTGCGCGGCACGGCCAGGAGGTCGCGGCGCGGCGCGGCTTGCGCGCGGCTCGAGGCACAGGGACCTCGGTCGGCGCCTATGGCAACGACATTCGGTCGTGACAATGTGATCCTCCGGTGGTTGTGGTTTTCCTAGAGTGTGCGCTTGGTAAGATGGAGGGCTCGGGCGGCTGCAAGTGTACATGCATACGCATACCTACAGCTAGCTAGCTGCTTGCATGCATGCATGCACACGTTCGGCCAGCTAGCTGTATGGCGCATGCATGGCCGGCTGTGAAGCGACGATCGCTGCGGAGGGCGGCCGCGCAAGGAATGGTTACGGTGCTACGCCTCACGACGTCACCGTGCCGCGGTAACGACGGTAGACGGGAAATGTGGTAAGGAAACAAAAGCAAGAGGAAGAGCAGGAGAGGAGCTCACCTTGCGGCAGCCGGGTAGCGGCGTACCGGGCGACGGTCCTCGTACGAACTACGGTCGTCGAGGTACAGCCTGGGGACGGTCGACCCGCGGATCGTCCTCGCACACCACGTGTTCGATCGGTGCAACAAACGAACACACAGCGTTAAGGAATAAATGTTAGCGGATTAGTGCAAGTTAGGTGTCAGGGGTTAGCGAGTTAGAGGTCAGCGGGTTAGTGAGTTAGAAGTCAGCGGGTTAGATGTTAGGGGTTAGCCGTTGATAAGTTAGTCGTTCTCGGGTTCAAATGACGGCGCGGCGGCCTATCCGTCCTCTTGCTCAACTGAGGCCCAGCCGGAGCCGGCCGCGGCGGAGCAAGCGGAGAGATGGCGGCGTGTGCGCGGGAGGGTGTGGCTGAAGGGAAACAAAGCAAGGAGGAGGAGAAGAGAGGATGGAGAGGGACGGGTTGCGTATTCGGCTATGGCTGCTCTTATATAGGTTCCACCGCACGGGCTCGTCTTGAATTGCCATGAAGACAGGAGCTCGGTCCGACCGGCCATGGCTCTGGCGGCTCTAGATCGCCAAGACACCGACGTCCAACCGGCTCAGAGGGGCCCCGGTCAGACCGAGCCAAGCCTGGTCAGACCGGCCCACACAAGCCGGTCAGACCAACATTGGGCCTCCGGTCAGACCGGCCTTGGTCAGGGAGTGCAAGAATGTGAAAAGCGAACCAAGTCCAAATGCAAATGACCTAATGTGACATTTTGATCAACTCTAAGTTTAGGTCATTACCCCTCTTGATAGTACGACAAAGCTATAAACAAATCTAGAAAATTTGATCGCCCAATGCCTTGATCAACTTAAAATTAAAACGCTAGATTTACCATCTTCATTCCATCGCTTTGCGCCATCAATTTTAATCCTTGGTGATCATCCATGACATATGCATCATGTGTGTCACGCCCAGAAATTCACTACCAGAATTTCCAAAGCAAATTGTGTATTAAAATCCCTGTCCAGGACCAGCCAGGGTACACAAATGACAAAGTTGCCATACAGATCCACGTCTTACAAAACAATAAAAATCTCTTACAAAACTGCAGCGGAAAAAGAGAAACAACTATTCTAATAAACTAAACACTCGCAACGTAGCGACTCCACCCACAGGCATTCCTCGACGGTAGCAACAAGCCTACTCTTCTGAAAAGTCTTCCTCTGAAACAACTCCAACTCTGGTGTGGGGAAAAATAAAGCAAGACTGAGTACTACCCACTGTACTCAACAAGTCATACCGGAAAGGAAAATAATGATGCAAGTAATAACAAAGGAGAGCTGCAATGGTTATTTTGCATAAAATACGCATTTAAAAACAATAGTTGAAACAGTAAAACAGTTGAATTAATTAGTCATAATTAAACCATCACTGTCCAACGCTACACCACGTTGCGACAGGCCCAACCATCCACCTGAACTAAACCATTTCCATTAAGTCAAATTATTAAAGAGTTCAACTAATCACGGTGAATCTGGTTGATCGCCCATAACCGCGGGCACGGCTATTCGAATAGTTTTACTCTGATCAGAGGTGTACAACTGTACCCACAAGACACAGTCCTACAACACTTACGTGCGCCAACATACCACCACGGTACACGGAAAAGGAGCTGTGACAGGACCCTTCGCATAACCCTTCCTAACCAATCGCACCACACCTCAGGTTTCGCCCCCGCTCCCTTCCCGGCAGCGGGCAGCCCCCTCTCGTGCCTTGGTGAATCCGGCAGCCAAGCAACCGGTATATCCCCGGCCGACTCAACTCCATCACGCCCACCCTTTCCGGGGAACGTCGGCTAGGAAAAAGCTATACTCCAAATCCAGCCATTACCCACGCTGGCTTGTGGAAAGTACGGTAATTCTTCCAGGGTTTCCCGCGAACCGGTCCTTAATTGTCATGAGCACGACCATCAAAACCATGTGCTCACAACCCACCATTAATCAATATTTTAGTTGAAACATTTAATTAAATCACCCACGATTAACCATCGCGAGCCAACATGAAATAACCATCATTAAGTATTAATGAAGCTTTAAATATCCCATATTGTGAGCTAATGTTTCTAAGCAGGGCTAAGCAAGTTCTATTGTAGCAACTACTCAAATTATTTCCCAAGCTATCAAAGGAATAAGGTAATTGCAATATAAGGCTGAGTACAATAGGTAAACTATCCCATAGATGACATTATAAAACAATGCAGTATTTAGAGAAAAATAAGACTGTTTCGCAATTTAGGTACAACATGATCAAATGAATAAGTATGACTTGCCTTGCTCTTGCGCTGGGTCGACTTCGGCAACGACTTCGAAGTAAACCGGAGATCGGAATTACCGGAATCTACACGACAAACAAAGCAAACAACAATACATGCTATAAGTCTACTGAAACAAAGAACAAAACTATTTTTAATGGATTCTGCATTTTTATGAATTTTCTGAGACTTGAACGGACTAAAACGGAGTCCGGATGAATTAGTTATGAATTTTTGAAGTTATCTGTGTTTTTACTAAAACAGAAAAATCCTTAATTAATTATTGCGCAATAAACCCTTAGGGCTGACGTCACTGCTGACGTCAGCGGCTAGGGCTGACGTCAGCCGCGGCGGCGGCTCGCACCACGTGGCGCACACGTGGCGCCGACGCGGCAGCCACGCGGCGACCACGCGGGCGAGCGCGGACGGCCCAGATCGGCCGGGCGGCCGATCGGGCAGCTGAGGCGCGCGGACGGCCGAGCGGCCGGGCTCGGGCTCGCCGAGCCGGCCATGGCGCGCGGCGGCGCTAGGGTTTCGGCGCGGGGGCGGCGGAGGCAGCGGCGGGTGCGCGGCGGGCAGCGGCGCGGGCGGCGCGCACGGCGGTGGCGGGAGGCGCGCACGGCAGCGGGCGGCGCGGAAGAGGGGAGAAGGAAAAGGCGGCGGCGCTTACCGCGGCGAAGACGGCGGCGGAAAACGGCGGCGGCGAGCGGCGCTAGGTTAGGTTAGGGCGGCGGCGGCGGGGAAAAACGAGGGGCGGCGGCCTCGGGGGGGGGGAATAAATAGGGGCGCGCGGCCGCGCCGGCCGAGCCGGAGACGACTCGGGCGCGGGCCCACGCGTCAGCGAGCGCGGCGCGGGGGAGGCGGCGCGGACTTTCCGGGCGGCTCGGGCCGTGGCCTCGGGCCGGCCCGGGAAGGAGGAGGGCGCGGGGAGGCGACGGCTTGGGCCGCTGGGCCGGTCCGGGAGGGAAGGAGGCGCGCGCGACGGCGGCTTGGGCCGGGAGGGGAAAATGGGCCGACGGCCCGAGAGAGGAAAAGAAAAAGAAAAGGAAAAAGAAAAGGAAAAAGAATTTCCCAGGGATTTATTTATTGCGCTTGAGGGTTTTTAATTGGTTAAAATTATTTTGTAGGGCTCTGAAAATTCCACTAAAAATCCTGTTAATGTATTTTGACATGGGGAACTCAAGAAAAATTCCACCTTGCCATTTCACTTCTTTAATGCATTATTTAATTGGGTTTTTCTCCAGATTTAATTAAACAATTTCTCAGATAAATTATTAAATTTAATTTTTACGATTTGGGAGAACCTCAGGGTGTGACAAACCTACCCCCCTTAAACGGAATCTCGACCCCGAGATTCGGAGGTGCTGGCGAAGAGGTGCGGATGGGCAGCCTTCAATTCATCCTCTCTTTCCCATGTAGCTTCTTCCTCGGAATGATGGCTCCACTGAACTCTGCAGAACCTGGTAACCTTGTTTCTGGTCCTCCTCTCGCTGGTTTCGAGAATACGAATCGGCTTCTCCACATAAGTCAAGTCCTCTTGAATCTCAATTTGATCGGGACTGGCCTGTTCTTCCGGTACTCTCAAGCATTTCTTCAATTGCGAGACGTGAAACACATCGTGAATACCCGCCATGTTGGGTGGAAGCTCAAGCTGGTAGGCAACTTCTCCTCGACGCTCGCGGATCTTGTATGGTCCCACAAAGCGTGGTGCCAATTTGCCTTTAGTTTGAAAGCGGTGTACTCCTCGAAGCGGTGTGACACGAAGGTACACAGTCCCCTTTTCGAAAGTTAACTCCCTTCGACGATTGTCGGCATAGCTTTTCTGTCGAGACTGCGCAATTCTCAACCTTTCTCTGACGGTTCTGACCTTTTCTTCCGCATCACTCAAGACTTCAGTCCCAAATAGTTGTCGTTCTCCGGTCTGATCCCAAAAGAGCGGGGTACGGCACTTTCTGCCATACAACGCCTCAAATGGTGCCATCTGCAAGCTGGCTTGATAACTGTTGTTGTAGGAGAACTCGCATATGGCAAACTCTTATCCCATGCTCCTCCAAAATCAAGCGCACAGGCTCTGAGCATATCCTCAAGTATCTGGTTCACTCGCTCAGTCTGGCCATCAGTTTGCGGATGGTAAGCCGTGCTAAAGTTCAAACGGGTTCCCAATTCTTCTTGTAATTTCTGCCAGAACTTTGAGGTGAACTGGCTTCCTCGATCCGATACGATCTTCTTAGGCACTCCGTGTAAACACATGATTCTTGCGAGGTAGAGTTCTGCTAGCTTCTTTCCAGAGTAGGTAGTATGCACAGGAATGAAATGAGCCACCTTCGTGAGTCGATCCACGATGACCCAGATAGAATCATGTCCAGACGACGTTCTTGGCAAACCTGTGATGAAATCCATTCCAATTTCTTCCCATTTCCATTCCGGAATTTGGAGAGGCTGTAACAGTCTTGCAGGCCTTTGATGCTCTGCCTTGACTCGCTGGCACACGTCACAGAGTGCGACGAATTCAGCAATTTCTCTTCTCATGCTAACCCACCAAAACTTCTCTTTAAGGTCTTGGTACATCTTGGTACTGCCAGGGTGAATTGAATACTGAGTTTGATGGGCCTCCGTGAGTATTAACTCCTTTAACTCTTTGTCTTCCGGGACGCACAGTCTTTCTCCCATCCATATCGTGCTATGCTCATCTTCGGAGAAATCTCGGGCCTTTCCAACCCTCATGTTTTTCTTGAGCTCTGCTATGCTCGGACCTGCTCCACGAGCGTTGGTCGCACTTCTAAAGCGGACGCGAACCCATGTTCAACAATACCGAGGTTCAGCCGTTCGAAGTCTCGTTGCCATTGGCTGCTCATCTCTTCCAAACTGGTGGAGTTACAGTAGCTCTTCCGGCTTAAAGCATCTGCCACTACATTAGCTTTACCGGGATGGTAGTGGATTCCCAGATCATAGTCTTTAATCAATTCCAACCATCTTCGCTGACGGAGATTTAAGTCTGGTTGGGTGAAGATATACTTCAAACTCTTGTGATCCGTATACACCTCACAACGGTTCCCAAGAAGGTAATGCCTCCAGATCTTTAGGGCATGTACCACTGCTGCTAATTCCAAATCATGAGTAGGGTAATTATTCTCATGTGGGCGCAGTTGACGCGAAGCGTACGCAACCACTCTGCCTTCCTGCATCAATACACATCCTAGCCCTTGGCGAGACGCATCGCAATAAACCTGAAAATCTTTAGTCTGATTTGGCAGAATTAAGACTGGTGCCGTTACCAACTTCTTCTTAAGTTCCTCAAAACTTCTGTCGCATTTTGCTGACCACTTGAACTTCTCATCCTTTTTCAGCAACTGTGTCATTGGCTTGGCAATCTTGGAGAAATTCTCAATGAATCGACGGTAGTAATCCGCAAGTCCAAGAAAACTTCTAATCTGCGAAACCGTGCGCGGAAGCTTCCACTTGGTAACCGACTCTAGATTCGACGGGTCTACTGCCACTCCTTGAGCTGTGATGATGTGGCCTAGGAACTGTACTTCCTTGAGCCAAAAGTCACACTTGCTAAACTTGGCATACAACTGGTGTTCCTTTAGTTTCTCAAGTACCAGACGGAGATGTTGTTCATGCTCCTCCTTGGACTTAGAGTAAACAAGTATATCATCGATAAAAACCACGACGAACTTATCCAGAAATTCCATGAACACCTTATTCATCAAGTTCATGAAAAAGGCCGGTGCATTGGTAAGTCCAAAAGACATGACTGTGCACTCAAACAACCCATACCGAGTAGTGAATGCCGTCTTCGGAATGTCCTCCTCTCTAATCCTCAATTGGTGGTAGCCTGATCGCAGGTCTATCTTGGAGAACCATGTTGCTCCCTTTAGCTGATCAAACAAATCATCAATCCGAGGTAACGGGTATTTGTTCTTGACGGTCACCTCATTGAGGGCGCGATAGTCGACGCACATCCTCTTGGTCTTATCTTTCTTCTCCACAAAGATCGCCGGAGCACTCCAAGGTGACGTACTCGGGCGAATATATCCTTTCTGCAACTGCTCATCAACTTGCTTCTTGACTTCCGCCAGTTCATTGGCTCCCATCCTATAGGGTCTCTTGTGTATCGGGGCAGTTCCCGGTACTAAATCAATCCGAAATTCAATTTCTCTCTTTGGTGGCATTGTGGTTATGTCATCCGGAAAGACTTCAGGGTATTCTCTAACAATAGGAATATCCTCTAACTTCTTAATATCTTTCCCTTCTTCTGCGATCTGTTTCATCCCATCTACTTGGTTCAAGCACACTCTCTGCTTCTGGGGTGTCGGCGATTGGAATTTCACGACTTCTCCTTTCTCATTAACCAGAGTGATAGTGCGACTAGCGCAATCGATAACTCCCTTGTGCCTTGTTAACCAATCCATCCCAAGAATGACATCTAGGTCCTTGGACTCAAGAAGGATAAGATTGGCTAGAAATCTAGAACCCTGGATTTCTATTTCCACAGAGGGGCTATAACTGACAGAGGTGGAACTACTTCCCGGGGTGTAGACCCGCATTGATATCTTAAGTTCCTGTTTTCTTAGACCATGCTTCCCCACACAAAATTCTTGGAAATAAAAGAATGCGTTGCACCATAATCAAATAAAACTGTAGCTGGGACTGAGTTGACAGGAAACGTACCAAATACCACTTCTGGTGCAGCCTGTGCCTCCTCTGCTGACGCATGGTTGACACGGGCATGAACAAACTTGGGTCATGCACGCCTTGGCTTCGGGCACTTGTCGGCGAAGTGTCCGGGCTCGTTGCAGTTGAAGCAGACAAATGATTTTCCGCCGGACTCCTTCCTGGGTTGAGTCGATGGAGCTGGCTGAGCTGCGGCCGTTGGCGGACGCGGAACCGGGTTGCGGTTGGGCTGTCCCCCGTTGTTGTTGCGGTTGCCGGAATTGTTGTTGTTGAAATTACCAGGCTGGTAAGGTCGATGTTGACGAACAATCATTGTAGAAGGTCCACCCTGCTGTCCGGCGGTGAACCGGGGCTTCTGTTGACTTCCCTGCTGCGCCCTGAATTGGACTGCCTTCCTCTTTCGATCCATCCTGTTGCGTTGATCCTCTTGACGGATCGCCTTATCAACTAACTTCTCGAAATCAGCATAATCCCCTGAGATTAGCTGGTTGGTCAATTCATCATCCAGGCCGGAAAGAAACTTTTCCTGCCTTTCCGCATCAGTGCGCACATCCTCCGAAGCGTAACGTGCGAGACGGTTAAACTCATGGAGGTACTCCGTCACTGTTCTATTACCTTGGTGGAGTGCTCCAAACTCCCTCTTCTTCTGGGCTACTATGCCGTCAGGAATTTGGGCTTTCCTGAAACTGCGGCAGAACTCCGCCCAAGTGACCTCCGTTCCGGGTGGACGGGTAACCAGATAATTATCCCACCAAGCCGATGCGGGACCCTGCAATTGATGGGTAGCGAAAGCGACCTTCTCTTGATCATTGCACTGGAGTAGATTAAGCTTCTTCTCAATAACATGAAGCCAATCATTCGCTTCCATGGGATTGGTAGTACTCGAGAAAACCGGCGGTCTGACACGAAGAAACTCTGGCAACTTGGATTGGGGTGGTGGTTGATTATGTTGGGCCTGCTGCTGCTGCTGTTGAGCTTGTTGTTGCATCTGTTGCAACATTTGCTGTTGCATTTGTTGATGCTGCTGCTGCATTTGCTGCATCATAGCCGCCATCATCTGCGTCTGGCTAGCTAGCACTTGAGCAAGAGTGGGATTATCCGGTAGTGGAGGAGGAGCGTTGGTGTTTGTTCCATTAATCTGGGATCCCTCCTGTCCGTTGTTGTTACCACTTGTCCTGGTGTTGACCATCTGAAGGAGAAAAACCAGCAGAAAGAAATGGACAAGAAAGAAAACAGATTGCTCAGAACAAAGCTTTAATATATTATTAATTTAACTGTAATTGTTGTGATCTAACTTAAAACACTTCCAAAACAGCACGCAAAAATCCTTAATAAGATAGCCATACCATAGGCACATGGTATCGACCATCGGCTAAACCCCAGAACAACAAACCTAACACACAGCATCTAACAAGAAATCAAACTAAGAAAACGGAAAACTAAGGGTAACGAGCCTAATGCTCGGAACGGTTTTCGGATTCCGCCATGGCAGTGTTTCCACTTGTTGGCTCTGAACTCGAACCACTGTCGTTGCTACCACTGGGTGTGGCGTGCAACCAACCTCTGCTACCACCGGCTGGACCCTGGTACGCAGACGTTGAGGCGAAGGTGATGGCGAACCCTGGTGGCGGCGGCGGAATTGGCATTGGAGCGGGTGGTGAATTCCTTGGCGCAAGCTGGATACGTACAGGAGCGGTGGTCCTCTTCCTTGGCATGGTGCAAATCCTGAGTCCTCCTGACGCTGGGTGTCCTCGCAACCTAGCATTATCGGCCTTGAGTCACGCGACTTCATCCTCCAAACGGGCAATCTTGATCAACTTCTGGTCATTAAGTGCCTTGGATGCCTTGTGGAGATCGGCGTGCATCTTGTCCAGACCCTTCATCACTATGACCATCCGTCCGAAGGTAGTGTCGTTCTCCTCCGCTGCAGATCGATAGGTGCTGCTGGTGGAAGAGCTACCACAACGAGGATGATAGCGGTACGCCGAGTTGTGGAGAGCGTAGTCGTGCAGTTCTCGCATCCTGGCCATCATCAAGTAAGCCGCCTCTTGACAGGCGTGCTCGTCAGATCCTCCTGAAGCGGTGACCACCATATTGGGAAGACTGGTGCCCACGAAGCCATGTACTTCCAAACGGACTCGGAACGGGAACTCACCACTGAGAGGCTCGATCGTGGTGTACTCCGGCGCTTCAAGGTAACCTACGACCAAAGTCATACGGGCAAGCTCTGCCACGAAGCCTTCCATATTCTGACCACGGTGCGTCGGGGGATGACCTGCCATCTACAGAGGGCAAAGGAACGGGACTCAACATATGCTCAAAACCAATTTATAAAAAAAACAATTTTTAAAGAACACAGGTTACACAAGAAAATTTTTGATGCAAGGAACACATTTTTTTTCAAAAATCCCAAAGACCACAGTTCCCAAATTTTTCCCAAAGCAATTTAAAACTTAGGGAAAATGCACATGAAAAAGTTCTAGAGGGCTCTTAGGGTTTCCAGTTGGCTTGTCCTACGGTCAAGGTCAGCTCTGATACCAACTTGTCACGCCCAGAAATTCACTACCAGAATTTCCAAAGCAAACTGTGTATTAAAATCCCTGTCCAGGACCAGCCAGGGTATACAAATGACAAAGTTGCCATACAGATCCACGTCTTACAAAATAATAAAAATCTCTTACAAAACTGCAGCGAAAAAAGAAAACAAACTATTCTAATAAACTAAACACTCGCAACGTAGCGACTCCACTCCACAGGCATTCCTCGACGGTAGCAACAAGCCTACTCTTCTGAAAAGTCTTCTTCTGAAACAAACTCCAACTCTGGTGTGGGGAAAAATAAAGCAAGACTGAGTACTACCCACTGTACTCAACAAGTCATACCGGAAAGGAAAATAATGATGCAAGTAATAACAAAGGAGAGCTGCAATGGTTATTTTGCATAAAATACGCATTTAAAAACAATAGTTGAAAACAGTAAAACAGTTGAATTAATTAGTCATAATTAAACCATCACTGTCCAACGCTACACCACGTTGCGACAGGCCCAACCATCCACCTGAACTAAACCATTTCCATTAAGTCAAATTATTAAAGAGTTCAACTAATCACGGTGAATCTGGTTGATCGCCCATAACCGCGGGCACGGCTATTCGAATAGTTTTACTCTGATCAGAGGTGTACAACTGTACCCACAAGACACAGTCCTACAACACGTTACTGTGCGCCACATACCACCACGGTACACCGGAAAAGGAGCTGTGACAGGACCCTTCGCATAACCCTTCCTAACCAATCGCACCACACCTCAGGTTTCGCCCCCGCTCCCTCCCGGCAGCGGGCAGCCCCCTCTCGTGCCTTGGTGAATCCGGCAGCCGAACAACCGGTATATCCCGGCCGACTCAACTCCATCACGCCCACCCTTTCCGGGACGTCGGCTAGGAAAAAGCTATACTCAAATCCAGCCATTACCCACGCTGGCTTGTGGAAAGTACGGTAATTCTTCCAGGGTTTCCCGCGAACCGGTCCTTAATTGTCATGAGCACGACCATCAAAACCATGTGCTCACAACCCACCATTAATCAATATTTTAGTTGAAACAATGATTAAATCACCCACGATTAACCATCGCGAGCCAACATAAATAACCATCATTAAGTATTAATGAAGCTTTAATATCCCATTGTGACTAATGTTTCTAAGCAGGGCTAAGCAAGTTCTATTGTAGCAACTACTCAAATTATTTCCCAAGCTATCAAAGGAATAAGGTAATTGCAATATAAGGCTGAGTACAATAGGTAAACTATCCCATAGATGACATTATAAAACAATGCAGTATTTAGAGAAAAATAAGACTGTTTCGCAATTTAGGTACAACATGATCAAATGAATAAGTATGACTTGCCTTGCTCTTGCGCTGGGTCGACTTCGGCAACGACTTCGAAGTAAACCGGAGAGTCGGAATTACCGGAATCTACACGACAAACAAAGCAAACAACAATACATGCTATAAGTCTACTGAAACAAAGAACAAAACTATTTTTAATGGATTCTAGACATTTTTATGAATTTTCTGAGACTTGAACGGACTAAAACGGAGTCCGGATGAATTAGTTATGAATTTTTGAAGTTATCTGTGTTTTTACTAAAACAGAAAAATCCTTAATTATTATTTATTGCGCAATAAACCCTTAGGGCTGACGTCACTGCTGACGTCAGCGGCTAGGGCTGACGTCAGCCGCGGCGGCGGCTCGCACCACGTGGCGCACACGTGGCGCCGACGCGGCAGCCACGCGGCGCCCACGCGGGCGAGCGCGGACGGCCCAGATCGGCCCGGGGCCGATCGAGGCTGAGGCGCGCGGCGGCCGAGCGGCCGGGCTCGGGCTCGACCGAGCCGGCCATGGCGCGCGGCGGCGCTAGGGTTTCGGCGCGGGGGCGGCGGCGGCAGCGGCGGGTGCGCGCGGCGGCAGCGGCGCGGGCGGCGCGCACGGCGGTGGCCGGGAGGCGCGCACGGCAGCGGGCGGCGCGAAAGAGGGGAGAAGGAAAAGGCGGGGGCGCTTACCGCGGCGAAGACGGCGGCGGAAAACGGCGGCGGCGGAGCGGCGCTATGGTTAGGGTTAGGGCGGCGGCGGTGCGGGGAAAAACGAGGGGCGGCGGCCTCGGGGGGGGAATAAATAGGGGCGCGCGGCGGCGCCGGCCGAGCCGGAGACGACTCGGGCGCGGGCCCACGCGTCAGCGAGCGCGGCGCGGGGGAGGCGGCGCGGACTTTCCGGGCGGCTCAGGCCGTGGCCTCGGGCCGGCCCAGGAAGGAGGAAGGGCGCGGGGAGGCGGCGGGTTGGGCCGGCTGGGCCGGTCCGGGAGGGAAGGAGGCTCGCGCGACGGCGGCTTGGGCCGGGGGGGGAAAAAATGGGCCGACGGCCCGAGGAGAGGAAAAAGAAAAAGAAAAGGAATTTCCCAGGGATTTATTTATTGCGCTTGAGGGTTTTTAATTAATTAAAATTATTTTGAGAGCTCTGAAAATTCCACTAAAAATCCTGTTAATGTATTTTGACATGGGGAACTCAAGAAAAATTCCACCTTGCCATTTTCACTTCTTTAGTGCATTATTTAATTGGGTTTTTCTCCAGATTTAATTAAACAATTTCTCAGATAAATTATTAAATTTGATTTTCACGATTTGGGAGAACCTCAGGGTGTGACAATGTGGTCCTAACTCAAAATAAATAACTCATGTACAATTGTTAGTCCACAAATAGTGCTTGTCATTAATTACCAAAATTAACAACGGGGGCCTAAATGCTACACTTCTTAGCCTGGACGACTTGGAATCCTCCAATTCAAGTTCTCCGCGCAATGTGAGCGTGGTCGACATCGAGATTGAGGACAAAATGCGGACGACCGGACACCACGGGGTTCTACAGAGGAGGGCGAGTTCGTCCAATCTCGAGACGCAGTCCCTCCTCGATCGGAGTCTGCCCGTACTCCCGCCGAGCACTCCACCGCTATCAATAATGTGCTCCGTCAACCTGCGTTTGACCTAGTAACCCATCCGGAGACGGACGCGTGGTTAAATTGAATGGAGTCCACTATCACCAATCTCAACTCTGCCTTTGCAGCGGCGGCCGTTCCGCCGCCTTCGCCGATCCCCCCTCAGGTCGACGAGGTCGTCGAGAACGTTGGCATTGCTAATGCCCCTCGGAATGGTGAACCTCGCATCCTTGAGGACACCTCGCCACAACGGCGGGCTCAACAGACACCTCCTCGACAAGCTGCTCGCGATCTCCGTGAATCTCATCGAGTTCATATTCAAGGAAGAAGACTACATTAGTGTAACACCCTGAAAATTTCGACTTTGAAATACAAAATTAAAAATTTGGAATAATCAAAAATCTTTTTCAAAATACATTCATGTCGGGTTAATTTATTTCGATCTGTCGTTTTTCTTTTATGCGTGGGCTAATAGACGAACGTCTGAGAATATGTCGGTATTTGATTTCAAATATTATTTATTCAAGGAACTAGATTATGAGATATTCTAATCTTTGCATATGCCAACTATTTTCGAAAAACCCTTCTCTATATATTAAAAACCCCCGGGCATATTTACTTTATGAATAAAGCTATATATATATATATATGTAACACCGTTTTGATAAAACCCTATAGGGGATAGCTTATTAAAACAAATGCTATTTTACTAAAGAAATATAGCTTGATTATTTTCTTGCAGAGTCTGCCTTCGAAAAACTAATTGCAAAATAATATCTATTGGTAAAGTATTTACAAAAAAAAACCTTAATCTCGAAATATAAATTCCTAATAGGCTACTTCCTAATATAAATTCCTCCTCAGACAAAGTCTAGTCCTCAGGCATAATTTTAGCTTGCTAGTATATTTATTGTTTAATTGTGTGTGTCTAGGATCGGTGCCAAAGGATCTCGATTAAATTCTTTTCCTAAAAGGGTGTCCTCTGTCCGACATCCTTTCCTTTCTTTATCCTATCCGTTTGTTTCTTTTAGCGCTTCGGTGCTAATTAATTAAAGTCCCGAATTTCTTCTCTTCTACCGCAGTATTATCCCTCTCGCAAACTCTTATTCTACGGTTAAATTTTAACCGCTCTATCGAGTCGACCTCGATATTTCCCTCGAATATTTACAATCGATCGATGAATTTATCTATTGCGTGTCGATATGACTATTCCCAATTTTATTTCTACCGCGGCGGTTGGATTTGAATGTCATACGTCATCCTAGAAATTCCTTTTTCGATACAGTCACAGCGCTCGCGATAAAATCCTATATTTAATTCTCAAGCGACTGAGCGACTGAATTATTTCACCTGGATTCAAACTAAAAATCTGTAACACCCTAAGAAAATTCCTAAATAAAAATACACTGACCAAAAATCATTTCTGATTTATTTTTATAATGTTGCATCATGCCGACAATTTCTTTATTTGTTTTATGCCAGTGCCAAACTTTTGTTGAAAATTTCCAATTTTTTACTCCTCTGATCTTTTGGTTTTTGTCCCAAGATTTTCACTCTAACCGAAATTAGTTTTGCTACAAAAAGTCCGCTTAAACTCCCTTTACCTTGGCCTTCTTGCTGTAAGCCTTTTTCCTAGAAAAGTCCATGTTGCCTCCCCAAGCCATTCATTCCCCGGTCTAATCCTCCTCCCCGGTACAGTTTTTAGCAACGACGTTGCCGCGCGCCGCGCCGCTATGACCAGGCTGCTGTGACATCGCTAGCTGCTGCCCTTCTTTCCCATCACGCCAGCGACCTCGCCGTGCGCTTCCGCGTCTTTGCCTGACCTCACCGGCGAAGCAAGCGTGCATGTCCCTAGCTAGCTGTACGTGAGTGCAATGCATATGCATGCATGCAACAAGCTAGCAGAAGCTTGCATGCAGCTAGCTTAGCACTAGCCAAGCATGCAGCACGCATGCAGGCAACCGCCCAGGCCACCGATACATCGTCGTTGTCTACATCTTCCTCCCCTCGCCAGCAGCCAGAGCCACTACACCAGCCCGGCAAACCCCGTTCGAGCAGACACCGTGCGAACTCGAAATAAAGCCGCTCCTCCTCGGGTCGGGTAGGTGGCGATGGCCGCTCAGCAACCACGGCCGCACTACCACTTCATCGCCGCCACGTGCCCCGACCAGGTGGACGACGTTTCCGTCGCCAATACGCAGCCGTCACCGCTCCCACCTACAGACATGCGTTTTCTGGGATGGAATGAATGCGGGCAGCAGCAAACGTCCCTTCCCTAGACTCTATTTAAGCACCGTCGCGGGTGAGCATGCAAACAGTCCCTCTCCATTCTCTCTTCTCCTCCTCGTTTTGCTTCCCCTCAACCACTCCCTCCCGCGCACACGTTGTCGTCTCTCCGCTTGCTCCACTGTGGCCGGCTCCGGCTGGGTCTCAGTTGAGCAAGAGGACGAATAGGCCGCCGCGCCGTCATCTGAACCCCGAGAACGACTAACTTATTGAACGGCTAACCTCTAACATCTAACATTCGATCCATTGACTCACTAACCCGCTGACACTCTAACTTACTGACTCACTGACCTCTAACTCGCTAACCCCTAACCCCTAAATTGCACTAACCCGCTAACATTTACTCCTTAACGCTGTGTGTTCATTTGTTACCACCGATCGAATACGTGGTATGCGAGGACGATCCGTGGGTCGACCGTCCCCAGGCTGTACATCGACGACCGTAGTTTCGTGCGAGGACCGTCGCTTGGTGTGCCGCTACCCGGTTGCCGCAAGTTGAGCTCCTCTCCTGCTCTCCCTCTTGCTTTTGTTTCCTTACCGCATTTCTCGTATACCGTTGTTGCCGCGGCGCGGTGACGTCGTGAGGCGCAACACCATACCCGTTCTTTGCGCGGCCGCCCTCCGCAGCGATCGCTGCTTCACCGTCGGCCATGCATGCGCCATGCAGCTAGCTGGCTGTACGTGTGCATGCATGCAAGCAGTTGGCTATATGTGTGCATGCATGCATGCAAGCAGCTCACATGCATGCAGCTAGCTAGCCGTGTGTATGCCTATGCATGCATGCATGCAAGCAGCTCACATGCATGCAGCTAGCTAGCCATGTGTATGCATATGCATGCATGCTTGCAGCTCGCCCAAGCCCTCCACCTCAACATGCGCACATCCTAGGGAAACCACAAACACCTGAGGATTCCATTTTCGTAGCCAAGCGCTAGCCCGAGCACACACAGGCACACGACAGGAGAGGGAGAACGAGAGAAGGAAGCACAAGGAAGAAGAAGGAGGAAAGAGAGGCTGACTCACGGGTCCCACACCCATTTAAAAACAGAACCTGCACGTGAGGAGTTAAGGGCGGTCCCACCCGTCAGACCTTTTTCCTTTTCTTTGATTTAAAACTTTTCCAATCTTTCGAATTCCTTATCTCCCTCGTTTTAAGTCGGATTTGAACGAAACTTTCGTCAAAATCTTTCTAAAATCAAGATCTACGCAATGGCACTAGTTTGGTTATTTTTTGATTTTTCTGGAATTTTTGGCTCTTTTTGTGTTAGCGAGTAGTTGGTGACTTTATTATTCAACCGGACAGGGTACATCTGCGAGGAGGAAACTGAGCTAATTGAGAACGAACCCCTAATTGAGCAAGGCAAGTCACTACGCCTCCTTCCTCGAACATGTTGATCCTATTTTTATAAATGTGTTGATTACAAATAAAATTGCATACTAATTATAAAATGCGTACCTACATTTGTTTAAGCCTTACCTTTGATATTGTTTATCCTTATGTATTTACACACCTTTGTTACCTGAGTATATTACTTTACGTGTGATTATTTATTCACTGCTTAGCCCTGCTTACATAGACGTTATACACTCCATATGTGTGATATGTGGATGTGGTTATACCGATCACTCGATGAGAGTAATTGTTAGAGATCGGGTGGAGACATAGGCGCCATCCACAGCATGAAAACCTTTGCGAAAACCCAAAATCTTAATTAAACAAAAGTGATTTCGACTGGGGCGGCACGGATAGAATATGGGTGGTTCTGGGAACGGTAAGCCGCTGACCCTGGTCAGTTAAGGACCGAGTCAAAAAGCTTCTGGATATCGGTATTGAAATGTGGAAATGTGTGGTTTAATGACGTCAAAGTTTTTTATATATATAATGTAACCTTCAATCTCGGGAGCGCCAGGACTCCCCTCACAACCAGCTCGAGGTAGGAATGTGGCGCCGGGGGTGCAATGGGGATTCATAGTCCTTGGAGCGGGTGCCGCCATGCGAGGGTAGCTAAAAAACCGGGCCGTGACAAGTCTCATGTGTTGGGTACGTCACGGAGTGTGGGATTAAAAGCGTACATCCACTGCAGTGTGAGTAAATTAAACTATTTGAATAGCCGTGCTCGCGGTTAATGAGCGCCAGGACTTGTATTACTCTTGACTAGACTCACATGTTTTTAAATTGTTTAGAAGAGGTTGGGATAAATAAAACATGTGTAATCTTGCCCCATGTGCGGGAAGGTTGAATTGCGATGAAGGAACTCCTAATTAATGACAACCTATACATAGCGATATTTTTTATGGTTAAAACTGCTAGGTCATAGGCTTGTGAAATAACTCGCGAAAACTAGCTTTACGCAAATAAACCGAAACCTGCCTTGAATCCTTATACGCATTTGTTGCATTTCTATAGTGGTGGCTTGCTGAGTACGGTTGGTACTCACTCTTGCTTATTTAAATCTTTTAAAAAAAATATTGGTGTCGATCTGTACATGTGCTATGCTGGCAAGGAGTTACCGAGGACGGCGGAATAGGGACCTAGGTTCACTAGTCGATGCGTGTGGGATAAAATGGACCGCCGCTGCTTCGCTTCCGCTACCTCATTTATTTGTGTTGGTATTTTGTGTTGTTGTCGACCAAGCTTGGTCTATTCGGATCTCATTTGGGCTACCCTTGTATTATTAATATATTGTAAGACCTGTATGACGATGTCGGCTTGTGATATACAACTATGCCATGTGTGTACCATCTACTAATCCAGGGAATGGTAGTGTAATACACATGGGGTTTCCGGTATACAAAACCGGGGGCTCACAGTTAGCCATCGACTACGTGTTCGAGCTCCATGCTGCCAAAGCCGACATTGACTAGATTAGATCATCCCAAATATTGTACTTGTGTGATACTGATATATAAAGACAACACTGGCTTCGGCTAACAGTAGGGCTTTTACTAGGCCCGAGCCTATATAAAAATTATTATCTCTCTTCTCTTTTACCTCAATTTCGCGTATACCCTAATTTCAACGATCTACATACTTTATAAATATCGTGGTCAAAGTATAAGCTCTTCGACAGAATGATTTTTTAAAATATATTAATAGAATTTTCGAGCACATACATCTTCCTTAGTAAAATCAACTTTCCAGGATTGAATATGTATGTATACTTGTGATTCGTTCTTATAAGTTAGGCTGAGTTATTCACCTCATCTTTTCAACTCACCACTCTTTTTTTCACGCGCATGCTTTTCAAACTGCTAAACGGTGTGTGTTTTTGTAAAAAGTTTCTATACAAAAATTGCTTAAAAAATCAAATTAATTCATTTTTGAAAAAAAATTAGCTAATACTTAATTAATCACGTGCTAATGGACCGTTCCGTTTTTCGTGCGCACTGTATGCGTTCCCAACACAGGCTGCCGAACGCTACCTTAGGTGTTGTTTGTTTGTAGGGGCTAATCCATAAGTCCCTCCACTTTAGCTCCTAAATTACCAAACATGATGGACTAATAGAGGCTAAAACTATCTAGGTCCATAAGTCTCTGAGGGAGGTGCTAAAAGGGACTAAAGGCCTAGCGACCCTACTCCACTACCAGCAGCAGGTTGCATGAATAAAGCATGTAGATACAATAAAGTACTACTAGATAGGTCATTTAATAAGGTTTTAGTCTCTTTTAGTCCCTCCAAACAAATAGGGTAGGACTAAAGAGGACTTATGTTTTAGTCCTGTAACTAATCTTTAGCCTAGGACTTATGTTAACAAACAGGGCCTTAGTCTTTTCTGGGACAGATTATTATTCCCTACCTGCCCTGTAGAAAATCCCGGAAGCAACGACCTGTCCGCTCCGGATCGAACTCTCTCGGGCCCGATCCCCATCCAACTCCATCCTCCCGCCCCACGGCACCGCACCGCGCGAAGCTCCCATGCGATCTCCTCCTAGGACGCGCCGCCCCGCGCCGGCGCGGCTCGTCGCCGTCGCGGTCCTCCTCTCGGCTCTCGCCGGGGGTGCTGCGGCGGCCGCCGTCACCGGCGATGGGTACGGGCGCGGCAGGAGGCTGTACATGAGGAACAAGGTCCTGGAGATGTGAGTGTACTCGACTGCCATAAGCTACATGCTCAGATGCTCTCTTTCCATGCCTTTTCTCTCTTTCGTTGCGCGGTCGATTTTTTTTTTTTTGGTTCTGGCTGCATCGCGGAGAACAGAAGATATTTCCGCACTTTGTTAAGCTTCGCCTCCACTTGAGGTCTATGATAAATTCGTCGTAAATTTAGTTGAAAGGATGCAAGCTTTGCTCAGCGTGTTTGAGACAAATGCCCACACATCGAACTTAAGCCTGTAATTGTAAAGAACGCACGAGTTTGCTATATGAAGGATTGAGAATGGGGTTTTTGATTGGAGAATGTGTGTGTGCCCAAGTTGTTAAGTATTAAAAAGTTTCATGTTATAAAAAAATATGAGAAAGTTGTTATCTCGAGTTACCAAGGCATTTCCTGAACCTTTTGTCAACAAATCACTGAAATAACTCTGTAAAATAGGGAAATGCTGAAAATCTAGTCTAATTTTGCATTTCCAAGGCAGAGTATAGTTGCCCTGACTGTCTGACAGGAAAAAAAATTTGCTCCTAGGAGCATCGGCATTATTTATGATGCTTAAGATATTCTATTATATTCGGTGTTCAAACTGAGGCGGCTTGAGCCATGCATGTGCCTCACCAAAGTGTCCAGCCTGAATGCTCTGCACAGGAAGGTTAGCACACAATAATGCTACCATAAAATTTTCTAACCACATACGAAAGCATGCGAAGGTAGGACCGCAGCTCAGTATGATCATACATTAGTATCGTGGCGTTATACTTAGATCACCTAGTCCACTACTTGCACATTATTTTGGCGTCTTGCAATGTTTATTTTCTATTACTGATTCATTACCAATCTTTTCAGGTTTTACCATGCTTATGACAACTACATGACTTATGCATTTCCAGTATGTCCATCAGCTATCTTAAGAAATCTCGCATAATGTTCAGTTCCATTAAACGCACATGAAATAGTACAAGTTGACATTATTCTCTTTATCTTTTCAGCATGACGAATTGAGGCCTCTTACCAAAAGTTTCACAGACTCCCTTAGTGAGCTTGGCAACCTAAATGTATTAAAGTATCAACAAGTTTGCAAATTTTAATTGAAATTTTAAAAGCTTTGAGATAGCAGGTCATGATGTCATCACTTTGTTCCAACTTGTAGCTTGAACATTTGCCAAATGATTACAATGGATCTGCACTTACACTAGTCGAGTCATTGTCAAGGTACAATGTTTTTCAGTACTTTGAATTTGGTTCTGTACTTCTGTCTTTGCTGTTCAGAATGTGAATGATGATATAGTTTCTTCAGAAAACACTATTATTCGCAAGGTTGATAGGTAATGGCTCTCTGTTTGGCTCATGCAGTCTTGTTGTCTTAGGTAACCTCACGGAGTTTGAAAGAGGAGTTCTCTGGCTTTCAGAGAACCTAACATTTGATGTTGATGCCCGAATAAATCTTTTTGAGGTAATGCTAGCTGGTTACTACCACAGCTTTTCACATAAAAATGACATGTTGGCCTCACGACACTGAGTTACACATGCATTTTTCTCTTGTTCTTATGCAGTGCAACATAAGACTTCTTGGGGGGCTTATTTCTGGTCATATTCTTGCAAAGGAGCACAGCAGTCATCTTAAAGATGGACGATATAAGGACCAATTACTACATCTTGCTGAAAATTTAGGTCGTCGTTTTCTACCAGCTTTTGAGACACCTACTGGATTGCCGTACGCATGGATCAATCTTAAGGTTCATTTACAAATCCTCTGATCTTGCTATTTCAAAGGTGGTTAATCAGGATAGGCAATATTAGAATTTTAATACTGGCAATTTCAGTTTGTATTTTTACGTAAGGCTACTTGAATTACCATCATAGAAAATATCAGGCTGAGAAAGGATCCTTTGGGTTTTGGAGGCAATAGCTCATAGCTCAGCAAACAAAATGCTTTTTTTTTTACGAAAAACAGCAGGAGAGGCAAATGTGTTTAGTGTTTACTCCAATTTACAGAAGGAATATTTCTAGCTAAATCAGTGACGCTCATCATGTACAGTATTGATAAGAACTACTTTAGAACAACCAACCAATCAGGATGCTTCAGTTCATGCCAAAAACAAATGACTGAATGAATACGAGTCCTGCAAAGAACATCAGTGTCAAGCTACAATCACACAATGTTTTCCGCAAGTCATGTGTATTATAATTTTACTATATTATATTTTATCGAGAGTTTCTTCTAATTCCATGATCATGTAACTATTTTTTCCAGTACGGAGTGATGGAAAATGAGACAACTGAGACAAGCACATCAGGGTGTGGTGGGTGATAGAATGTTCTACTGTATTCCAGGGGAAATGCATTACTCTGATAGGTATATCTTATTATTTTATAAATATACATTTTTACAGGTTCTCTGATTCTTGAAATGGGCGCATTATCACGTTTGACGGGTGATTATAGATATGAGGCTGCAGCTCTTCGTGCTCTTCGTAAGTTGTGGAGCATGAGAAGTTCGCTAAATCTTGTAGGCACAACTCTTGATGTCTTGACTGGCAAGTGGATTGAATATTCATCAGGCATTGGTGCTGGTACTACCCTTTACATTTTCCCATGTGATTTACTGATCATGTGTTTGTATTCTGCAGTGAGCATCTTCTGTCACTGCACAACTTACTTTTGAGACATCATAATGGTTCATTTGTATCATGTTTGCAGGAGTTGATTCATTTTACGAGTATTTGATTAAAGCGTATGTTCTTTTCGGAAGCGAAGAATACTGGGATATGTTTCATTCAGCTTACCTTGCAGTGCAGAAGTATTTCCGACATGGCCCATGGTGCACCCTTTTTTTTTTCTTGGCATTTCATCTCAGCTAACTGGCCTGTCACTGTGTTGTGATTGTACCAAGCACTAATGATCATCTGGCTTGGTAGGTATCATGAGGCTGATATGAGGACCGGACAAGCAACACACTGGCAACTAACTAGCCTTCAAGCCTTCTGGCCAGGTCTTCAGGTTTGCTGAATTCCATAAATTGGTGGGCTGTCCACCTTATTGCAGGATGTTAATCATGCATTGTTTATCTACTCCTGTGATCATGACCAGATACTTCTAGGAGATGTTGCTGCTGCAAATATATCACATCGTGAATTTTACAATGTATGGCAAAGGTTTGGTGTGCTGCCTGAAAGGTACCACTTACTGTTTTACCCACATATTAGTACCATCATCTTTAATGGGGGAAAAATATATGAAACTGTTTCAAATAATAAAGACTTATTATTTAAGTGATAAGGCAAAAGGTTGCTTCAAGATTGATACTTAACTGTACTGACACATGTTTTGGACTATTTTGCAGATATCTTTTGGACTTCGGAATGTTGCATCCTACAGAGAAGTATTATCCTTTACGTCCAGAGTTTGCTGAGTCTACATTTTATCTTTATCAAGCAACTAAAGGTATGCTCAACAATAAAAGCCTAAATCGCACCATTGTCTCTCATTGCATCTAGCTAGATTTCCTGTACATAGAAGCCATTAGCTCTTTTCTTTTTCTGTTCCCTCATTCTCCTTCCCCAGGCTGACATATGCTCTTCCTATAGATCCTTGGTATCTAGAAGTTGGTGAAGCTATCATTGGATCCCTTAATTACTATACTAAAGTGGATGGAGGTTTTGCTAGTGTCAGGGATGTTTCGACAATGAAACTTGAAGATCATCAACATAGCTTCTTCCTTTCAGAAACGTAAGCTGTTGCTCCCTTCTAATTATTTCTTAAAAGCTGGTACTGAGTATTTAGTCATCACTGGTACTGAGTCACATGACAAATTATTTGCAGATGCAAATATCTTTTTCTTCTCTACGATGATTCATTCTTGAGGAACCAAAATTACATATTTACCACAGAGGGTCACCCCCTTCCAATAAGGAGCACATGGCATGAGAAAATCCCGACAACGCATGTTCCCAGCAACTGGACATTCGTTAAGGTAATATCCCAGTTTCTGTTCTCAGTTCCTCCTTCCTTGCATGAACAATGATACTAAAAACTTTTCTGCAGGATGACAGCCAACCCATCCGTGTGAGCGCATTGTCGTCTCAAGTTTGTCCAGAGACGATTTTCCGGCAAAGCGTTGGCTCTCCATGGGAGAGTGCATGCCATATACCGGACGTGTTTCCTACCCACCGATGCAGGACTGATGATGACTGTGGGGTGGAGGCCGTATCATGCAGGAGAAGAACTTGCAGTATGGCTGGCTACTGCGGCTTGTGGCTGGGGTTTTATTAGTCTTTTTTTTTTGTGTGTGGAGATTATACTGTTTCCCATTCTTTAAAGCACAAAAAGTGAACGTTACTGGACGGCCTCGGCCTGTTACTTCTGTACATTAGAATACATATAGTCAATAGAACAGAATGATAGCAAAGTCGATGTCCCAGTTAGCGCAGAAGCGCAGAATGAACCTGTATGCAAATTCTCCTAATCATTTTACAATGTATTCTTTGCTCATGTAACCTTTTGATTTATTATCAATCTCCTCCATAAATATATTAGGAATTCTTTTGCATTACTTTTAGAAAAACTTGGATTTATTTTTTTGAAAGAAAACTTCGATTTATTAGAGGCTGTAGATCGACGCGGCTTTTGTGGATCACGAGTGCAAACTTATCTCAAATTTAGGGCATTATAGGCTATTTTTCATTGTTCAGATCTTGTTATTTGCTTTTAATCTATTCATCTTTGACCCGAGTCTAAAACCTCTGCTTAGCTATGAGCAATCATGAAACTGTAGCCTTCAACTAATTACCGTCCGGTTCAAAATCATTTACTCCGACCGACATTCAGAAATGTTCAGTTTCCTACTGTCAAATTATAACCGGCATTCGTTGGCAAACCCTGTGTAGGCTTTTACTACTCAGTATCAACTTGCGCAGCGAATCAAAAAGAAAAATAAAAATCAGCTTACGCAGTACAAAGGCTTATCTGTATAATCTTTGCCAACAAGAGTTCAATTTAACTAGGTCATCTGGTAATCCGCACGGACAATGAGAACATTTTAATAAGAGCTACTTAACATTATGAATTTGTCTAAGCAGAGTAACATACACGCTCACAAGCTTGATAGTACTACAAAATGAATATGATGCTCATTACTTCATTACGGATTCAGTATGTCCGAGGCAAAAAGCTAGTCTCCGCACTTAAGACAATCCTAATTCTCTAAGACTGACCGCGCCCACCACGACCCCGTGCTACTCGGCCGCCATCTTTCTGCAAACAGACAACATGTTCTCCATCAGAATTAACACTGGATATAATAAAAGTAGAACACAACAGAAATAGACTCGGTAGTCTTGTAGTATAAAACCATACCCTGTAGGTAAGAGACTGGTTGCCACGACCCCTTGCATTCTGTTGAGTGGCTGAGCGAAGAATCCTGGCTTGCCGGTTTTGCCTCGCTCTCTCAGTTAGGTTGATTGTTCTGGTGTTACGAGTTTCAACACCCTCTGCTGCAGTGGCGGTATTCTGCTGTTCAGAAGATGTACCAGCTTGGACTGGGTTAGGAGGGGTGGGATTCTGCTGTTCAGGAGGTGCACCAGCTTGGACTGGGTTAGGAGAAGGTTCACGTGCAGGGCTTGGTGACGCATCAACCGTTTGGCTTGGTGATGCATCCGCTCCACCAGATTGTGGTACAGGGCTTTGGTCTGGTTCCATAGTACCATCACCTTCTCCAGTCTCTTCTGGCATGTCAACATCAATCTTTTCAGTTGGTCCTGCTGGAGATGCCGCCCTGAAAGAATCACCGGCTTGCTCACCAACATCCAGCACAGGGGGAGTGCTGTCTGGTTGTTCTGGTTCATCTGGCAACTCCCCCTCCTCCCTCTCATCTTCAACATCAGTGGTTGCAGTAAACTGACCCTCTTCCTTTGCATCTTCAGTTTTCAGGTCTTCCTCCAGTGATTCCATAACCGCTTCTGACTTGACTGGCACATCTTCCACAGCAGTTGCATCATTGTCAATACCAGTTTCTGCATCCTGTCCTTGGATGTCCATTGAAGCGTCTATATGTGTTTCCATGTCATCCTTATCGCCCAAGTCATCCTCCCTTGTTTCCTCAACCTCTTCAATTGGCAAGGAAGCCTGATCGGTATCCATCTCTTCTCCAGGCTGATGCTCATCTTGGTAATCTGTAGATGAAAGCACAGGAACCAGTGCCGTGACATCTTCATGAGGCAACTGTTCAGTTTTTAGCTCACTAGTACCTTGTGAAGATCCTTCTTTGGGTTTCTTCGGTGGTGGATTGGCATCAGTTGTCTCTCCTTGTGAACCATCATCTCTCATTTGTGGTGATGGAATTAGACGTTTACGACTTGACGGCTGTAACCCAGATACACCACCAGGAGTTTCACGCTCCATCAACAAGCCGCCTTTCTCTGTGGAACCTTCAACTACTGTTGTATCAATATCAGCTTGGGGTTCTTCAACTCGTTCAAGTGAAGGTCGAACAAGTGGTCTCCTTCCTCCTGGTCTCCTTACTTCAGTGCTTGGTTTGGGCAGAGTAGAAACAGCTCTCTCCTCCATCACTTTGACTTGAGTGGGCCTTGGTGGAGTAGCTACCTGTCTCCCTGAGATTAGAAAAAAAGCAGCAGCCTTATGAACTACCATATTGATCAAGTGACGGTAAAGCAAAGGAAAAACACATTATTCAATTCCACGCGATGGGGCCAATGCAAGAAAGAGATGCATTAGAAATCCAATGTCATATCACATTCCGAACAATATCTGACATGCCAAATCATTCAAAACCAAGTTTGCGTCGAGTTCAAGAGTACATGTAATAGATCAGATCTGATATATTTTTTGAACTAGTAAGTGTCACATGTCATTAACAGATACTATGATTAACTAATAGACTAGATCATTAAATATACACTACCAGCGTGAAATGAAAAATTAAACAGAAAGGAACCTGCAGTAGCTGCAGATGCATCCACAACGGCACTTTCAACAGATGGTGTCTGGCTTGCTGCACCATCTTGGAAGGGACTCGGAGAATCCTCAACAGCTTTGATGGCGAGGAAATATGAACGTAGCTGCTCATCGATTGCAGATCCAGATGGGATTTGAGAGGATATTCCAGTATAATGCTGCAGAGAATGCACATCAGCTGTAGTAATAAAGCTCTAAATAAAATATAGTAGGAACTTTCATTTGCAGCAGCAATAATGAAACAGGAAATCTATGGGAGCAGATAAACTGTACCTCAATCACCTCTTTCACAGCCTGCCTATGCTTCTCAATTGATTCCTCTACTTGTTTCCTTTCCTGCAATCAATTTTCAAAAGCAACAAGTGGATTAGAGGGTGTGCATATACCACATATGAACCGGACTAGACAGATTAATAATTGGAAAAACAAGCAACTATGAACTTGTTATGTTGCATTTTTAATAGGTACACATCATGCATCATTAGGTAACAAATATGAGTATACTAAGGAAACAGGTTGGAGCAAGCTGCAATGCAAGCTAACGGATCATTAGGGTTATCACAGTGATGGGACAGATGCCTGGAAAGCCAATAAGAAAACCCTAGACAATAATCTAATATAGTGTACTATAGTTGCCTATGATCACATATTAACACATTAACCATTAGCCCGCAAATGATTCAATGAAATTCTGTCCAGAACCCTTCATTGAGCAAACTCAAATGATGCTACATTTATGCAAGCTTTAAACAGTGAAATTTCATATTCTAAAGAAATCATTCAATAGAAGAAAATGTAATGAAAAGAGTATATCATAACGATAGGCTTAATACTCAGGGTCGGTTTGGCAATGGACATGAACACTTAGCATTTGGTTTATAGCTCAAACAAACTATACAAAAAAATGTGGGCAAGAAAATGTGTATGTGTTTGGTTTGTTGCCAGAGATTTTGTGTTGCCAATATTTTGGCAAAAACAATCAATACATCACAAGCAACATTGCCAAAAACTTGGCTACAAACCAAACACTCAAACTTCACCAAAATTTGGTTTGCCATTTTTTTGGTAAGGTTTAAAATGGCAACAATCCAACCAAGCCCTTATTCTTCACAACATTCATAATGATGCCGTCTTTCCAAAAAAAAAATCCATTTATTGATCTCCTGCTTTTCATCTTGTACATCCCAGAACACATTAAGTTTTTTGTTTTTCTAAGTTCATTTGTGAACATATCAACATTTCAATCTTTCATTATCTTAAAGTCTACTCCCTTGGCTTTTCTTATTTGAAAATCTACTGCATCTGTTAAAAAAAGGAGAGAATTTCACAAAACTACAGATTTAAGACAAATCACAGAACTAGACATTTAGCGCCAAAACTATCACAAAACTACAGATTTAGGGAAAGTACCACAAACTATAGATTTAATGTTTAAGTTATCAAAAAACTACAGATTTTGGATTTTCAATCCCTAGCACTACCTTTATGTTGAAGATATAGTCGTAGTTTTAGGATTAAAA
The DNA here is from genome assembly GCA_008326285.1 of Oryza officinalis. NCBI lineage: Eukaryota > Viridiplantae > Streptophyta > Magnoliopsida > Poales > Poaceae > Oryza > Oryza officinalis. The sequence goes on from BDMV01000006.1 coordinate 18,783,336, forward strand.
TGGCACTAAACCTTTAGCTTTGTGACAAATTTGCTACTTAATATGTAGCTTTGTGATACTCTGTATTAAATCTGTAGTTCCATGATAAATTTGGTTCTCAATCTGTAGTTTTGTGATACAACACCTTAAAATCTATATTTGTGTGAAATTTACTAAAAAAAATCCAACTGACGATAAACAATAACACTTTTAAGACAAGACTGTACTAAGACTAGTTGAGGAGGAAATTACCTGATTCATATTTTGAATGGCGGTAGTAAATACTTTCTCATTCCTTCTGCGGAATGCTCTTTCTTTCTTATTATCATCTCTCTCTTTCTCCAAGACTTTTTCCAATGTCTGTCAATATATGTTTATGTAAGAAACCTGAAGGAGCTCTATTATGTTCATAAAAAAGCACAATCTCCTGACCTGTATCCTGAAGTCCTTTTCTTTGATGGCCTGTTCATTTGAATTTTCGGTTGTAGTTTTCTGACCTGCTTAAGTATATCAAATTTAAAACATGAATGATCACACAAAACATATATTACAGGTGGTTATGAGCATGAAGAGGAGTAATTAAGTACTTGATTTGAGATCTTCCATTTGCTTTGAAAGGCTTTGTTTTTCTCTGGTCAGTTCCTCCTTCTCTTTTGCCAATGCATCAAGCTTCCTCTACATTATTTAATAGGGTTATATAAGCACATGAAAACAGCAATGAACTTTTGATCTTGCAATAGAAGAACAAGGGAAAGATGCTAACCTTTATGGTGATATTAATCTTCCTTTGTCTGTCAATTTCAGATTTAAGGCTAGCCTGCAAAAGGAAAGGCATTACTAATACAACTCAAGTAAAAATGGCTAGGAGAATGTTACTGGAAATTATATCAGACCTCAACATCATTCAGCTTCTTTTCCCTAACATCCAATTCGGACTGACATCCAGCAAGCTTTTCCTCCAAATTTCTTATTACAGAATCCTTCTCAGAAAGAAGATTTCTTGTGCGCTCTAGCTCTGCCAAATTCTCTCTCAAGGTTGCCTGTCGTATACAAGAAATACACGTGATAATCATTTATCACAAAACTCAACCTTACAAACTCATTCAGTTCAGTAGTATTGACCAAATAATGAAATTTACGCCAGCCAACCATGCTAATTAAGGGATGCCCATCAGTATCAGTGTTATATATCACTAAGGCTGTGTTCATTAGTACAGGTTGGGAACTTATCCCTCCCGCATGGAAAGCAGGGTGGCTCATTAGAGCATGATTAATTAAGTATTAGTTAAAAAAGTTGAAAATGGATTAATATGCTTTTTTCAAGAAACTTTCCCAAAGAATTTTTTTTTCAAAAAACACAGCGTTTAAAAGTTTGGGAAGCGTGCGCGTGGAAAACGAGTGAGTAGAAGTTGGGAAAAGTGGGAAACTAACTCAGCCTAAGTGATAGGAGGCACCAGCAGCATATGCGCATGAAAGGGCATAACAAGACCAATACCAGCTGCCATCAGGCAAGTCTTCCAGAGAGGTGATTGCCTGTAAGACTGTAACAAACTAGGTCTGGTCTGCCTTATGCCCTTGACAGGACACATCTGAGGAATATTTTATATTGGAGTCCTAACCACCGAGAGATGACAAAAGTCAGGTGATGACTAGGTCCTTCAAAAAACAATTGCTTCTGGAGTTCACCAAAGGCAAGCGATAGCCGATAATAATTAGAAAGTATGTTTCTCATCCAAAGTTTTCTAATCCCAGTCTATATTGTCTATCCCCTTCCTCTAATTGCCTTCAATTGTCATTTTCCCCTATTCTTTACAGTAGCTATCTAATTCCAAGCTTGAACTAGGTTACCGAATGCTTCAAAAACAGTTGAAGTCAAACCAGCATACAAAAGAACAAAGGTAGTACTATTTTATCAGTACTCCCTCTGTCCCAAAATATAGCAACTTCTCCACCTACTCCCCCATCCCAACTAATCACAACCATTTCTCATTTAATTTCTCTACTTACTTCCTCATCTCAACCAATCGCAACCATCCCCAATTTAATTTCACCTCTTCCCTTAATCCCCATGAAGAAGTCCAGAAGTTTTTATATCTTGGGTCAGAGTACAATTTATAGAACAAAAAAAGATGTTCAGACCAAATTCAATCACCAAAAGAACAAGTATAAATAATAATTAAAAATACTTATCAAAATGATTTGAAAAGATAAAAATAATAGAAAACCACTAACTTTTATGTTTTGAAGTTCATCCTTCATGGTCTCGTATGTGCTCAAATCAACGCCTCTATTATTTTCAACCAACTGCAGAGGAAAAAAGTTGACATAAGAGTCAAACCAAAAATACCTGATAGAACAATGATAATAACAAATTTATGACAATGTTAATAAAATTAGAACTTTAGGGAAACACTAAACAAAGTCTATTCAAGACTAACTGATGAAGAGGTAAAACATAAGCTGAATTTATACACAATGCAAGAACCCCTGCTCGATGTACACACAGGTCTGCTGTTCAGACACTCTTTTCTGTGCACATGCACTGGGCAACTAATCCTAAAGTCCCTCCATTCATAAAAAAAAACCAATGACAGAAAGTGCCAAGAATATCAAGTCAGACGTACACAAATGCATGCATTTCCACACAAGCCCTACCTTGTTTAGATGTATGTTTCCTAAAAAAAACTGACACCAGCATTTGAGGGTTTGCTTCCTCCAGTCCAAGAAAACATTTTTTTGACCTGGCATGTTATTGGCTGCTATATTTAATTCTTATTTATTATTTATTAGAAAAAGTCATTTATCTAATGTTGGCTATTTTAAGGAAATGCTAACCGCATATAAATAAACCAAATATATTCATCACATATTGCATAATGATAATAGATAAAGAACATACCTCAGAAATCTTTTGATTTAGATTAGCTATTTCGGTCTTCTGCATCTCTATTTCTTTTTTACATATTTCAGCATCTACCTGCTTTTCCAGTAAAAGATTATGCAACCTTTCAGCTTCCATTTTAGCCTTTTGAGCCTCATCACGGAATTTCTGCACTCAGGAGAAAAAAAAAAGAACAATGAAGCACATCAAAACATGCGCCATAAAAGAAATAAACAAGATAACATCAATAAACTGACCTGGCATTCTTCAAAATTATGCTTGTTCTCCTCTCTAAGCTGTATATTGCTTTCACGAAGCAAATTAAGCTCTCTCACCTGAGGTAAAGCATTTTTAATACAAAAGAAAAATAAGCTACAAAAAAGGAATAAGAGAGCAACTATAAAATCAAGAGAAAAGGAGCAGTCATGACAGATACCCAATACACTCTCCTTCCCAAACTATAATTTCTGGCTTTTTTCTGGAGAGATTTAAGGATCAAAGGAAAAGACTATGATGCCCCCCATTAAATGAAGGATAGTTGGAGGAATGGAGGGTGGGAGGGGGAGTGGGGGGAGTGAAAATTAAATGAGTGTTTGGTGGGGGAAGTAGGATTCTAGAAATAGCTATATTCTGGGACAAAATTTGAACACTAGAAATAGCTATATTTTGGGAAGGAGGGAGTGGACAAGAATGGCACCTGGAATCGCAGTGACTTGAATTCTTCATCCTTGAGCATTGATGTTCTTGCACTATCAGTTTGACTGCGGAGCAAGTCCTGTGCCTCCTTTGTGGACTTCAATGCACTTTCCAACTATATAAGCATGAAAACAATTATAGCAGATTAGAAACACCTTAAGCTGCACCCACAAAATCAAGCACAGAAATGGTTCTAACATCATGGAAGGCACACAGATAAAACTACATCAGACAAAAACACATAATAGGAAATCATATAGTCAAAATGAGGTGCAAAAACAAGTTCTCAAATCATGCAAGACAAACAGATTGAACAATAATACATAACTTTCAGTTACGTGTTGAAAGTACAGAGGCACATGACATGTTCATACAAGACCGCAGTGGAGCCATAGGCGAGATCAAGGTAAATGAGACAAGCTTGGCAAGCAATCACACAAAGGAGACAGGGCCATATGGATGGTTCCATGATGATACCAAATACCAAATATGATGGGTCAAACTGTGGAAACTTCATGGAATTGTCCTATGGGCAGAATAAATGGAAGTATGGAACAAAAATGATAAAACAACAAAGTCTGGCAGGTGGTAGTTCAATATTCGTAGTCACCATACAACAACATAAATCAATAGAAACAGAACAGTTCCTTTATAATTACAATACAAGTAAGCATAGGTAGATTTCTGTTTTACAGTAGTTGACGTGGCACAATTATGGGTATTTGAACAAATAACAATATGCAAGAGCAAGCAAGCAGAACATACTTCTATCTGAAGCCGTGACTTCTCCTGTTTAAGCAAAGATATCTCTGTTTCTGCCTGAAATTATCGTCAGACTATATAAATAACATCCAATTCCAAGTAGAGGAATAATAAAGAAGAGGGCACTGAATCTTATACTCACTATTTCTTTCGATCTGCGCAGGTAGCCGATGACGCTATGCAAATCATCTTCACCATGTGAATCAATGCGTTGCGATGAAAGACCAGCAATATTCCGTTCTTTCTCAGCTAATCTAATGTGCAAAGCTTCTAGTTGATTGTGTAGAATTTTATTCTGCATTCAGCATTTGAAGAAAATATGTGATTCATGGTAACCCACTGTCATCAAGTACAGAAAATAGCAAGAATGTATTACATTCATCTGATCTTCATGAATGGCAACTAACTACCACCCGTGTTTATATACAGATCGGAAGGACATGCAACGGAAGCAAACAAAAAAATATGAACGGCAACCAACTACAATCAATAACCACTCTAAATTATGGTTTAAATATGCTGAACATCTTTTAGACCAGAAACACAAGATCAATGCAGCATTATCTTGCTAACAAATTAAGCATATACTAGTACAATCAATTACAGTAGTGATATTCTGATTTTGTAAGGCAGTGTTTTATATTAAGGCTCGAACAGGCAACTGTTATGAAAATAGTTATCAAGCACGTTAAAAAAACAAAAATAAAGTCCATGAAACGCTAGTGTAAAGCACCATGTAGACAAATGCCTTACTAAATTTTATTTATATCATTAAAAAATAATCATATGTATGTTCTCACTAGGGAGGTATAAAACACATACCCCTCAAAATGCACTTGTAGAAGTCCATAAATTTGACACCCATCACATAATCAATTGAGCATTATAGTAATCAAACCAATCAATTCTGGTTCCCACGCCCAACTAATCCCAGTAATTCCGAAATTGTGTGGAATTGATAGAGTGGAGGAATATCAAGGATATATATATATATATATATATATATATATATATATATAGCAATTTTTAGCTTTCAGAGCTAACCGACAGGGTTGTGTGGACTTTAACACCACATGGAAATTCTACTGTTTGCTCTTTCTACAGAGCTCCGAAACTCCAGTATCAAATTTGCACACTATTTTGTGGAAAATCAGGATTCCTCTCGAATCAAAATTTTTGTTTTGTTAATGCTCAAAAGAGTATCATAACCAAAGATCGGCTGTGTAGAAAAGGATGGGAAGAGATCATAAATGCCAAAAATGGGGTGTCTTAAGCTGTTCCTTTGGTTTTAACAATATTCTTCAATATGTGCTACAGGTGCTAGAATAATGGGTGTTTCATTTTATTCTTTAAAGAGAAATGGGTATTCCATTTCAAATCGGGAAGCAGATACCTTGTCGCGGGGATCGCAGCCATTTATTGGGGCTATTCGAAATGAGTTTTCCTGTTTGTTTCTGGGTTACTAACTGGTACTTCTTGCAGAAGTCAGAAGAAAACAGAAGCGCACAGCAGGTGGGGCAAAGCTACTAGAACAAGTTGAAACTGAGGTTAAGTCATGGCTGGAAGAAAGGAACAACAATCAGGATGTGGAGTCTCAAAGCTGTATGTTACAGATTGGATGCCTCTGGAGTATCCACCCTTTTTCTTTTGTTGCTATTGCCAGGATTGTTCTGTTTTCATGTTTGGGGTTGTTTAATGTCAATGTTATATGAGCAGCTCCCTTAGGTTTGTAAAATCCCGCTTTTGCTCTGGTAGTGAAACTTGTAGCAATTAATGGAGGTCAGATACCATTCTAAAAAAAAAGTGAATGTTTAAGAATAATTGGATATCGATAGCTACAAGCTTTTAGACCTGATCATTTAGCTCATTGTATTTCTGCAAGGCCACATCCTTTCCTTTCACCAGCTCTATCTTTTCTTGCTCTCCAAGGGTTCTTAGACCATCCTGAAAAAGTATTTGCAGTGTCAATTAGTTACAACAAATGATGATTAGTTATTATGAACAGCTCAACCAGGGTAAGTTATTACTAATCATGAATTATTCCGAATGCAACATAAGTATAGCCAGATTACTGCTGTTATGCACAGAATAGAAATATCAGAAAGGTAGATACATTGAACTATTCCTCGGCTGATTCAACCGATTTGTCAAAAATAGCGAAGGTTTTATTGAACACCAGCAAAGAACTAGTGGTATTCGCTAATCTGTGAGATTTGAATTTTAGATGCCATAAGACCATTTTTATCCACAAAAAGGTTGGATCAACAAGTGGAAGGTACACAAGGTGTAACTTTTAAAGGACTTCTTGACGTTATTTGGTTCCTTGCCTGGGGGCACAATTGTTTGTGCAAAAGTGTGTTTGTCAAGCCACAAGACTTGCAGCAGCCAGATCAAGCACCACACTTTAGCTAAAACATGAGGTTATGACAATTTGGGCAAGCACCACAGAAGTGTGTAACGCCACACCTAGCAGACCTAGCGTCATAAATTAAGCATTAGCTGTAAAGGCATATTTCACCTAATTTAAGGGTAGTTCAGCCACAAATAAGACATCCCTTTAGATCTGTCCAAGACACAAAGACTTCTACTCTTACACGCCAAATGAATAAAAGTTCAGACAAGAGGGTCAGTGAAGCAGTTTTAATTTACATTTTCAGCCTTCTGTGCTTCTACTGTTTGACGAAGCACTATGATTTCCTGCTGCAAAGAAGATAGCTCCTTAGAAGTATTTGTCAGCTCCTGTATTGTTTCTGATTGCAGAATAACCTAAAGAAGATACAGAAGAGATACACACACACACACAATAAGTGCTTTCACAGCTTCATTCTAGGATAACACAGTACGTACAAAAAAAAATTGTATATATACACCAAGGAGATTCATTATAAGAATTGCAAGTAATAAGTAAGAAGGATAAATCAATCTGAACTTGATATACTTCAGTTACTTTGTTGTATCAGTTCCTGTCATCTGATCTTTGATAGTGATGCCATGAACTAATTTACATACACTAGCAAAATGCCCATGCTTTGCTATGGGTAAAAGAGAGTATATAATAATATGTCATAGACAAAATATTTTTTGTATCAAATATGCTAGTATTACTTGCTTGCTTATTTGAATATATGGTATTCACTTGATTCAAACAAATATTAGACTATCGCATAATATCAGAAATTATCAGGGACTAGTTTGTAGAAAGTGCAGCCACCACCACTAGTGCCTTATATATAGTAGTCTAGAATAGCTGCTACAGTTCAAGTAAAATGGTGAAAACATTTAGCAACTTGCTCCATATTGCTCATACGGTATCACTGCAAGTTGTGACTGCACATCAATCGTAATGGAGCATCATACAGCACCGCAAGCACCAAGATAGATAAGTAGAAAGCATAATAACATTATGTGTTATTTAAGCTGAACTGTTCGACAGTTGTTTGACAATTGTTAGTGTCACAAAGTACCTGACGCTCATAGTTGTCCTGAGCGCTACGCCAACGCTTATACTGCTCGTCAAGAGCACTCTTCGACGAAGCCAGTTCAGTTTCTAATTTTTCAATCTGTAATCTGTTTCGAGGAATGAGAAAATAAAAAAGATGACGTCAATCTAAGAAGCATCTGCAAATTAAGAAAAGCATATGCCCGCCTCTATAGGGTATATAAATTGCTTACACTTTCTCGGAAACTTCATTTCTCATAAATGAGATTTCATTCATGAGAGAAGTGGTATCCTTCTCTTTAGCTTCAATTGCACTGGCAGCTTCTTCACACTTCATTATATAACACTTCTCCAGTTCAGCTATCTTGCTCCTCAACTTTGTAATCTCATCTTCCAAGCTTTTCTTGATAGTCTCAGACTGAAAATTAAATACAAATTCATGTAATACCTAGCATAGGTAGATAAGGATACAGAAATCATTTCAGTACCTCGGTTTTGAAATCCTGAAGTGCAGACTCCATTTGCTTCAATGCAGATTCATTTGAGTTTGCAATTTCTTTGTACTGTCAAGGAATTAGAGTTATATGACTTAAAGAGATCAGCAAATAATTGACTTCTACATAAGGCAAAATAGAAACACAAGCCACACTACTCGAGCACCGATGAATTTAGTTCACCTACTCTACAGAACAACTAAGCCATTATAATGACCTTTCAAAAGGAAATATGGTGTGCTTTCTGATTATGACAAAGGTGGCTATGCCAGATAAATTATTCATGCATGGGCCTTCAAGAGAAGAAAATAACTCTATACATCACGTCTTCATTATCATAACAATCCCTTGTTGTTTATGTTGCACAGTCCTCTCATACTTGGGACCAGAATACCAGATATGGACATGATCTGTATATCACTAACATTTCAGAAATTGGTGTAATGCATAGAATCAGAGTGAAGAAGAAGCAAAGAATGACAAAATAATTAATCAACTTCAAACCAGCTCCATGGACCAAACCGAGCATAGATAACTAGAAAACTGTTGCATATTATGAGCTAAGGTAATCAATTAGGGAACAAAATTATCAAAGTTGCATCCAGCATGACATACCTCAGAACGATTGGTCATAACCTACTAAGGCTTTAGCACAAGATATGTATAAGCAATAAGGGATAGCTACAACCTCAACTTCCCAAGGGTCGGCACCTGCTCCCTAATGGTGATGTCACTAATACCATGAACAATAACTTCCTATAAGCAAAGGGGCAATCTTTCTCTAATGGGAGTGCCAAACCTAAATTATCTCTTGTGCACAGCGATAGATAGTTGTTGAGGAAATTCAGAATATTACTCATTGGTGATGTCAAATGAGAAACTAATAAATGTGGCTAGCGACGACGTTTCTAACAGTAAAAGAGCTTGGTGACTCCACAATGTAATTAAACAAATTAGAATTTCTAGGGGATGGGGCAAACTGACCTGAAGCATGTAGCTTTTATTTGCTTGAGCTTCCTCCTTGTACTTTTCCAACTCCTCTTTCAGCTGGAAAAGCTCATCATTCTCCTACAGGGCAAATTTTCAACAGCTGAGCATTGAAATCATCCAGAAATTTTAAGACCATAGGATCTTTAACCATATAAAACATGTGGAAACATATGATATTGTACAAATAGCAGAACAAAACTAGCTCACCTCAGTTGCTGATAAGATATCACGACCACCATCCCTAAAAATGGTCTAGCAGAATAACAGCAGTCAGCTGAAAGCTTACATAAGATAAATAGCATGTACAATACAATGAAAAGGTTAATAGAATACTACATGCTTTTAGTTCTACTCCCACCATTTACTTTTGTAGGATGAATTTTGTTTCAGATCAATGCCCAAGAAATGAAGTACATTTACTAGAATATCCATGCTTTCATCAAAGAAACATGCTACTCAATTCAATCATGGCAATGAACCAATTGTCCAGCAACTACATGCATCCATGGATGCTTTACAAGTTGCTACGTGCATGCATAATTAGATAATCAGACTTGTTACACCAGCTCAATTAAGGGTGATACAGAATATAGGAGAGAAGGTAGAAAGTACAGAAGATATTTAGATGTAGTGTACACCTATAGCTAATGAACAAGAGCAATGAAATTAGCTCCCTACAAACGGATAATATAGACAACAAATTTGATGTTGATTTGTAAAGAAAATTTTAAACATACACTAATGCTAAAACAAAACGTTAGGCATCATTCCACTATTTTTTCACCGATATCCATGAATGACATTTCAATTAAAAACGATCTGATTCTTTTAATGGTCGGAAAACATGCAAAGCAGAATTTGACAATCGTACGAAGACATGAAGATTATGTAATTCAGCTGAAACCATGTGCTTCCTTTACAGAACAGACTATTAAATAGCTTAGAAATATTGGACCGCAAATCATTTACTCATGACAAAACAAGGAATTGCAAGAGATTATCAATAGGAAATTACATACAGCCAGTTTTGTGATGTATGGTGCTTTCAACATCATTGTATTAGATATACAATATAACATTGTATTAGTATTATAAGTATCTACCTTCCTTGATTTTAGTTTTGTCTCCAAATCAGAACACTTTGCCTACAGAAATGTTAAAATAGTTACCAGTTAGAAAATATGCTTGCAATTTACAATAGAAAAATGAATTACTTGAACAAACCTCTGCAACAGCAGCCCTCGATTCAGCATCAGTAGCAGCTTTCCATGAATTTTGTAACTCTTTTCTCATATCCTCTACCTGCTTCAGACATCCGTCAAAAGCATTTTTCTTATCAAGTGTCAGGACGCGAACATGATCCCTTTGCTCTTGAAGCTCTTTTTTCACTTCAGCCCAGTCCCTCTATGGATGCATTTCAATTCAGAATAAGTTAAACCAAAATAAGATACAGAAGGAATACATGGAGCAATATCCCCACAATGAACATGCAGAAAGAGAACAAATCACACTGCAGTCACACTAGTATTCTCAAAGTTCAAGTTATCAGTACAGGAAATTACTTTATAAAGCAAAGAACAGCTAGAATGCGAGAGCAGAGGCAATGGACGAAGCTACATAAGCACAAAATACTAAGCATATGTGATGCCAAATAGGAGTCTTACTTCTAGTCTCTTGATGTACTCATCTTGATTTCTCCTTTCAATAGACCTTGCATTCTAAGTTATTCACAGGTTAAGAGATAGATGGAGAGAAGAATTTCAAGTATTCATGTGACTCATCTAAACATAGTGTACCTCCTGAACCTCCTCAGTGGCATGTATTGTGTCAATGGTCGCCTGCAATGCAACATATCTGCAAGTCAGTAGAAGTTTATAAAAGCCTCAAGACAAAGTAATTGACATGTTTTTACCGTTTCACGAACACATTTAAATTTGTTGAGATCGCAAATTAAAAACACAAATAGCTAAAAGATCTTGCTTGTTAATGCTTGAGTAGACCATACAGTTGTGCAAAACTGACAACTCCAAATTTGTCATGAGAAATATAGGGCAGAGCTATGAAAAGTACTGCATTCTCCTTTCAAAAAGAACATAACAATAATGTACTCCCTCCGTCCCAACAAGAACCAATTTCTGGCTATGAATCTGGACATATAGGGCCTGTTTGGTAGAGCTCTTGATTCTGTGATTCTGGGATTCTAGATTCTGATTCTCCTGAATCAGATACTGGAGTGAATCAGAATCACTACGATTAGGCGTTTGGCTAGAAACATTGAATTAGGATTCTGAGGGAGGGGACTTCCAGTTAATTTCTCTATAATACCCTTGTCATACAACAGAAGTGATTATATAAATTAGATAAAGCTTAATGTAATAGTAATAATTAGTATAAGTACTTAAAAATTAAAAATAATAGTAGTACAGTCCAAAAATTTTTCGGAAGTTCCGAAAATAATTTGGTTCTGTAATTTTTCGGAAGTTCCGAAAATAATTTTCGGACAACTCCGAAAATTTCCAGAATGCAGAAATTGAGGAAAAACGTGCAGCCGGAGTTGGCGCTGGCGGCGAGCCTGAGGGAGTCGGCGTCGACGGGGTCCCGCGTCGGCACCGCCCTAACCTGGCGGCCGGGATGTTAGTCGGCGTCGACGGCGCGCACAGGCGGCGTGGCTGGGGGAGAGGCCGGGAGGGAGGCGGCGAAGCGGCGGCCCGGCGGTGTGGCTGGGGGAGAGGCCGGGAGAGAGGCTGGATGCGTCGGCCCGCCGGAGTCGATGCGGGAGAGGCCGGCAGATCTGGGGCGTCGACGGCGGAACGAGGTCACCGGAGTCGCTGGGGAGCTGCCGAAGTCCGGATCCGCCGGCGCAGCTCGGGGGAGAGCTCAGAGAGCCGGCGACGAGGAGGATGGCCGGTGAAGCACCACCTCAGATCTGGGCGCGCGGGGTAGTTAAACGGAGAGGTTGGAGGCGGGGGAGAGGCTGCCGACGTCGTGGCCGGCCGGAGGCTGGAGAGAGGCTGCCGACGAGTCCCTTCCTTGGCCGGCGGCGCGACGCTCCTAGGAGAAACCCTAGCCGCCTGCTTCAGGGCGTCGGGAGGGAGGAGACGCGCTGGGAGAGGAGCCGGGTGAGGGCTGGGACGGATAGGGTTGTAAGGGGTATATCAGTGGCAGTGGTGGGTAATTTCTTGGGAAAACTAGGGGTACTTTTATATTTCGTTGGTTTGATTCTCGTGGGAAGCTGCAAAATGCGGGATTCTCCTCTCTAGTGTAAAAAAATAGAATCACTCTGAATGATTCTCCAAGAATCAGATGAAAAGTTTGCCCGTTTGGCTCGGCTCCACGCGATTCTACTCCGAATCACATAGGAGAATCCCTACCAAACGGGGCCATAGTCTATGCCCGGGTTCTTACCTAGATATTGATTCTTTTTGGGACAGAAGGAGTATATATTCATAAGTATAGAATATAATTGATGAGAACAGTTTTACAACTGTTTTGGAAACACAACAAACTAACAGAAATTGCAATACATACAAGACAATATTGAAACTCCACAGTAATGAAAAGATATGGCAGCAAGGGAAATACCTGCAGGCGATGCACCCTCATGGTCAAATCATGAACTTCCTCCAAAGCTTTTTTCTCTGACTTTGCTAAGATCTCTTTTTCATTCTTTAGAATAGATATCTAGAGAAATGGAAATCATGTCAGGACTCTGGGTCATAATATTATTTGAGGAATGTAAAAGTATCAACAAACCTCCATTAATAGCTTCCTTGAGTTCTCCTCTACAGCTTTCATAGATTCTGAGTTCTCACGCAATCTTTTTTCATAATCAACTACTAAATGCATCAATTCCGCATTTCTTAGTGAAATAGAATTAGCTTCCTTCCTCTGTTTTTTACATGTACAAAGTAAATAAGGATACAGCATGTAATAAATAGCTATCTTCTTCCAAGAGACTGTTATGGACATCATTATGTCCATTTCAGTGTAACAAACATAAATATTAACAAATCATGGTATAACATATCAAAGAAAGAACCTGGTGTTCAAGCTCAGCTGTAAATCCATTAAGTCGTTCTCGAGCAAATTCTGCTTCAAGAACCGCCTTATCACGCTCAGAACGCAAAGATAGAAGCTCAGACCTAATGAATAGCAATCAGTATTGATCAGAAATTCTATGCAAGTTCAAATACAATATAACATAATCAACAACAGTCCAAATATCAATAAGTAGGGCCATCCAAAATTATGTAAATATGAAGAAACAACAAGAAATGGAAGCATATACAAACTTTGATAGAACCCTTAACAGCACAGATGCATGGTAAGTTAAAAACCAATCGTGACACAGATAACTTAGATGTGTGTCTATATACTACTCCCTCCATCACAAAATATAAGGATTTCTAGAGTTGTGCACAGGTAAATAAGAAAGTAGGTGAAATTAAATAGGGAAAATTGTGATTGGTTGAGATGAGGAAGTAGGTCGAGAAATTAAGTGGGAGATTGTTGAGATTGGTTGAGATGAATGGGTGGGTGAAGTTATTATATTGTAGGACAAATTTTGAATGCTATAAGTTGTTATATTTTGGGATGGAGGGAGTGCTACATTCACAGTTCCGTCAGCATGCTTAGTTATAATGACACGATTTCGACAGAGCTGGCCACTAACAACATTTTAAGATATCTATTTCATAGTACTCCAGTACTCCCTTTGTCTACATATGTAGGCCAGCATAGGATCCGTGCATTTACAAGTGTAGGCCATCATAGACAGTTAACCTTAACACTTTGGTCGTTCATATTGTAAAAGTATATGGACTAACTACGTAAAATAAGTACGTTGGATTGCTTGCAAATTAGTTTTCATGACATAAACTTCTATAGTTTGAAAAGTACATAAAAGATAATACATATAATATACTCTTGCATGGCGTGTCAAAACTCAAAATAACAAAATGAACTCATGTTTGTGGACAGTGGAAGTAAATTTCTGACAAATTCTCTGTGGGTACAATATTTTATTCACAGAAAATCTTTGTTGAGTAAAAGTTACAATGGTCAAACCATGCACCACAAGCTGTAAGTCAGTATCTGAAAATAGCAAGTTATAGGAAGAAAATCCAGCATATCCCATGACTACCCACCCGCTAGGAGATTATTACCTTTTTTAGCAAAGCGAGGTTATTACATTGCTTCGTAACCAGTATTCATCTTGTCCAATGATACATTGGAACAAAAAAAAATCCAAATGACTTCTTCCCGTAACTATTATTCTATCATGCCAATAAGATTTAAAAGGGGAGGAGAACACCACCTCAACTTAGTCAGCTCTTCATCAAGGCTTTTGGCACGCTCTGACACTTGCTCATAAGCTTTCCTTGAAACCTCCTGGTCAAAATAGATTGAAATTTGAAATAAGACACCACAACATCTATGGTATTCTAAAGCCTCAACAAGCCTTCCATCATCGAAAAATTACCTGTGATCCTTCAAATAGAACCATCAGGTCTTTTCTGCCATCATCTAGGGAACAAAATAAAACCATCACATGTAGGTTCTTTCTTATAGAAGTAACATGCAGTTGAAACCATCATGGTTAGACACTTAACCCTTTTGCCTGAATTGAAAATATCAGAAGGACAAACCTTGCAAATTATTGGATATGTGTTCAACATTGGAACGCGACTTCTGTTGTTCTTCACACAGCTTCCTATACATCGCTACCTACAAATAAGAGAACTATTTTAGGACTGGAATCACATACAGCATGCAATTGAAATTTTGCAGAAAGGGTTTCAAAACGAAGATTTCCCACTTCGTGGCAAGGAGAATTCATAAACATACAGATCTGTGAAGGGATTCAATCATTATTGCTTGTTCTTCAGATTTTTTCATCACTTTCTCAACCCTGGACGCAGCATCATCTGTAACTCTCTTCAACTCAATTTGGAAGCTCTCCTGGAAAGTACAGAAACGAGATATTTGTCATCATGTACTCATGTCATCGGATACAAAAGTATGCCCTGACACTGATGTATGAACAAACTAAAACATTTGAAACTATAGAAAAAACAAAGTTAAACTTTAAATATACCCTGAGTTCCATGTCCCTTTTATCAAGATCAGCAGAGAGCAAATGAACTTGATTCCGAAGTTGAACATTTTGCTGTACTAACCCATTGATATCATTGAATGTCATCTGAGACACATTATCAAACAGTTACAGCAAGCACCAACACAGTGAAACTGAGAGAGAATACAAAGGACTAGCATACTCACATGCTCATGGATATTGTTTTCAACATCAGGCACTCCAGTGCTTGTGCTTGTAGAAAGAGCACCATCCCCTACATTTGGAAGGCTAGAACCACAACGAAGCTGTATATCTTGACACTCCTTTAAAAGAACAGCTATCTGCAAATAATTAGAGGGCAGAAGCAGCATATAGTTAGCAAAAGCATCTGCAGTGCCACAAAAGAAATGTTGATTCAATGTTCTTGTCAGTTGTGACATGCAAGAATGAATATCCACCTTCCAAGTTCCAATAATATTTGAACAGGGGAGGACCACAAGCATTGACATATTTTCAAAGGGCATAGTCTACTTTTGGCTCTTGGACTCTATTCTAAGTCCATTTTAACTTCAAATTGAAAAGCCCGTGTTTTTCACCCTTGACTTTCAAAACCGTACAAATACTATTACTACCTTCAACACTGCTCCACAGTGGTTTCCGTTGATATGATAATAGTTTTCACTAGTGCAGATTCCTAATATGCAAGCTTTTTTTTGGTGTGAATGCCAAATAGCTGGTTAAACATCAACTAAACTCCGCTAATAGAAGCTAACATCAGTGAAAACCATGCCATCTCAACTAAACCACCATGGAATCAGGTCTGAGGTGTTACTTGTCTGGTTTTATAAATAAAAAGTTGAAAGTGAACTAAAACCGATCTTTTAGCTCAGGGTAAATTTAGAGTCCAAGAAGTATTTAGGTGCCAAAAATGGATTCCACCCCTTTTTAAATAGCATCCTTGAAAAGAAATTGATGACAACTAGTATCACTTCAAGTTGCACCAGATCTTAAATATCTACAGATTAGACAAGAGGTTAACATTTCAAATTTTCCATACATAGACAATTTAATCTGTGAATCCATCAAAAAGAACAAAGTGCAGATGTCATGCTTGTGACTCACTTGTTTTTGCAGATCATCTATTTCTTTCTGAGAAATACTATGATCACGTTCCCACCTTTTTAACTCTGACTGCAAAAACAATATTATTGTTAAAACTTCACTGTGGGAGACTACTATACTAAACAGAAATTTGATGTATGCACCTTTAGATTCCTAATGGTATTTTCAAAATTGTCATGCTCCAGCAATGCTTGCTGCAACTTCTGATCCATTAGAGCATAAGCTTCAACCATCCTCCTATGCTCAGCTGAGGTAAAAGAAAGGGTCGAATGCAAAGATATGCTTGAGCACAAAATAATTGCATACATGTCCAAACTTAAGCATAATTACTGTACTATCAGGCAGTGAAGCAATGTATGCATTTCACTAATGCCCTATGAACTAACATTACCTCGTTCATCCAAGATAAGCTCAGCTTTCTCTTCGATTTCATGCAAGACCTGTTGTGCAAAAGATAATTCAGTAATCCAACAGGAATAGGACACTTCAGAAATGAATTAATGAGAAGATGCAACAGAGCATCCCTACACAAGTATGATTACCCATTTAGCACAAAATATGATACAGGACTACATGTGTGTTTACTTCATGCACTTTACAAACACTTCTCACACCATCAACCATTAATCATAAATTTGAAACCTTGGAGAATATCTAATCTGTGAAAATTAATGTTCACCATCCATCTCAAATAAATGTAAATCTGTGAAAATTGATGTACTCCCTCCATCTCAAATAGATGTCATTTTAGAATGCGTACATCCAAATATTTAAAATTTTGACTATCCATATAATGGTGAGTTTGTAATCAAAACTTAGCAAATCTGCATTTCAACCTTGTCAGAGGAGGGACTACTTCCATCTGGTTACATAGATAGAATATGGCATGGTTGAAAGTTTGTATTGAAGGCTGTGTTGATGTCTAAAACATCTATTAGGAAAGTGGAAATAGATGGGATCATGGGAAAAGAGAGTAGAGATTAATACGAATTAAGAGATAAACTGACGAGAACAGAACTGTACCCTCTCCAGAACTGCTTCTGCGTGTCTTCGTCCAAACCTCTCATGGCGTAAAGCATCAGTAGCTTCTTGGTATTTCTCATAGATCTTAGCGAGCTGATGCAGTGAAGGTTATCAGGTAATATTTGAAACGTAAATGTACACCAAATTAAACAGTATAGAGGAGATTGGACATACACTCCAACCATCACGAAGAAGAGAAGCAGCTAATGCAGTTCCAGAAACACCAGTAGGTACTTTTGGTACAATCATTAGATCATTCTGATTTGCTGGATCAGAAAATGGCCTGCCGAATAGGAAACAAAAAGGATTTCAAAATAGATGAAAATTAAGATCATGTTCAATAATTGGATCCTACTCCTTCCTGTGTTTCTGTTATGATTTGTAAAATATTGCATATCGTTGTTTTCCCTAGCACCAGCTAGATATGATCGGCGACTTATCAACACAATAAGGAATGACTACAAAATGTTTGGGAACTATTGGTGTTGGGACAAAGATAATATCATGTTTACAACGGTAGAGCACAAACAGAAGTTAACATCATTCAATAAGATTAGCTTTAATGAGCAAAATACAATTAGTATCAAAATGCTTTGAACAATGCTCTCTAGAAAGTGTTAGTTAGCTATGCTAATAGCACCTGCTTTAGATATCTCAATAGACTAAAAGTATAGAGTTTCAGAAATAATACATTTCTTTCATCGGTGAGCCTGCTAGATCACAAGGGTCTGCTGCAATCAATGGAGTGAAGTTCAATTCACTAGATTTCCTTGTATTCTCCAGATCAGATTCACACTTTTCAAGCTTTTGCTTTAAGTAGGTAGCTTCCTGAATAGCATGAAAGCCAAAAGATCAACCAAGAAACTCACAAGATCAAACTGATTTGTCACTGAGAAAACCATCCAAAATAATAATCAATATACCCTTTCAAGGTCTCTCTTGGCTGAAGTCTCCTTCTCAAGCTTTTCCTTGTATTCATCTTCAACCTGGGCCAAATGTGTCTGGTTTACACCCAAAAAAATAATAAGAATTAGCTTTTCATGTTCATAAACTGGGACAAAATTAAATACAAGTAAAGGCATTACCTCCAATGCTTTAATAACACCTTCAAGTTCCACAGCTTTTTTTGACCATTCATCAGAACTTTCTTTGTGAAGTTCAGCAAGTTTCATGACCTTTTAAGGGAAACAGAACAAAAGGCTATAGTTAAAAGCGTCATCGTGTTGGCTTGTAGTAAGGAACATCAGTGCATTCCATTAAAAAAAAGAGAAATATCCTAGTGACACTAGATGGGTTAAGTTCTGGTGTGCATATACAATAACAATGGACTGATCTGCTGGTCTAGTGCAAATAGCTCAGCACACATTTTCTTCCATTTCCTTTCTAAAATTTAAACAAGCAGGGAGTGGGAGCAGTAAGGGTGAAATAAACAAGGGGGAGTTAGTGGGGATAAAGGTAAACCATACAGTTGAAAGCTCCGCAGCCAGGCGTTGTTCATTAGCAGCCGCAGCATCCTTTGTTGAGCACAACTCCTTCAGATCATAAAAGAAAAGCAAAAATTAGATGATGGCAATAATACTGTAGCTAACCAATCCAACATTTTACCTTTTCCATATATGATACCCTTTGCTCCAGTTCAGAAACTCGTTCTTTGCTTCGCCTCAAGGAACTGGATGATTCAGAAATCTCTCTTTCAAGCTGAAACCAACATAATCAGGTTTTGCTTTCTGCTTGCATTGTGTGACATGTCAAGGTGGGATAGGACTCACCTCGGCAACCTTTGCTGACATCCTAGCCTCCTCATCCATGTTTGATTTCCTTAGTTCAGCTAAGTTCTTAACTTTTTCTTTAAGTTCCTCGTCAAGCCAGAGATTATGCTTTTCAAGCAGCTCTTTCTCCTAAACAGGAAAGCACTAAATAAGAACCAATGGTTGCTCTGTGCAAACATATGGAATAGGTACAATTAAAGTAAAACTCCATGGAGAACAGATTATGCAGTAGTCTACAACTCAAGAAAGACTTTGCATCACCTTATACAACAATCTTACGCAGCAAAATAACACCAAGTCGTTTATAGCATACCTGTGTGATTCGGTTACATGTGGCCTGCAGATGAGTAAACTTAGCTTCAACTTCTTGTATCCTAGCCCCTTTACTAGCAGAAGAGTCTGCCAGATTTACCTGACAGGAAGACCGATTCAACAACTACAGTTAATTTATGCAACAAAATGCGAAACAAAATCTTCCCAGTTCCCAGGATGAAAGGGCATAGAAATCTCAAAAATGCGAAAAACTAAAGGACTTACCTAATAGAGTGCATAAGGCCTAACGCTTGCAATTGCTAATAAAATGATATTGAATATAAGCATACCAAATCACATGCATTCCTTGATTATACAAAAGGTCCAATAGTGACCCATTAACCAGGTCAAAATTATCCAACAGAACAACTACAGAGTAATATTTTAAGAAAAAATATGGCTCCAATTGGAACAAATGAATTTTACGGAAATAAATGAAATTCCTGCCTCAAATCGGAGACATCTCCAATACTCCAAACGGGGCAATGAGATCTAACAGTATCGCAGATATCTTCCATACAGTAAGTCCGACACTCAAAAGTTGATAGCAACATGCAAGGAATGATACATAACATGTAAGGTGCGTTACACAATTGCGTATCTTAAACAGTCTAGAATGATATGAATGTTCATGATAAGCAAAAAATAGCATGTAAAGTTATAAGATCAGAACACTACAACAAGGCAACAACTTATTAAGAATTGCAAAGTCACTATAATTCATATGGTATGTTTTATTTATTGAAAGGGCATATCAACTAAGCAATGCCCAAAGAAATGAAATAGAATACCAGTAGCTGATATTACAAAAAATAATTGAAAAGTGTATTTTCATTTGAAGTATCCGATAAGGATGGCCTCTGCTGCATAAATAAATAAAAATTCAACTTGCTACTACTTGTAAAATAAAAAAAGTATGGAGACAGACGTAAAACTACAGGTAAATCGAGTTAAAATCATGTCTGACGTTCGGGTAACAACTCATACAAAATGCAGTTGTGTCTCAATGCCAATACGTCCACACATGCAACTCAACTTCTGCCAAGTAACATGCAAAATGAAGAAAACAAATTGTGTGATCTATTGAAGCCACAAAAATTCTGTTGTAAAACCTACCAAATCCCTGCCCTCTGTATGTCGACAGTAGCGACCTAGGCATTGCACTAGATAACAACTCATCCATCTGACCCTATATTCGCACGTCACCTTAGATATGGAGTTCCGATTTGCTGAACGCTGTGCATCACTAGAAGTGGGAGTACAAAATGGTCAGGGTGACTTACTATCTTATCGTGGTAGTTCTGGATGATGCCATCCTTCTCCCTTATCTCTGCATCCCTCTGCTCAATTAGTTCCAGTGACCGAGACTTGGACTTGTGCACCTCCGAGATTTCTACTTTGAGCCGTTCAATCTCGCCATCCTTCGCAATCTGCAAACCCCATCAGCAGCACAGCATGATCAGTGACCTGAGATAAGCCGAAAAACTGAGCTGTACCCAGAAAAAACTAGGGTTCGTACGGCTTGGATGCGGAGCTGGTGTATCTCGGATTGGGAGGAGGCGAGATCGGCGGCGCGACGCTCGGAGGCAGCCGCGAGCTCGGCTAGCTCGGCCCGGAAGCGATCGGCCTCGGCGGAGAGAGTGTCGTAGCGCTGCTCGAGGAGGGCGCACGTCTGCTCCGCCGCGATGGCCGCCGCGTCAGCCTCGGCACGGACGGTGTCCACCTGCTGCCGAAGCTCGCGGATGGCGGCGTCGGCCCGCTCAGCGACGGCGGCCACGTCGCCGCCCAGGAGCCGCAGCTCCTCCTCCGACATGAAGAGCGGCATCGCGGCCGCGTGCGGGGTCGGGGAGGCGGTGCCCCTAGCCCGCCGGGGGGCCCTCGCGAATGCTCTAACCTCTAGAAGGTTCTAGGGTTTGTCGCGCGCCGCGAGGAGGGGAGGAGCGGAGAGAGGGTGGTGGCGGAAGCGGGGGGGAGGCGAATGGAATTGGAGTGAGGAGGCGGAGGAAACGCAAACGAGAAGGGGAAAGGACGATAGGAGGCGAGGCAGAAATATAGGTCGGGAAGGAAGCGTCAAGGGCTGAAGGCGGTCGGATGGGCTAGGGACAGGGCCCATGGGCTCTATCTGGTGGGCCTTTGAGACGTGCTGAGTGACTTGTTGGGCCGGAATGCTGGTCTTATGTGTCTTGGCTTGTGGCATGTAGCCATGTAGGCCCATGCGTTTGTGGTCTGTCTTCGTTGCCGTCTTGGCAACTTCAGCAGGTTAAAAAAAAGGAGTTTCCGAGTTTGACATGTTTAAACCCTACAAAACAGGAGCTTAAAGAAGTAATAATGTCATCTCCAGTGCACTGCACGGAAGTTCAAATAAATAAAAAAAATAGGCGTAGAAGTTTCCCGCAGAAAATAGGAAGTTTTGATAACCAATTCAATACATCATTCGTCAGTAAATATAAAAACTCAGTTACTTGTGCACGAATATGCCCGTTAGAGCGTCAGTGCAAATCCAGGAACTGAGATGCGACCAACACAGCGCCTGGTCTGTCTTTCTCTAAAGGCTGTCATTGCAAAAGAGCCTAATCATATGGTTTTCTTAGACAAAACGATCAGAAGCTCACTTGGTAGTTGGTACGGTACGATCAAAATGCTGGAAGAAACTAAAGCCTCCAAAAGAAAAAGAAAGACCGACGAGACCCCATTCCCGATAAATGCTGATAGTCACAGCAGATGCTTTTGCATTGCAGAATGGCCCTGGTACAGGTACACTGCAGTTGTGCCCTGATGCCATTCAAATTCCTGGATCACCTTAGGGGGTGTTTGGGAGAAGGACTTATTTTTTATTTTTTTTTAGTTCATGTTACATCGGATATATGGACACTAATTTGAAGTATTAAACATATGTTAATTACAAAACTAATTACACAGCTAGAGGCTAATTCACGAGACGAACCTATTAAGCCTAATTAATCCATAATTAGCATATGTTTACTGTAGCATCGCATAGACTAATCATGGATTAATTAGGCTCAATAGATTCGTCTCGCAAATTAGTCCAGAGTTATGAAATGGGTTTTATTTTTAGTCTACGTTTAATACTTTAAATTAGTGACCATATATCCGATGTGACAGGGACTGAAAAGTAGTTTTAGTCCCATCTAAACAGGGCCTTACCATCCTCAAGCTACGGTTGATGTTTGTTCCCTGGCTTTGAGTGAAAATCAAAGTGCCGCTCATCTGAGTCAGGGACTGCACGTGCCGGGTAAGCTTTGCCATGTCCACCAACACAAGGGACGTCCAGACCAAGATGATAAGATGAAGGCAACATGCCAAATAGTACCGGTCGTTCAGGTTGCATCCTCCATTTTTGTTCCGCGAATATTTGCGCAGCCGATTTGAATCCGTGGATAAAGTGTCAAAGGAAATGCAATTTGGTGCAGTATACTAACTCGACGCTTTTGTACAGTGTTACTGCAGGAGCAACCCTGCAAAGTAGCGGCACTGAGCCGGCGAGGGGCCGTAGCGTGCAATGGCTGGGATGTCCTGTGGTGGCTGGTAACTGGTAACTCGCTCGCTCTAGAGGTTGGGGTCCGGTTAATTAGCTGCATTAACAAGTGGTTAGTAGCTGACAGTATTTAATTTCCGCGAGCTGTTGCTAGCAGAGAGCCAGAAGACAACCTATATCGTACGCTGACAAGTGGCTTGCCGTTAATATACAGTGGGACAGTGAGACTGTCAGCTCATGTGTTCTTCAGAGGCGCATGTGAAAACAACAACTGGTCTACTGCGTCAATGCATAACTCAGCCTGGTAGAGTGGTAGGTAATGTGGCCTTGGCTTGTGGGCATCTGATTTTGAGACCTTTACCGCTTGTCCTTCTAGGACATATCAGGAACAGCTTAAACAAATGTTGATATCCCAATAGGCAATCGCCGACGCGAATCAGCACGATGAGTTTCCAACCTCCAAATGCTTTGAGGAGGATGATTCCACCATCTGCAGGTGCATCTCAGCATCTGTCACTGGGCACTGAGCTTATGATTGCGAAATTTGGCATCAAGAATTATAAATACATTAACATCCTCAAAAAGCTATGATCATGAGATGCGCTCGATTCCCATTTGTAGGAGAGCACCTAGTACAGAGAGTTTCTGGGGTTTTTTTTTTCTTTTTGCTGGAGTAGCATTGTTCTGATTCCAGGTGCAAATGTATCGAGAAAGAAAACGAGCAACCTCACTAACAAGGCCCCATCAAAGCCTGAAAATTTACACGGATTCATCAGGGCCAGAGTTTCCCGAGCAGCCCTGTCATCCTGAGGTGTCAAACTCAACTTCACAGTGTGCAAACGCGCCAACCTTTTGAAAGCTAATCAAGGCCGGGTGAAACACCGAAAACACAGATTCACCGCTCGACGATTAACCATTTGTAGGATCGTGTCATGTGCTTGACACGTTGACATGGCGTCAGCTCCCCGTCGTTTCGTCGATGCTGTGCAGCGAAGGCCGCCATTGCCGGTGCCGCGCGCTGGAGCTCCGGTTGCTGTCCTGACGCGCCAACTGCAATCAGTTGGGTAAACAGTAGAGTAATCAGAAAAGATGGAACCTTTGCATGTTGCCGCGGTCTCAGAAATGGTAAGGAATCTCGCAAATGGTCCTGGAACCTGACACTAGTTGCTACTCACTAATTCAGAGAAACCAACTATTAACCAGTTGGCTCCACGGGGCCACAACCTTATAATCTTATTGAATGCATGTCACTTGGAGGTTGGGAATAGGTACTGTATTCTCAACTGGGCTGATTAAGACGAGGACTCTTGATTTCCGTGATTACTAGGGAGATTCTGCGGTTGCAAAAATCTTAATGGAAATCCCAAAACAAAAAAAAACACTTTTTTGGTTGATAAAGTCAGGTAAACAGAAATTAAAAGGAGATAGAGAATCATGGAAGGACACGGCAATCGCGAGGAACGACTAACTATAGCATCTGAGAGAGACAATTTAAAGGAGTAGGAGTATGTATCAATCATGCCACGGACGTGCATGGGAGCATCGAACAAAAAGTGGTTGGATTAAAGGAGGACAAGTTACTACTAGTCTGATCCATGTAACCCACCTGATCAAGACTGGCGTCCAACGCCACCTCGTCGTCGAAGTTGTCGTTGTCCTCCGCCTCATCTGCCTCCGCCGCCGCCGCGGCGCGTGCCTTGCTCTGCTGCTTCTGCTGCCTCGACTCCACCAGCTGCTGCTGAGCCTTCCTCACCTTCTCCTCCTTCCTCGCCTGCACCGCCTTGGTCACCTCTGCAACAAAATCACAACAACACATTCGGTATAGTCGCACGAAGAATCGAAGCGAAGAAGAAAAGGGTGAGACGTGAGTGATGTATACGCATACCGTGCGTGGTGATGAGGCGGTAGGCGTGGCCGAGGAGGAGGGTCTCCTTGGGCTTTAGCAGCTTCACGCGGGTAAGGCGCACGGTGCGGCGTGCGCCGCCGTCGCCGTCCTGGCGCTCCTCGGCGACGCGGAGCGTGACGAGCGCGACGTAGTGTCCCGGGTTGGCGCGCATCACCTCCGCGGCGCTGGTCGACCAGCACAGCCGCTCCACCCTCCCGCCCGGGTGCTGGATCACCACCGTCGCCGCCTCCGCCGCCTGGCAATTCCCCATCCCCCCGCGCGCTAGCTCGATCACAGTATATTTTCGGGAAGAGGCGCACGGTTAGCTAGCAGCGCCCCACCGCTATACGGGGAACGGGAGGGAGGCGCGCGCGAGATGGACACAGTGAGCAGCAACTGCCCGAACGACGAGGTGGTGTAGAGTATATATGGCGAGTGGACTTGAGCAACACGTATCCTGTATCCACCTCCCCGCTGCTGTCTTCGGCGCACCTACCGCCCAAGATGCGCCGCCTGCTCGTATACGTGGTCGTGACCTGCGAGTCGCGGCAACCCTCCACCGAACTGGGATCAAAACAGTTTGGAAATGAACGAAAACTAGTTCTAACGTTTTCGTTTTTATATTTGTTTTATCAAAATCGAAAATCTCGGTTACATAAATAGAATCAAATATTACCGAATATAATAACAAAAATTTATTGAAATATGAAAACAACTCTAATAACGGATTCCGAGAAACACGTTTTCGTTTACGAAAACATGTTTTCAACAGGAAAGTTTTCGAACCATTTACATCCCTACGTAACACGCCTCGCTCGCTCGCGCAACAAGCCAGCGCATGGGCAGAGCTACGAGCCTACGAGTAGCTAACGCAGGCGAGGGAGCGTGCGCGGCTGCGGTTTATGGCGGGAGGCCAGCCCGGGGCGCGGCGCGCGGGGCGGATCGGTCGTTTTCCCGTGCGAGGGGCCACCGTTTTTCCGTGGAGCGACGCCACGTGAACGCGGGGGTTGGCACGTACATGTTCCGGGGGGGTTGTTTGTACTCGTCGGGAAGCTCTGCTTTTTGACGTTGTGGCCGCGTAAACGAACAGCGTGGTGCACAGAGCGGAAATGGGAACACCCGTGCGTCGCATCGGCGCCGGTCGCTTTCGCGGGTTCGTCGTGCGGGTTGGACCAGGGAAAGCCAAGCCAAACCGACCGACCCATCAGCCTACTACTACTGCTATGCCCTTTCGGGCTAGCTTCACCCGTGCGGCTTTCTTCCGTTTTCTTTTCTTTTTCTACCGTTATTTGCATTGAGAATTTTGAGCGGGGGTCGCAATCCTATATGCGTTTGGATCGATTCACTGGTCTAGCTAACTCAACCTATGCTGGTAACGGGCCTAAGGATTTGGCGAATAATCGTGTATTTTTGTATTGGTGAAGTTGCGAAGAGCTGCCATACTTGTGCCAAAACGTTGTATTCTAGCAGTGCCACTAGTAGAGAACTTTGGGCATATTCATCTGTATGAGAATCTTCCGTTTTTGTTTTTGTATACATCTAATTCAGCCTGGGCATTTTTTAGCCGCAAACCGCAAACCGAACCGAACCGCACCGAACCGAACCGAATTGTTGGTTTTTTCGGTTTTCGGTTGTCAGTTCGGTTTCTGTTTTTGTGCTATTCGGTGTACGGCTTCGGCTTCGGTTTTATAGAGAAACCGAACCGAACAACCGATTAAACCGACATATCCCGCGGCGGCGGTTTTATAGAGAAACCGAACCGAACAACCGATTAAACCGACATATCCCGCGGCGGCGCAGCCCACGGCCCACCAGTTCGCAGCCCATCAGGCCATCAAGGGCAAGGCCAACCCTACCCCCGACTCGTCAGTCGTCACGCGGTCACGCCCCCGACTCGTCACTCGGCGCAGCCGCTAGCCCGGCCGCCAGCCGCGCAGGGTGCCGCCGCAGCGCTGCCGCTGCCCTACCTCGCCGTCGCGGGCTCGAGGCGGCACGCCGCACGGCCGCAGCGCCACACTCCCCTCCCCTGAGCAGCAGCTGTAGGCCCCGGCGAGCCGCCCGCGAGCACACCGCCCCCTGCGCCCAAAGACCCAAACCCTAACTCGGCGGCCGGCAAACGGGCTGCTGGCGGCGGGCCGGCAAGGCGGCAACACCCTCGTGGAGTTCTCCGACCAAGACAACGGCGGCGCGGACCGAGCAGTCCTCCTATGTAAGTTCTTCACTTCTTGTTCGTTTGTTCTAGTTGAGTCCATGTTGAGTGAATGAGTGTTGTATTGCTGTTCTATGTTGGTAAGTTCTGATTTAGTGATTTGAAACATTTGATCTAGATGGGGGACACAGATGAAACTGTTGCTTGTGAGATTAATCACACTCAATCTCAAGACACTGAAACCGGAGTGTCAACTACTGGAGTGGTAGATGCAAGCAAGGACAAGGAGGAGCAGCAGCAGTCCAAGGATGGAGAGAAAGCTGATGAAGAATCCAGAAAAAGAAAACCAATGGCTCTAAGATCTGATGTATGGGAAAGTTTCAGCAAGGTCAAACTTGCTAATGGGGACGAGAGGGCCAAGTGCAAGTGGTGTACCAAGCTATTTCATTGCGGCTCAAGAACAAATGGTACGTCATCCTTGAAAGCTCATCTGAAGATTTGCAAAAAGAATCCTAACAAACCAGTAGTTGATAATCAAGGAACTTTGCAACTGACACCATGTGATGGCAATAGTACTCTTGGTACTGTGACCACTTGGAAATTTGATCCAGATAAACTTAGAAGGTGTTTGGCTGAGATGATAATTGAAGATGAACAACCATTTGTCCTATCTGAGCGTTCTGGTCTTAGGAAATTTATGACTTTAGCATGTCCACGATTTGTTCTGCCATCTAGAAGAACAATCACTAGAGCTTGTGTTAAAGTATATGAAGATGAGAAAGAAAAGCTTAAGAAATTTTTTAAGGACAATTGTGTAAGAGTTTGCCTCACAACTGATACATGGACTGCTAAGAACAGCCAAAACTTCATGTGTGTTACAGCCCATTTCATTGACAATGAGTGGAACCTACAGAAGAAAATTATTGGTTTTTTTTTGGTTAAGGGACATAGAGGGGAGGACATTGGAAAATCATTAGAGAACTGCTTGGCTGAGTGGGGCATTGACAAGGTTTTTACAATAACAGTAGACAATGCTAGTGCAAACAATAATGCAATTAAGTATATGAGAAGGGTCTTGAATGAGTCAAAAGGTTGTGTTGCTGAAGGAGAGTACATTCATATGCGCTGTGCTGCTCATATTATCAACCTAATAGTAGGTGATGGCTTGAAGGAAATTGGTACATCAATTCAACGTGTCCGTGCTGCTGTTAAGTTTATCAGATGTGGAACATCTAGGTTGGTAAAATTTAAGAAATGTGCTGAGTTAGCCAAGGTACAGAGCAAAGCATTTCTAAACTTAGATATTTGCACTAGATGGAACTCAACCTATCTTATGTTAAATGCTGCAGAGAAGTACCAAAAAGCATTTGAAAGATATAGTGATGAAGACCCATACTACAAATTAGAATTAGAAGGAGAGAATGGTCCAGGGGTACCAACAAGAGCAGATTGGGAGAAGGCTAGGAAGATGACTGATTTTCTTGAACACTTTTATGACCTCACTCTCCGTGTTTCTGTACAAAGTCGTACAACATCTCACACTTATTTCCATGAGATTGCTGATGTATTACTTCTGTTGAGAGAATGGTCTCATAGTGAAGACAAGTTGAGCAAGGAAATGGGTACAAGAATGCTAATGAAGTACTACAAGTATTGGGGAGAGAAGTATGGTGAGAGGCAGGGGGACAGAGAGAAGAGAGGAGAGAAAGATAAGGGGGATCAACTACTCAACTTCACTGTCTTCTTCTGTGTTGCTATTGATCCTAGATACAAACTATCAAATTGCATTAGAATGGGAATTAAGGTGATGTTTGGGGATACAGTAGGAGAAAAAGTATGGGAAACAGTGAATACCTATTTTCGTGCTTTGTTTGAAGAGTACAAGGAAATGTATACCCCAAAAGATAAGGCACCACAACCTACTGAATCTGAATCTACAGCTAAAACCAGCAAAAGAGTGAGTTGTAGGTGGATGTCAGTAATTACTCAGCAACTTAACAGTGAGGGTGGAAGTGGAACTATCAAATCTGAGGTAGACAAGTATCTATCAGAAGATAATGAGCCGGACACACCAAAATTTGACATTCTAAAGTGGTGGAAGGCCAATTCAACAAGATTCCCAATATTATCTCATTTGGCCCGTGATCTTTTGGCAATTCCTATCACCTCAGTTGCCTCTGAATCAGCCTTCAGTGCTGGTGGGCGAACTCTAGATGACTTTAGGACCTCACTAACCCCAAGAATGGTTGAGCGTCTTGTTTGTGCTAATGATTGGCTTCGTGGAGGAAACTATGTTAGTGTTGAAGAGGACAACGAACAAATGGCTTTGCTTGAGGAAGGTAACATAGAAAATTTTTATTTCCTTCCAAATTCTAATGTGCTTCATGATTCATACACTATTGACTGTTCTAACTGAGATCATCTATTATTTTAGAACTTGATGACCTATCTATTTCCAAGGAAGATACTTCAGCTGCAACTCAGTAATTCAGTCCTGATCAGTGATCATTTGGAGTCTTGGACACTTGGTTTGGTGTATGCAATGCTGTTGTTGCCTGTTGGGTGCCTGCTACGGTGCTACCTGGGACTTTATATTTCTCTATTTGAATAATGAAGAACTCTTGAATCTATGTAACTGTACTCTTGAGACATGTTGATTTGTGTACTGTGTGACTACTTTGTGTAATTCTATGCAGCTGTGCTGCTGGTTATTGCTTGCTTAAGGATTTGATATATCTATAATATCATATATGCTGTTGCTTGTGTTCATTTTTATGTAATTCTGTATTGTTGTGGCTGGTGGTAGTAACTTTTGGTTAATTCGGCTAAAACCGAAAACCAAAATTAAAAAACCGAAACCGAATTTTGCGGTTTTCAGTTTTTTGGAGAACCGATCGGGTGGTGAAGCCTGTAAACCGAATTTTATAGCAACCGAATAAACCGAACCGAATTGTTGGTTTAAACCGAACGCCCAGATTGACATCTAATGCATGCCAAAGATAGAGCCGGCCACACAATCTTTTCTTTCAAGTAACTGGATTTTAGTCCTCTGAAAGATGCTACTAGAATTAGCTCAGGGGCAACACGAACACATGCGTGGATTAAGTGAAGTCAGCTCTTGTCCAGTAGCCAATATTCTGGTCCACATGTCAATTGGCGACCACTACCTAACTAGCTATGGAAGAATTAATTAAAAAGGGAAAGGCTTTGCCATTTACATCGGGCACCAAAATGTTACAATATGCGACCACTACCTAACTAGCTATGGAAGAATTAATTAAAAAGGGAAAGGCTTTGCCATTTACATCGGGCACCAAAATGTTACAATATATACTAGTAGTAGTATATGCGATGCAAAATGCAAGGAAAGTATTTTCTACACCTAAATGACACATAGGTGTATGCATGCAGTTTAGAAAGTTATATAAAAAGTCATACAATTTGATAAGATAGATTACGATAATATAAAACACTATACAAACATGCAAGTCTAAATTCGATCTACACATGAAAAAACAAAAATAACAATTTTTTGCGTTGTACAGATATTATTCACTGTCTGATTTTATTATTTTTGTTTCTCTAGTTGTAGATCAAATATAGTCTCGTATGTTTGTCTATAGACTTATATCATCTCAATTAAAAAAATAATATAAATTTGTCTAATTATTATTTGAGATGATATAAGTCTATAGACAAACATGCGATACTATATTAATTTATTATAGTCTTATATCATGTAATAAACATGATCTATAGACAAACATGTTTCTCAATTAATAAATTAATTTTTACATGCTATTTAATAATAATTATTATTATTTGAGTCGCATGTAAATGATGGATGCCATGACATCTAGGTGTAGAAAGTCCATGTCTGCAAAATGTAGTCTAGTTCCATGACGTATTCGAGGTTCCTTCTTTAATTCTTTTACAAACATCATATCATAGAGAAGTTCCATGATGGATGGCACATATCATGGCCCAAAATACTGCTTCCATCACAGTTCTGTGATCATGGCTTGGTCTTCATTTTTTTTGGTTCTGCACGCTGCGGTTTGCTGATCATGGAATAGACTACCTTATGAATTGCGACGACAATGTCTCTGGTTACCGTCCAACCAGCAACTTCCTGAAAACAAGCTAGTCCAATGTAGTATTTTAATTGTATCCTACATGCTTCTCGTGGAAGAGGGAGAGTATACACGAACAGGCCTGTTTTAAAAACAAGAGTTTAGCTGAGGTGTTTGCAGTTTGATAAAAATATGAAGTGCCAAATGAGATTATAGGTGAGTCATGCATGGGCCAGGGGAAACCGATAAGCATCTCATGATGCTTAGTCAATTAGGGCCACTCCATTTTTGCGCTGATCTGCATCCTGATTACATGACGGTCAACACTCAACAACGGCAACGAAGTTATCAAGGCAAGTTAAACGTCAGTATCTTGCGGCGTGATGTCAAGATCAATGGTCACGTAATCCCACAGGGCTGTTTCGACGACCCAGTGCTGATGAATTTAATGAGGCCATGTGCTCTGCTTTGTGCGAGAGGCTGCCTTCTCGCACACCCTCAACCCCATGCCGTCTTCCACTGTACGCCGTGCGAGCAGCTGCTGCTGCTGCTGCTTCCGTTTTGCATGTGTCACACGTCGACCGGTTGACTGACAGGTGGGCCAGACACCGAGTTGGCCTCCCTCGTCAGTGACATATCCGAGAGCTGACTGCACCAGTCAGGACTCGGACTCAGGAACATAGGATGGGCTTTGCTATGCCCATGCGTACGACATGGTGATGGCATGTTACACAGGGAAATCTTCCTTGCAAGTTGTGATCTTGCAACAGAGGCAGCATAGTGTATGTTTGTTTTCTGTGATGCTGAGATGCGCAAAGGCGAGGACCGCATCACTATCAGTGCGCTCATGCACAAATGCACATGGACCGTGCAGTCCGTAAATCGTGTGCAATTGCGTGGCTAGTTTGACAATGTCTGCGACTTTTGTGTCATTAGCTCTTGTGCACGGATGGAACAGCTGAAACAGGATAGCGAAACGGTGAAACGATGAACCCTCCCTTCGGTGCGTTGCCTGCCAAGGAGCGCAAGTGGGCGATTCGGCGATCGTGTTGTTGGTTCTGCAATGCAATTGATAATGCGATAGCGGCAAATGCATGGGCCAACGAGGCCAGAGGCCCACTTGAATCATTTCCCCAATGATGCGTCTTCATTTACAGCACATGCACCTGAGCCATACATTTATTCAGACAAGGCTTATATATACTCGTATCTGTTATGAATTCCCCTTGCTTTGACTGAACTAATCTTGGATGAGAGGCCCAAACCCTTGCATCTGTGCAAACTTGTGGTCTACCACTGTATTGTAATTGTATCATCCTCTTTAGCAGTGCCAGTAGTAATTCAGTATTGGTACCAAGTGTCATTAATCTGTTCATCAGTGTTAATAAACCCTGTGACTGTGAGGCTGTGACCCTCATCATCATCGCCTTTTCTGCTTGATGGTGGTGCGTTTGTGTCAGTGGTGGTGCTGACTGCCGAGCCCGTGTCCGTGCAGTGCCGATCGGCGTTGGCGCCATCTGGGGTGGCGGTTTTGTCAGGTTTCAGGGCCGTGAGAACGCCTCCTAGCTGTCGAACGGTGGACGGAAGCAAGCAATGATCGCCGTGGGTGTTGGTGGTCCAACGAGTGTCGTGAGTCGTGACCACACCAAATGTCCGATCGATCAGCATCGCTGCATCATCCTCTCTCGGTTTAGTCCCATCTGCTCGTTGTTTCCTGTAGCTTTGCCGGTTTCCTCCTTGGTTGCGTGCGTCAGAAAGACGGGAACGCAAAATTCTGGGAGTAACATGACGATATTTCTTCCTCTCTGAAGGCGATCGTTTTAGGCTATTGCTATCAGATAGAGGCGGCTCAGCTGAAGATCTTTGCATATTTGTGAAGTACTAGTAGTCCATGTGTGATATGGTCATATGGCACAAAGATTTGGCGCGATAAACCGACAAGGGCAGTCCACATGATTTCACATGGGAAGTACCATTTCTTTATCAAACTCCAATCCTTTCTTGTTTCGTTTCCGCGAAAATCTCTCCAGTTCTGATCAGTGGGCAAGACACACAGCAAACGGAGGCAATACAATTATATGCGAGGAATCCATAAAACGATAAAAGGACATTCCGATGCATGATGCATCGGACTATCGGAGGGTATCAAAAGAACAAAAGGCCATGACCAATCTGCAACAGTTCTCTTCGTGTTCATGGCATAACATGGCAAAATCGCCGGGGCCAACCTTAACAACCAGATCAAAGAATGTTGAGAACATAATCTAATCTCTAGAAATCATAGATGCAATAATATACAAGCACATGCGGGATGCACCACTATAGGGTCACGGATGGATCATGGGAGAGCAAGCTATGAATCGGTACAGCAGGTCTTATCCAGACGTCGGACATCAGGACATGCATAGCTCTGAGCGGACGAAACCACAACCTGAACATTTTGCCTTTAGGTAGACCTTAGAAAACGAACCACGAGTAACTCCGGAGTATATACTATCTAGCATCTACAGAGAGCTAGCAGAATCGAGAAGAAAGAATCAAGAAAATTTTCACCGAGCAGTACATAAGAATCTGAAATGTACTGCAGTTGCTGCACTAGTAAAATTACCGGCTACGGCTACATTCCGTCAACAACTCCATAGGAATAGGTCATATTGGAATCCATTGCTAACAGAGCACAAGTACCAACCACAAAAAGATACCATTCCATTGTCTACTGCCTACATACAGATTATAGCTTCGTTTGTATGATCATACAATGATACTTCCTCCATTTTTCTTTATTTGACATCCACCGTCAAACAAAAAAATTAGAGAGAGTAGTATTAAAATGGCCTTGTCAATCCATTCACCTCATTTCTAGGTGAGATTGCCCACAGGATGTAATAATCAAGAGCCATTTTCATGTGCAAATGAGTAGCCAAAATTTCCTACTATTGTCCCCAGATAGGTTAAAATATACATCCGTGCGATTTTAGGGAGCCACCAATTCTTTTTTTGTTCATACCATAGGATTCCCTTTTTTTAAAAGGTCTACGATTTCCACATACCTAGAGAATTCAGGCCAACAGTTTGCCACTTCCAGGGATCTTGTTCATAAGGGACAGACGACGGTACACGGTAACCTACTCTTGCATTAGCCACGGTATGCTCATACTGATGGGAAGAACTTGTTCAGGTTGAACGGCAGGGAATAGAACTCCTCGCTTCTTGTATCAGTCCTGTATGATCGGAATTTATCCCACCAATGGTGTCCTCGATCTTTTCTGACAGTACTATCATGCCTGTGAATCGTGTTGTCCAGCAAATATGCAACAAAGCCAGCAACAAATGCCTTTGACGAGAATATTACATTCACGATGTCATTGAACTGTACAAGTTAATGAAACAAGTGATCAATAACTCATAAGCAAGAACATTGCTTTTACAGAAAATGTGCTAAAGATTGTGATGTTCTTACCCATCTTGAATGTGTATGAACGGGACCATAACCAGCTACAGATGTGTACTCGTTGAAGTACTGAGGAACAGAAAGGCCCATAAAAACCGAGAACCCAAGGATGAACTTGGTCCTGAAACTATTGAGATTGCAGAACTGAAGGAAACCAAGCCCAGCAGAACCTGTTGACAACATACATCTTTAATAAAAAACATAAAACTATCTTTTAGTGCAGACTGCAGTAAGTGAAAAGAGAATTGCAAATATAAGTAGCCTGAATCATTCCCTTCCACCTACCGACATATGCAAAGAAGATACAATAGAGAGCTGCAAAGATCGGTGGAGGTATTGATGCAAAGACAGCTCCAAATTTTCCTGAGTAAAAGAAAAGCATTATTAGTGCAACATAAGTGTGCTTAATAAAGTGATCATAGCCAAATTATTTGCTATGCATAATGCTATGAGCTTTGAACAAGACAGTGGTAACAAAATCGTGAGGATGCAAAAGAGATTTAAGAAACTTTTAGTAGGATTGCATGAATTAGAAGCTTTACTTTTTATCCGATATTTGTTCCTTTTGAATCTAACATAATCTGACCATATCACAGTTATGCAACCGAATCAGCTAACTAATATCCCAACATCATATAGTTGCAGAAACACTTTTGTCTTCTTAAATGAGAATCCTGGCATCGTTGACAGGTATGTGCTAAAGTCATTCTTAACTTAGAAATGCATAATAATTGATGGCTGAACATTCAATACAACAGAAGCTATAAACAGAGGGTAAATGAGATAATTAGCACAATAATGGTTGTACTAAATGTTAAACAGTAAAATAAAATGAATGATTATAACTTGGGGATAATATGCTGGATTATCTTTTTTCAGTTTATTCAGTAAACTGGTTTGGTGTTATGATGTGTCCATCCTTGGAAAACATGTTTGTAATAAGTTTGCCTTGGAATTTCAAAGAAAATAAGTTTGCCTTTGATCATATTCAAACACAGTTCTCAAATGTTTTCTTGACTTGAAACACCACATATAGTAACAAGCCCAGGAAAACGGAAGGGAATATCCCCTATCCAAATACTACTATTAGTATAACTAATCCATGCAACACTTCCATAAGATCAATAATCTGGAAGCTTTAGTGGATACGCTGTTTGTTTATTTTAGTACATAACGGACCTAAAATATCCATCTCCCATGACCTACTAGATTTCAAAAAAGAAAAAGATTTGCAGGAAACATACTTACCCAGAATAGAGAAGAATATCATGAAACCAGCTGATATCTGCACCACTCTTCGGCTACCAACACGTGTCAAAGCTAGCAATCCAGCATTTTCACTACAGGTAAGGAAAATAATGGTTGTATCAAATGAAATTAGATGTATCCTAAAGAGAATTGAAGCTGTACCAAGATGAACATAAAGATCCATTTCCCAACGAGGTACCATTCTAATGCTTACACTGATACAGAAGAACCATTTCCAGTCCCAAATAGTCCATCCAACAGAATGCCAATGCCCTACGGCAAGATCAA
Organism: Oryza officinalis; assembly: GCA_008326285.1. Taxonomy (NCBI): domain Eukaryota; kingdom Viridiplantae; phylum Streptophyta; class Magnoliopsida; order Poales; family Poaceae; genus Oryza; species Oryza officinalis. The sequence continues at coordinate 18,819,469 of BDMV01000006.1, forward strand.
TATATGCTTCAGGTCGACTCCAGATTTGCTAATTATCAAGACAAACTTGGAACATGGTGGATAAGCATTTACCTGCCAACCAATTCCACGGCTAAGTACAGAGGGTGGGAGAGGTGTGGCACTAGCATACCTTGAAACAGCAATGAAGGCACCAGTAGACTGCAAATATAATAGTTCAGGAGTTCATAATTCATTACTTCATCAGAATACTCAGATTGAAATGAAGTGCTGAAATATTATTTGATTTTCCCAAGAGCATGGGGCCATACCTCCACAAGAGCAACAAATGAAGCAGCCATCATTGCAAAAGCTTCACCAGCATCAAAAGTTGGAGCACCCCATTGAAAGGGATAGGGAACTCTTATCCTGTCATTTCAGTTGTAAAGAAGATAGGAAGCGGTCGTGTTACTTTTACAATGAGAGTGGTACCAATGGAACAGTCAGATTTTCAAAAAAATATTACCAAGGAGCACCACCAATTATTCCAGAACGGTCAGTTCGGCAATGAAACTGGGTCTTTGGTGGTGCATTCCTGTACGCGCCTCCAACTGTGAGCAGATATGCATAGAGCCACACTATGGGAATAGTGAACAGAACAGCAAAACGGTCGAAGATAGACTTCATCATGTGTATAGCATGTGGCAGGTACTGCAAAAATGAAACAATAAAAAGGAAAAAGGACAGTTGGAGCACAGAGATGCTAGGTGAAGGTGACAACTACATGATGGAAATAAATGTGTACCATTGCAAAGATCACCAGGAGGATAAGTTCTGGAAGGCCAATCTCAACACACTTGGCAACCTGAGCAGTTAGTCTAACATAAGCAATACATTATTTTAAACAAATATGGAGTATTGAGTGGAAACACAATACTTTACCGAGGGAAAACCAAGCTCATAAAGTCCAAAGCCGACTAGCATCACCAGTGGAGCAGCTGACAATGGACTCAGATACCTGAAAGAAATCCAGTACATAGTAATGAGACTGAAAACAAAGAGATTTTTTCTGCTCTGAAGCTTCTGCTTGATTAAGAGGGGAAAGAAAACAATGCCAATTACCAATGGTTCACCTCAGTACCTTGCAACATTACGCCAAAGGCCACTGAAACCAAATATGATCTGTAGAGCAGAAGCCACGATCAATGCACCTTGTGTCCCGCGCATGATTCGGAGGAATTTCTTCACATAGAAATAGGTGATCCATCAGGTCAAGAAACACAAAAACAATATCTGAAAGCAAGTAGCTACTAATTTTTAGCATACTGTGTGTGGATTTGGCTCGTTGGCATAACGACTAGCAAGGATGATCGAGATGGTCGGTACAACAAATGTGTATGATCCACCAATCACCGCAGGTAATCTGGTTCCAAAGAAACTCTGCAAAAGGGTGTTAATCCCAGCCACAAACAGCAATGTTTGGATAACAACAGCCTTGTCCTCCTAACACAGTAAAAATACTGTTAGTCTTGATTGACGGCTCAAGTCAAAAGAAACACAAACAGGTAAATGTGTAAATCTCACATTGTTTCCTCCCATCTGTGGAACGAGTGCAGTTGGTATGATAACTGTAGTTCCCAGCATAACCAGATAATGTTGGAAACCAAGAAGAATGGCCTCAGCTGCATTTTAAAAAATTGCATACAACAAAAACTTCAGAATCAAGTTTCTAACTAAAACCATACAAATGTTATAAACAGCATAAGGTGGAAATGTGTAGCAAGCAACTTTTATAGTGGGATAGCAGATAGAGGACGCAGCCATACTTGGCAACATATAACAATGCTGTAAGTTAACCGTAACGAAATATATAGTTTCAAAAAAAACGTAACGAAATATATGAAGACAGCCAATTTTGAAGAAAGATAAAAAAAATATGAAAGCTAATGATTACATCATACAGTGTAGATGATTTTCATCCTTTAGAACTCTCTTGCAAGTGTTGTTCGTTCAAGCTGATGTCCCATGCCTTGGGATTACAAATTCAAAAGAAAACCGTGGTAGGGACTTGTCTAATAAAATACGTGAAATCATGCACAAAAGGAAAAAATCTCCGATGAAAAAACATGATAACGAATGGAACTCAAAGCGACAACGATTTTTTGATATGGACAGTATGGTCTGGAACTAGTAGCTATCAAGAAAGTACATATGAATTCCATTACATATAACACGCCAACTATGGATAGCAACAATATACTAACAAAAGGGAGACTAGGCTGCATGTGAAAACACTGAAGAAAGTCAAAGAAAAAATTATTAGAACTGAAATCACCCAACAAAATTCCACAGTATTACTGGATTCATGAATATTCCATCCAGGCAAGTCTCCATCACACTGACATTGACATAAATCGAGGCGACAACGAAACAGAATCGAGAGAATCGGAATCAGTCTGAAGAATGAGCATCAAACTGGCACCAAAACCCGGTTCCTACAACGCTTCCAACAATTCTAGGTCCCATCTGGTTGATTGATCCGTTGATGGTTGATACCCGCGACAAGAATCAAACGAGTCAAACCTTTTAGCATCACTAAATAAACTAGGCGAGGTGTTATTAATAAAGAGCCGGAAGAACAAAACGAAAAAAAAGGCGAATCGCTTTTAATAAAGCGTATCCAAGTTCTTAATAAGGAAAGCTCGAGCAGATCTATCAACCTCCCTCGCAAAAAAAAAAAAACAACTCAAGCGCAGCAACGAATCAACCCCCGCGTAGTAGAAAACGCAAGCACGCAAACCATCACACCGACGCGAGGAAGCAGGAGCTCGCGAAAACGACGGGAGGAACTAGAAAAAACATCGCTATCGCGATCGACCAACCGAAACAGAGAGCGAACGATAAACCCGACAAGAGCGGCGAAAGCGTGCGGAGAAATTTGGGCAGGGAGGAGAGGGAGCGAGGGGTTCTCACGCCATGGAGGAGGGCTGGTGATGCAGTACGAGACGCCGGGGAGCTGGTCCTTGACGGGGTGCGGCGTCAGCTCGTCGTGCTTCGGCGCCGGCGCCGCCCCTCCCCCTCCCCCACCTCCTCCGGCCATCTCGCGCGCGCGCCACCACCACCACCACCGCCAGATCACACGCCACAGCACAGCGCAGTCGCAATGCGAGTCGAGTCGAGTCGAGACGAGACGAGAGCGGCTGTGGTAGTAGAGTAGAATGGAGTGGAGAAGTGGTGGGTGAGTGGTGGCAGAGCAGTATAGCGGCAGTAGGAGCGCGTCTAGTACCGGTGGATCGGAGGAGAGCCGCGACCGCGAGCCGTGCCGTGTGAGGAGGGGGACGGCAGAAGCGGTCAAAAAAGCGCTTGCCGCAGCGGTGGCGGGGGGCGCAGCAGGGAGCGGGTGTTTTGTTCTCTTCTCACCCCCACCACCACATCGTTTTTTTTTCTCTTCTCTCTTCGCTCTGCGTCTGCGGGAGGACAGTTCACGCACCGGCCGCAGCGCTCCAAAACCGCATTTATGCCCGTGTTGTTTTGCGTGTGTGCGTGTTCGAACCGTGCGAATCTCTCCGTCTCACTCTCAGTCTCACCCCGTCCTCTCTCTCTCTCCGCGCGCCGCGGCGTCAAATTTTGCGGGTAAAGGAAGGTTGGGATAATTCACGTTTGATTCAAGGGGGTTGTGGATTTGATTCGCCTGAGCTTTTTGTACGGTGCCGTTTTTTATGCTTTGAACGGTGCCGTTTTTTGTGTTCTGAGTTTGGGCGGTAGGAAAAGGAGGAGTTGGTCATGGATTGTGCGTGAAGAAAGAGATCCCTTATTGCAGGTCACTCCTACGATGGCGTGGTACAATGGTTCTCAGTTCTCAGTCACAGTGAAGAGATGAGTGGGACTCGTCTCTCTTTCGTACAACTACTGCTCCTACTTCCTTTTTCCTTGGGACAGGAGGGGAGAGGAGAGAGATCTGGTTATGTGAGTAGTATTAGGCTGAGTTCTACACCTCATTTTCTCAACTCATCTTTTTTTTTTCACGCGCACGTTTTTCAAACTATTAAACGGTGTGTTTTTTTTAAAAAGTTTCTATATAAAAGTTGCTTAAAAAATCAAATTAATTTATTTTTGAAAAAAATTAGCTAATACTTAATCAATCACGTACTAATAGACCGTTTTGTTTTTCGTGTGCACCGTATGTTCTTATTATTGTGAGTGAATTATTGTGGCATAGGCCGTGTTTAGTTGCAAAATTTTTTTGACAAAAACATCACATCAGATATACGGACACACATTTGAAGTATTAAACGTCAACTAATAACAAAACAAATTACAGATTCCGATTGTAAACTGCGAGACGAATCTTTTGAGCCTAATTAAGCCATCATTAGCACATGTAGATTACTGTAGCACGTATGGCTAATCATGGCGTAATTAGGCTCAAAAGATTCATCTCGCAATTTACAGTCGAACTGTGCAATTGGTTTTTTTTTATCCACATTTGATGCTTCATATATATGTTCAAACATTTAATGTGACAGAAAAGTTGAAAATTTAAAAAAAAAATTTGGGAACTAAACACAGCTATAGTAGCATGGGGCACTGGGTAGGGCAGTGGAGCGAGAAGGGAAAATGGATGGGAGTATACTCTATTTTTTCGCGCTTTCCCGTGTCTCGTTCCGAGGGAAGAGAGGTGAAAAGAGGAGGCAAGATGCTTTCGACATGTACGCAAAGTTGCGTCGCCGTACTATTCCCTATCATTGTGTTCCTTGGTTGTTTTCTCTCGCCGCTACAGTGCTTTGCTTTTTCGCCGGGACTTAGGCTGTTTTCGTTGATTGGTTTCACCAGCGCGCTACAGTAACACGAAAAATGGAGCGGTCCATTAACGCGTGATTAATTAAGTATTAGCTAATTTTTTTTCAAAAATAAATTAATTTGATTTTTTTAAACAACTTTTGTATAGAAACTTTTTACAAAAAAGTACACCGTGTAGCAGTTTGGAAAACGTGCGCGGGAAAAAAGTACTGTAGCGCGCCGGAGTTCTCTCTGTTCGCCTTAGGCACAGATGGGACTAAAACACTTTTTTCCGTACCTGTCACATCAGATATACGGTCACTAATTTGAAGTATTAAATATACACTAAAAATAAAACTCATTTCATAACTCTGGACTAATTCGCGAGACGAATCTATTGAACCTAATTAATCCATGATTAGCCTATGTGATGCTACAGTAAACATATGCTAATTATGGATTAATTAGTCTTAATAGGTTCGTCTCGTGAATTAGCCTCTAGCTGTGTAATTAGTTTTGTAATTAGTCTATGTTTAATACTTCAAATTAATGTTCGTATATCCGATATGACATGAAATTAAAAAAATAAGTCTCTCTTCCAAACACTCCCTTATTTCGCCATTTTTCGGTGAGAATGATTAGTCACGGGTTCACAGCACATACAGATCGTACGTGCATTTCGCAAGGGCCACCTACCCTTCATTCTTGTACTCCTGACCACCGGAGTAGTCGCTGCCTACCATAAGCATTAAGCAAAAGTGTAGCTTTGGTAGAGGGCACCTGACCGTGCGTGATCAAGGGATCCAACTAACTCCAATAAATTTATTATCAGATGGCATTCTAGAACTAGAAGCACTCATGTTTTAGTACCACACGGCCGCATTAAATTAGAAAGAATGAATTGCATGGAGATCTCGACCATGCGAGAATTCGTGTGGAGCCTGGGGATTTGTTTGTTTGAGACGATCAATGTGGCAGCTGGCAAATTGGCATGTGTAGCTCTCGCCCTCGAATGAGTACAAGAGAAGCGAGAGAGAGCAGATGCAGCAAACATGCAAGTGAATGGGACTTGGAGAAATAAATGCACATATTAATGGTTCTCACGCTATACTTTCCACATTTATGATTATGAGTTGACTGATTTTACCCTGCTCTATCCACATTTATGATTATGAGTTGACTAATTTTACCCTGCTCTATGGAAAACCACTGTGCGGATAGTAGTAAAACGCACCAAGCCAATTTAATGTACTCCGTACTAGTACTGCACGGTACGTGCAGACAAAACGTCGAGTGTAACAATTGTTCCAAAAAAAAAACACCAGTACTAGTGGATTACCTATGCCGTGTGGTGCTGGGCTAATGATATGACGAGCTGGGCCTTCCGCTGGCCTGGCCCGATATGCTAGTCAACAACATGTGATAAGCCTGAGCTTCCCTTATCGATATATGGCCCCGTTCGTTTTCTCTAAAGTTAAAGGATAAAATTTTGAATATTCGTAACATGCTTTTCAAACTGCTAAACGACATATTTCGTGTGAAAATTTTTTATATGAAAGTTGTTCTAAAATATCAGATAAATCCAATTTTCAAGTTTGTAATAATTAAAACTTAATTAATCACATGTTAATGTCACATCGTTTTACGTGAAACACTTAATCTTTATTTTTATCTTTATTTTTAGGAGATTTAAACGTCACCATACTCCTACTCTGTTCAGAAAAGGCTAGCAATACTCACGTGCTCCGTCTGTCAAAAAAAAAAAAAGTTTTGAGCTTCCCTTATCGATCTGCTCCTACTCTGTTCAGAAAAGGCTAGCAATACTCACGTACTCCGTACGTCCAAAAAAATAAATTAAATTTTGAGAATGAATCTGAATGTATGTTTAAATTTATTCTCAGGATTTGATTTTTTGTGAGACATAGAAAGTATGATGTTGTTATCGTCTTTCCATCTTCTTGGGAATACTCATGTAGCAATACTAAGTAGTCGTCTAGAGTTGAAATGAGATACTATTGTCTAAAAGGTACTAGATGCGAGTGAGGGAACCAGAAATTGTGCTGTATAAATCAATTAATTTCAGAGAAAAAAATTTGTTCTTACAACAATGTTTTGCACCAAACAAACCAGGTAAAACAACAATGTTTTCCACAGTATGACAGCGAAGATCCATTCCCATGCAACCGTGTTACTCCGTAACATCCAGCATAAGAATGAGAGCATATTTTTCCCACGGTAAACACATTCTTCAGTCACCCCAAGGAATCATGTGAGAACATGTATAAAAGATATATACGCCAGTGGACCGGTGTCAACAGTTCTCTGTGCATTATATCACAAATCATCAGACTGAACGCGACAACAGAAGAGCAACTTCTTAACCTGAACCAAAAAAAATAAAATAAAGATACAGCATACAGGATTGGACAATTTAAGTTTCAGTTCCTGTGGCCTAGAAAATGCCTCCATTGTCCCTATATGAATTCTGCAGTCAGAAATAAAAAGGATGCCCCGATTACCCAAGAAGTATAAGAAAAAAACTGGAGTTACAAATCTCACACAAAATACATAAGTCCAATAAATCAATTTTCACTGTAGCTCCCCCCATCTTTTCTTTGTTATCTATAACTCACCTTTTTTCAATGTCATCAATCAACTTTTACTTTCTAAGTTTGCCTCAATCAAAGCCCTCTTACAACCAGCAGCTGAATTAACATCAGCGTGACAATTTATTCGAAGGGCACATCTATAACAGGATACATATTTAGCTAGCTGATGAGATAGTTTATGGCATGGATTTTGCTGAAACAAATTTTAGAAAAATCTATTGATGAAGCAGCCCTTAAAGTGGAGTACAAAGGGGGAGTTCAGGTGAAAAACAGCCGAATAAGTTAGAATTGGCCAGGTACACGCACATGTAGCCTTTTCCTTTCAAAGTCAAGCTGCAAGACACACCCCAAAAAGAAAAGAAGAGATACATAATGATTAGCCATTTTACTAGTTTATATTAAAAGTACAAATACGGTTCACAAGCATCGATGCATTACCACTTTCTTAACCCGTTCATTTGCAGCAGATGTTCCTCCACTGACATTTTCAGGCAGGTATGGACTGCATACACGAACCTCCTTCATTACAACAATGTCAGTCTTGTCCCACTGAACTGGAAGCCTGAGAGGAATATAACTTGTTATATGTATAACAATTTACAGATTAAAAAAAGCAGTGTTTCATTACATTTTCACATATGCCAATTATTTGTGCCAGCAATGCAACATGAGGAGGACAACAGGTGGAGAACTGGCAAAACATATAACATAGTTCCATGATGTAGAGAAGCTTTATAAGACTTGTTGAAACCAATTTATTGCGAACAAATTAGAGTAAACCACATTGACAGAAACCAATTTGACACTAACAAAATAAAAGCAAACAAAAAGAAAGAAAATTTATTGCTATGAAAAACAGAAAGCAAGCGTCTGCTTGCCTACGCTTGCCTTAAGTACAGAAAATATCACCATGTTGTATTCTTAATTAAAAGCAGGGGCAAATTGCCCAATGGCACAACCAAGATCTGACAAGTAGGAAAATAACATCAATCTGTCTCTGGAACTTACGCCCAGTTCCCACATGTCAAACTCACAATCTCACATGGGATTTATTTTCCCTAAAACAAACAGAAAATAAATTTTGGAATGCTGACAATAATCACCTAACAGAACCCACTCAAAACAAAGTATCAATTCGTGAAGAGAAACCATTCTACCACACCTGTAACTCTGGAAGCAGCTTCAAATTAAACCAAAAAAAAAAGAGAAAATTTATCAAAAGAACCCTTGCAAAAAAAGGCACAGGCATGAATAGCGTTTTAATGTAAGGACATTCCTCCAGCTTTTAGAGCAGCAAATAAGCAAAAGACTACAGCCATGAGGCATATTCATAGTATGCGGAAATCACATGCTTGTCTTTGTGAAATACAGTTGTGAATGAAACAAGGTTGAGTTAAAAATATACTTTTGGAGCATGTATCCAATATGAACGCTATGAGTCTATGATAGTAGCATGCGCAGAGAGGTGATTTATTTATTTTTTTTTGAACTAGGAGAGCCAAGCTCCCCCCC
>BDMV01000006.1:18828313-18861935 GCA_008326285.1 Oryza officinalis
AACATTTCCGTCGATAGAAATGAGAACTACCAGATATGAAAGGTCAAACTCACGTCTTGGACAATGCATCAAATATGCTTTGAGCTTCTGGGGTGACACCAACACCAATTCTCTCGGCTTCAATCTCAGCTTGTCTGCACATAATCCAAAACACATCAGAGTGTGAGCTAATTCTCAGCTTGTTAGTAAGAACAAGCTTGATGCAATATGCAACTGTATAAGATATTTGACACCATTAAACACCAAATAGGTGAATAGGCTCCGGACTGAGAAATCCACGACAAAGTGAATAAGCCAGCCATATGCTAACACTTGACCAAACTAGTGTCACAGAGATACAGACCATACAAAACAAACCAATGTCATGATATACATTGGCTATGCCACATACATCATTTGTCAACAACATCAGCTGCCGAGCAATTTTCACTATAACTACACTAACCAGCCAACAAATTATAATATCCCCATGTACTTTGCTTCCATCAAAACATAATACCCCAAAAACAGTAACTTAACATTCAGTGTCGATGCAAAAATCACCTATTATAAGTAAACAGAAGAAGATCTCGAAATTCTCTTTCTAGTAGATAAAGCAAACATTTTTCTGAGTTCACTAGCCAAATACCAAGTGGTGCAATAAATTTAAAAATATATCATAAATTTAAACTTGAAAAGGTATGCTTAATTCCTAGAAGAAATCATATTTAATTCCTAACAATTCATAAAAGCGTAGAACCAAAAGATAACATTTAGATTACAGTTTATGCTTGAAGAAACCAAACCATGACAAACCAGTTTTGAAACCTGGTTTCTAAAATAAGTGAATAGCAAGAGCTCCAGAGCTAATACACAAGCAATTTAACAGGTTGGCTGTTCCAATATTGCATGTCTGTAATTCTACAGGGTGCACTACTGTCTTGATGAGGCGAAAGCACAAACTCTCAAACCAAGTTTTACAGTCTTCAATGCTCTCTTGAAATCCATAATAGCACATATCCCAGAATTTTGAATTGTACGGCTCACCTGCCTTTTGCTTCTTTGTCCAATGACCAGATAGCTACTGTTCATGATGGAAAGCCAGAAGGCAACAAACTATGAATCTCCGACTCAAACACAAAATCTAAGCTATTATAAACTGTGGACCAAGACAGGTTTATAATTGCAGTCTTCTTCTCTCTCTTTTTTCTTTTTTTTTGGGGTGGGGGGGTGGGGGGGGNTTCGATCTAAACTCTTAATATTAACGACCAAGAACTTCATAACAGTCTAAACAGTGCGATTCTGTTTTAGATAGCATGGCCTTTCTTCTATCTCCCCTCCTGTTTTCAAGTACCTATGTGTCCTCGTTCACTTGCTATCACTTATTCTGACTGGATATCCACATAATATATCACTTTTACCAACTAGAAAGGTCCACTGTTGTGACATCTATAACATAGGTCGCTCGATGAGTATTGCAGAAAAAAAAACTGAATTTCACACTTGCAATAATTAGTATCTGGATAAATATGCCATGTAACACATCTTATCACGAATTTTATGGCCAATCTAATTACTCCAGCTTCAGCCTGAGAAGCACATCTGATAGGGAGCACACGACTAAGAACGCGCCAGTAGTAGAACAGGATCGAGATGGGAGTGTGACGCACCTGAGAGCGGCCTCCTCCCGGGCGTGGATGGCAGCGAGGTCGAGCACGCAGCCGGCCGGGTCGAGTGGGTCATCGGCCTTGCCTACCACGGAGAACTCCCGGATGTAGTTCGCCTTCAGCACCCGCACGTTCCTCCGCTCCCCTCTCTCCGCCCTCCCCACGCCTTCCTGTGATCTACCCCGTCATGGAAACAAAAACAACCAAACAACCACAAAAGCACGCACAGACGAACAACGTGGAGCAGAAGTTGTGGAGCATTGGATGGGGAACAACCGGATGGGGACAGGAGGAGGGGTTTGGAAAGGATATGAATGACGAGAAGGTTGGTTGGGCGGTCGAAGGAGACGATCTGGCCTTCGAACTCCTCGCCGAGGGTGGTCTTCACGGAGATCAGCACCCCGATCGCGAACTCCTCGCCGCCGCCCTCCATGTGGCCGCCGCCGCCCGCCGGTGGGTAGATGGGAGAGGCGGAGGGGAGGTGGGTTGTGAGATTTTGGTGGTTCAGCGAAGAACTCGGCCGTGTTAATCTGCGGCCTGCTTGTTTTTTTCAGGAACAGTATAACCGCAGTCACTCACAACTCGGCCCGCTTGTTTTTCCGTCTCTCTTCTTTTTTCTTTTCTTTTCTTTTTTCCTTTCCCCGCCTCTGTCTGCTTTGGATCAAGTTTTGCATTTGAGCGAGGCATGGCGCATGGGCGAGCGCAAAAGGACAAAACCCAACGGACCCATACCCGCCATACGCAAAATGTCCCCATCGGTTTATACGCCAAAACGGCTTTAAAATAATTTATAGGTAAATGTTTATATATGTGTTTTGAGTGACTTAGGTTCTTGTCAATGAGTTGAAAACTCATCCTTCGCACACGCAAAACAGAGTAACTCATTAACACATGATTAATTATGCAGTAGCCACTTTTTAAAAAGGATGGATTAATGTGATTTTTTAAACCAATTTTGCTATAGAATTTTTTTTGCAAAAAATACACTGTTTAATAGTTTGAGAAGCGTGCTCGCGAAAAACGAGTGAGGTGAAGTTAGTTTGAGAAGCGTGCTCGCGAAAAACGAGTGAAGTGAAGTTGAAAACATTGAGTAACGAACACGGCCTTAAAAGTCAATCTTTTAAAAAATACACTGAAAATATGTTATGATCAACTATAAAATTAGGTTTAAAATGTAAACTTTTACGATGGTTAATTCCATATAGAGCAAACAACAAGGTTGGAAATATACAACCCCAGCCCATCTCGTCTCCTCTCCTCTCTCCACCTTATCCCTTTTCTCTCCAATACATGCAACACGAGTCACGGCAACCCAACCCATCCACTCATGTGACATGGCGAGAAAATAAGACGCGTGTCACACCCCGATTTTCGATCGGGATTAAAAATTACCTAATAATACATTTTCCAGAAATTTAATAAAAATCAAAAGCAATTTAAACAAGTGAAATTAGCAAGGAAATCAAAAATTTCCTTTAAAAATCATGGCCGGAAATATTTTTGTAATATTCTCTGTGCCTTAAAGTACTCTCCAAAATTTTTCGTGAATTTTTGGAGCTAAAGAAATAATTTTAAAGTCACAAAGTTCATTTAACTGATTAAATTAAAGGAAAAACAATTTAAAAGGGGCTCTTTTGTTTTGGGCCGTTTTCGGCCCAAAACCCTCCCCCTCTTCCGCGGCCCACGCTGTCGCCCCCCTCTCTCCCTCCCGCGCGGCCCACGGGCCCCATCCCTTCCTCCCCTCTCCGGCCCAGCCACCCGAGCCGCCGCGCCTCTTCCCTCCTCGGCCCAAGGCGGCCCAAGCCGCCCGCCTCCGCGTCCTTCCCCCTCTCGGGCCGGCCCGAGGCCGTGGCCCAAGGCCGGCCGAGAGCCGCCGCCGCCTCCCCGCGCCGCGCGCCCACTGACGGGTGGGGCCGCGGCCGAGTCGTCCCCGACTCCGCCGGCCGTCGCGCCGCCCGCCTCTGCCGCTTTTCCTGGCGGGATTCCCGCCGCGCCGCCTTTATATTCCCCCCCCCCGAGGCCTCCTCCAATTTTCCCCGCCGCCGCCGCCCCCAAAACCCTAATCCTAGCACCGCACCGCCGACGCCGCCGTCTTCCGCCGCCGGTGAGTTCCACCGCCGCCTTTTTTTCCCCTCCCGGCCGCCGCCGCACGCGCCGCCCGTGCACCGCTCGCCCGCCGCTGCGCGCTGCGGCCGCCGTCGCGCGCACCCGCCGCCGCTCCGGCCGCAGCTGCGCCGCCGCTCTTCGCGCCGCCGCCCGCCGCCGCACCGCCGGCGCCGTGCCCTCACCGGGTCGGCTAGGGTTTCGGCCGAACCCTAGCGTCCGCCCGGGCCGTAGAGGCCGCTCCGTTCGGCCCACCGCTTCCTCCGGCCCAGCGGTCGTCGGGCGATTGGCCCATCTCCCCGCAAAAGTCTATTTTGCGTCCCCCTCCCTTTTTCTCAGGCCGGCCCATCACCCGTTCGGCCCGATTGGCCCACCTCCTCGTAAAAGTCCAATCTTGGTCCCTCGTTCTTTGGGCCGTCAGCCCGTTAATCCTCTCTCGCAAAAGTCCACCTCACGTCCCTCCCAGCCCTTTCTCCTCTATTGGGCCGCCGGCCTATTATCCCTTCTCCACACAAAAGTCTACTTTTCGTCCCTCGGCCCTTTTAACTTTTTCCCGAGAAAATCCAGCTCATCTCCTCAAGTCCAGTTTACCTCCCTCTCAGCCTAATTTTCCCCTTTCCCCTGCAAAGTCCATTCCACCTCCTTTTTCTCTCCTGTTCGCCGACACTTGTGTCGCCAACACGTGGGCCCCCTTTGTTTACTCCATCCACACCCAGACCACGTGGCCGCCCGCGGCTTCGCCACGTTGGCGTCCACGTCGGCGCTACCTTCTCCCTTTCGTCCGCAGTGGCCGCCACGTCGGTGCCACGTGGTGCTTTTCCACCGTGGATTGTCCGCCCTTGACCCGTTGACACGTGGGACCCGCCGTTCCGGCGCCGATTCCCTTTGATGATGTCAGCGTAGTCCTTTCCTTTGCAAAATTAATTAATAATTGCGCAATAAATCGATTTAATTTCCAGAAATTCATTTAAATGGCTCAAAACTTCTAAAATTCATATCTAATTCATACGAACTCCAAATTGAGCCATTCAACTTGCAAAATTCATCTAAAATTGAGCTCTACATGTTTGTTTACTTTTTATGTACTGTTTACTTGGTTTTTATTAGAGTTTTTCCTCGTTTTGCGTGCCAGCGTGTAGATTCCGTCGTTTCGGGAGTTTGCGCTCGCGAGGAAAAGAGTTCGGAAGATTGTTTGAAGAAGCAAGGCAAGTCACACATTCCCCTTGAGCATGTTGTACCTATTTTATGAAATGTTTTCATTTGCAAATAAAGTGCATGTTTTGCTAATTACATGGGAATAGGGTTTACCTATCCGTTCGCTTGTGCCATGTTTACTTGTTAACCGTCCTTTGTTAACCTTGGGTGATAATCTGACTAGCGTGAGTCACTTATGTTGACTTTGCTAGAATTATATATGCTTAGCCATGCTTAATTACCACTAGCTCATTTAATGGGATAATTACACTGTTTACAATTAGCTTCTAACGAGCGGTTCGCTCGAGACACCCGACCATGTTTTATTGGTCGTAATTATCCAACTAAAATATGACTTAATGGTGGGCTGTGGGTGCATGGTTTTGCTGGTCGCACCCATGGCAATTAAGGACCGGTTCATGGGAAACCCTGGAAGAATAACAGTGCTTACCACAAGCAAGAATGGGCAACTGCTGGACTCGTAGTATAGCTCTTTCCTAGCCGACGTTCCCCGGAAAGGGTGGGCGTGATGGAGTTGAGTCGGCCGGGGATATACCGGTTGCTTGGCTGCCGGATTCACCAAGGCACGAGGGGGGGCTGCCCACTGCCTTTTGAGGGGTGGGGGCGAAACCTGCGGTGTGGTGCGCTTGGTTAGGAGGGGTTATGCGAAAGGTCTTGTCACGATTTCCCCCTTTGCAGTATCGTGGTGATACTTCGGGGCATGGTAACATGTGTGGAATCGTGTCTTGTGGGTACAGTTGCGCACCTCTGATCAGAGTAAAACTATTCGAATAGCGTGCCCGCGGTTATGGGCGATCAACCAGATTCACCGTGATTAGTCCCACATGTTTAATTAATTTGACTTAATGAACTGGTGTAGTTCAGGTGGAATGGTTGGGCCTGTTCAACGTGGTTGTAGCGTTGTTCAGTGGAGATTTAATATTGCTTTAATTAAACAACTGTTTTACTGTTTTAAAATGTAAAGGTTTTCAACCGCTTTTCTGCAAATAGCCATAAGCCTCCCTTTGTCTCCCCTGTGCATGTCTGCATCGTTGGTGTGGCTTGTTGAGTACGGTGGTTGTACTCAATCTTGCTATTTTTTCTCCTTTTTCAGAAGTTTAGTACTTCTGAGTTGAAGATGAAGTTAGAGGACCAAGGCTCAGACCTCAGTTGAGTTTGCTTGTGGAGTGGAGCTGAAGCCCCGCTAGGATCGTCTCTTTCCGCTGCTGTTTTCTTTTTGGTGTGAGGACTAAGTGCCTCTGTTGTAAGTATTTATCGCTTTATTTATGTTTGGATCTGTTTATTGATTTGTCGTTTTGTGTACCCTGGTTGATGCCTGGACAGGGACTTAATACACAAAATGGTCTGGAAATTTGGGAAAATTTCCGGGCGTGACAACGCGGGCGAGCGATCTCCCATCGGCAACAATGACAGTGATAACCTACCTCTAGTGAGCCTCCTCTTTCTCTCCGACAGGCTTCCTCCAATGGAGAAGATAAGACTTATATGAGCAGCCACCCTTCAGCGGGCCTCTTCCTCTTTCCTTCGACGAGCTTCCTCCGACGAGCTTTCTCACCATGTTAATGCCAGGCCTCGCCGGTACCAAAGGGACCCATCATTGCCATTGGCTTCTTCAAACTACCGAAGATGGTTGGACAAGGTGCTATTGGCGCACATGTCTCTCCCCCTTCCTTTCTATCGCCAACATGATGTCAAACGTCGAGCTCATAATGTCGCAAATCTAGGGCCGGTGATGTCACACTAGGGGCATTGACAACGGTGATGCCTATGGGTGCCACATACCTTTCTGAAGACAATGTTGACATCTTCTTCTTTACCTTCATACCTTGGGGTGAACTTTCGCAGTGAAAAACTTAGTTTTGGATGGTCGAAATAGTGACAATGACATTCTAAATGATGTGACCTTCTTGGATGTGTTGCATTGGAGGTTCCATGTGGTACAGCTTTCTTGGTGGTTGCGTTTCCATCAAATCGACTTCAATGGATATGCCTGTGGCAAGATCCGGGTGAGTGACTATAGCTAAGTTATTCTCCGATACTATATTTTGTTTTGGTTCAACATCAGTTGCTAGTAGTGATGTGTGTGTGATTTGATCAACATAATGATCGGGCGTTGATTACAGATATTCTGTTTTCGGTTTGAGTAAGACAAGGACCACATACAACCTATAAATCGTTGAGAATAAACGATAGTTATGCATATTTCCAATTGATCATAGATAAAAAAATATCTATCTTTGAGGTGGTATTTTAAGTAGTTTTTTAATCAATATGTGATTTTGTAACTTGTAGTCATTCGTGTTGCAACCTTTGTAATAATCAGTTGTAACTTCTTTAAAGTAAAGGCTAGAATGAATTCCATTATCTAGAAAAATGGATAATTGGCTACTGTTCTTAGGAGGTAGATCTTATGATGTTTTTCTTAAAGCAAAATTTCGTCCGCTTCCTTATATAATTGTCGATGTTTTCAATCGTAGATTCTATGCAACTGTATTTAAAATCAAGCACTACCCTACATAAATATGCAATTGTATTTAAATAAAACTATTAAGAGTTATTTATATGGACAATTATTTACATGAAATGGCTTTGGCATGTAGGAGTGACATCGAACATTTGACATATATTTGAAGTAACTTTGGGATGTTTAAAAATGCTGGCAGTAGCCGTGTAACGCGTAAAGCGTGGCGGTCTTTAATACAGGTTGGTTGGTTGGCTTCTCCGATTTGCACGGTCGTATGACCCATTTTATGTTAACATCTAAGGCAGTGTTCTTTTGAAGATGTTGGGAACCTCTCCTCTGCACACAAAACTTAAACAATGGATTAAACATGAATTTTCACAACAACTTTTCTATAGAACTCTTTTGCCAAAAAAACATATTGTTCAGTACATGGGAAAACTTACGTGTGAGAGTGGATGTTGGAAACCTTGAGTTAAGAACATAGCCTACGGCTGTGTTCTTTATTTATGGTTCCCAACTCATCTCTTCGTTTTTCGCACACACGCTTCCCAACCTATTAAACGATGTGTTTTTTGTAATTTTTTTAATACAAAAGTTACTTTAAAAAATCATATCAATCCATTTTTCAAAAAATATTAGCTAATATTTAATTAATGAGTTGCTCCATTCTGCGTGTGCGAGTGATTAGTTCCCATCCCCAATATCCAAACACAGCCTAAAAATAGTCTATACCCTAATGAAGGACAATAGATCCATCAAGTTTTTTTTAACAAAAAAATATTAGAATTTACTACAAACGGGCCCTACTTTAAATTATCAAATAGTTGAAGTTTATAAAGTGATGGAGATGGTTATGTCCCATGATGGTGTGGCAGCGTGCGACCGGACACTCTGCCGCAAAAGCCCGTCTCCGCCGCTGACACCCACCCGCAGATCTGCTAACCGCAAAACACGGAAGGCCAGTTTGCAGCCCACAAGGCCCATCTCACTACGGGCCCCACTCCCTAACCAAGAGAGAGAGAGAGAAAAAAAAAAAGAACAGCACGTGAGAGAAGTCCACTTCATAGCCCCGCGGCGCTAGTGGGCCGAGAGAGAAAACACGGGCCCACCTTCCAGTGAAAAGCACCCGTGGCAACTCGGTGGCCGTTGCCAACTTCCCCTACCCCGCCGTCCACGGCGTGTCGCGCCCCCGGCATCACGCGTCGCAGCCCGAGCACAGCGACCGCTCACCCTAACTCCAACCCACTCGCGTCACTACCACATGGGGCCAACCTTTTTCTGGGCCCGCAAAGTCAGTGACACGTGAGTGAGAGGAGGGGAGAGGGCACGCGTACCGAACAAGCCACTTGTCAAATCCGTCCACCCGCATCCACATCAGCGTGCGAGGAAATCACTACAGACACCACCACTTGCCCACCCGCAAGTCAATAGAACCCCACCTGTCAGTGACCTGTTCGGGTGGGAGCCGGCCTCACGTCGCGACTGACAGGTGGGGCCACGGAGCGGCGGTCCGCACAGAGCGTCTCCTTGCGGGCGAGGTGGGCCGCGGCGAAATGACGGAATTGCCCCCGCTTTCCTCTCCCGAGGACGCCCCCCGCATCGCGCATTCCCCTTCCCAATCTCGCTCGCCGTCGTCTCCTCTCTCTCTCTCTCTGCCGTGCTCCATATAACCATCTCTCTCCTCCCAAATCCACCTCTCTCTCTTCCCGAATCGCGAATTTTTTCTCCATTTCTCCACCACCCCACCACAGATCGAGACCAAACCCCACGCCCGGTCTCCATCTCTGACCCAATCCCCAAATCCCCAAATTTGCAGTCGAACCACCAACCTGGTGGAGTCGATTCGGCCAAATTCGAGCTCCGATCTGCGGTTGCGGGAGAGGCGTTTCGTCCAGACCGGCGCGCTCGAAGCGAATTCGGGCGATTCGAGGCGTATGGAGGGAGGCCCGGCGGATCCGCTGCTCCGGAGCTAGGGTTAGAAGCGGTGGCTGCATCGGCGGGGTTGGGCGCGATCTGGTGATGTTGCGGCGCGGCGCCGGGAGACGGCGAGGAGGGATCGGCGGCGGGGATGATGCAAGGCTATGCATGGGTGGCGCGAAGGCGGCGGTGAGGGTTGTGGCAAGAGTCGGCGTCTCGTTCGGCACATGTGGCCAGTAACTCTCGTAGAGGCAGCTCCACCACCGGCACAGGGACAAGCTTCTCCTCCTTCCCGCTCCTCTGTTCCTCCGCCCCTGACGATCTCGTATCCACCTGCACCGACAACTCCCCCAGCAGCAGTGCACAAGAAGGAGCGTGTTGATTCTCCCCGTCCAGCTTCATCAGATTCCTTCGTAAAGGTGCCTCCTCTGATGGGATTCGCTTTGATGTTTACTAAGCTTGATGAGATTTATATGAAATTGAGCATGTTGCGGTGACCGAATCGCCTTTGTTTTTAAGCCTGGATAAACTTATGTTTGTAGTACCTTATATCGTTGGTGGTAACATGTGGCATATCAGCAATTTTTCACCGAGTAAACATGGGATGTATTTTATTTGATGGATGTATTGGGTGGGTCGTGCTATCATCAAAGTAGTTTAACATGGTTTTCCATGTATTATTGGATTGAGTCTTTTGGACAGTTCAGTTTGACAATTTTTGGCACCCATACATAAGATTTGTGTTAAGGCGTGCCCTTGCTTGTGTGCATCTCAAAAGCTAATGGAACAAATCATTTGTCTATTTTTTTAGGAGTATCATTTCTTGGATGATCACTGGGCATGTTATATCCAGAGAATATACGGCTAAGGGTTAACGAATAACGTTAAGATGATGTGCATGTGACATTATTTTTGGATCAGTGTGAAGCCCATGCTGTAACTTGCGGTTTACCATCTATTTATACACCTTCTAATATTTGTTTCATTGATGTATTGTATAAAAACAATATAATAATTATTATTGTTCTTTTCAAAGTTAGTAAATAAGATAAAAAAACAACCGGAATTCACACTTAAGCCTGGGTGCAAAGTATTGACATAGACAGCTCGCACTGAATTGTGTAAACCATCAACTTTACATGACCTGTACTTTCAGATCGAACAAATTTAATGGCATGGCAACTATTGCCATTTCTGTTACAATTTGATTTTTAGTGTGTATTGTATGTTTCAACAGCACCATGATACCATTTTCTTCTTTCTTCTTTCTTTCTACAACTATGCTTACATTTCTTCTATGCCAACATGTGTTTTTCAGTGTTGTTATATGCCCTATGTTATGGTGGTGGATACATGAACTGTGTTTTGTCCCTTGTACACATGATAATTTTTTTATTGAATATTCAGGACGGGCGTGAATTCCGTGTTGGCGACTGCGCTCTTTTTCAGGCTGTTGAAGTTCCCCCTTTCATTGGGTTGATACGTTGGATTGAGAAAAAGGAGGAAGGGTTTCCCAAGTTACGTGTAAGTTGGCTGTATAGACCTGCTGACATCAAGCTTAACAAGGGAACACAGCTGACCGCTGCACCAAACGAGATCTTTTATTCTTTCCACCAGGACGAGACATCTGCCGTCTCACTGCTGCATCCTTGCAAAGTTGCTTTTTTGCGTAAAGGCGTTGAGCTTCCAGCTGGAATTTCTTCATTTGTGTGTTGGCGCGTGTATGATATTGACAACAAGTGTTTATGGTGGCTTACCGACCAGGATTATATAAATGTAAGTTCTACAGTTACCTTCCTTTATTCTATATCATTTCTGTGCTAAGGTGTTCAACTCATGACCAGGAGCGGCAGGAAGAAGTAAATCGGCTTCTATACAGAACAAAGCTAGAAATGCATGCAGCAGTGCAGTCAGGTGGGCGCTCACCAAAGCGGCTAAATGGTCCGTCATCTGCCCAGCAAAAGTCTGGTTCTGATGGTGCCCAAAACTGTGGTCTTTCCAAAGGAAAGAAGAGGGACAGGGGTGAGCAAGGAACTGATCCAGCTAAGCGAGACCGTGAGCGTCCCCTTAAGGCTGAGGATGGCGAATCAGGCAACTTTAAGGTGGAGAATCTGAAGTCTGAAATTACAAAGATAACAGAAAAAGGTGGACTTCCGCATGCTGAAGCTGTAGAGAAGCTGGTACACCTCATGCAACTTGATCGAACTGAGCGGAAGATAGATTTGCCCAGCCGGGTAATGCTAGCTGATATTATTGCAGCTACAGAAAGTCCTGACTGCCTTGGTAGATTTGTGCAACTGCGAGGCCTTCCTGTGTTTGATGATTGGCTTCAAGAAGCTCATAAAGGGAAGTCTGGTGAAGCTGGTAGTCCTAAAGAAACTGATAAGCCTATGGAAGATCTTGTCCTGGCCCTGCTTCGTGCACTGGCGAAATTACCTATTAACCTTACTGCTTTACAAAGTTGCAGTATTGGGAAGTCTGTCAATCATCTGCGAAGCCATAAAAATCCGGAGATACAGAAGAAGGCAAAGTGTCTTGTCGAAAATTGGAAGAAGCGCGTTGATGCTGAAATGAAGTCAAATGATGTGAAACCGGTGGTATCAGGTCAGGCTGTATCCTGGCCAGGCAAACCTGGGTTTCCAGAAATTTCTAGTGCTGGAAACAGACGAAGTGGCTCAAGTGAGTCTAGTCTGAAAAGCCCAGTGTCTCAGCTTTCTTCATCGAAGGCCTTGACTTCTAAACCTGGAGCCACCGATGGTGCTGTGAAATCGAGTCCAGTGATATCTGGTTCTTCAAAATTGCAATATATGCAACCAGGAAATGCTGTAACCAACTTGAAGGAGCAACCCTCCAAATCAACTGGTGGCACTTGTGGCTCTGAGTTGCCTGCGGTGAAAGAGGAGAAAAGCAGCAGTTCAAGCCAGTCTCTGAACAACAGCCAGTCATGTTCTAGTGAACATGCAAAAACAATTGGTTCTTCGAAGGAGGATGCCCGAAGCTCAACTGCAGCTTCTGGCGTTGCTTGTAAAACTTCCGGTAGTTCTTCTCGTGTGCATCGAAGAACAAACAATGGGCTTCTTGGTTCAGGGATCCAGAAAGAAGCTGCTGTGGCAAGATCGTCCTCACTTGATCGCTCTTCAGTGCAGGAAAAAGCGTCACAATCTGGCACAGCATGTGAGAAAGGAGCTGACGTACACTCAGATCAGGGTAACAGCCATAGATTGATTGTCCGGTTCCCAAATCCTGGTCGAAGCCCAGCTAGGAGCGCAAGTGGCGGTTCTTTTGAGGACCCATCATTTACTGGGAGTAGAGCTTCATCTCCTGTGGCAGACAAACATGAACAGAGTGACCGTAGAGTGAAAATGAAGACTGAAAATTCCAATCCTCATTTAGGCAATGATACAAATGCTGAGTCTTGGCACAGCAATGATGTTAAAGGAGCTTCGGTTTCTGAGGAAGGCGATAAATCACCTCGTGCTATGTTGACTGATGACAGCAAGACAACTGAAGGAGCTGGCAGAGATGTACCTGTTTCACGAGTTGCTTGTTCATCATATGCGAATGAAAAGGGCATCTGTTCAAGTGAGACTGGGCTGACTAAATTGTTCAACCCTATGAATGCTTTGATTGAAATCAAGTACTCTGAGGCTAGTCATTCCCTGCAAGCTGGGGATGATACAGCAATGAATCTTCTTGCCAGTGTGGCTGGAGAAATATCTAAATCTGAGTTGATTTCCTCATCCCCCTCACCTAGAAATTCATCAGCAAATGAACAGGGCTGTGAAGGAGACAACATTGGGAAGCTAAAAGTGGAATGTGATGTGAGCCTGCCGCAGCACGCAGGGCCATCAAATGAAGTTGAGAAAGTCGTCTCTGAGAAGAGTGAAAAAAGTGGCGTGGGTTTGGTTGGAAAGGAGCGGCACCAGGAGGATGTAAATGTGCTGTCTGTAAACAACTTGTTGTCACAGGGTGACAAGGGCGCGACATCTGCTGGGTCGTCCCCTCTACCAGAAATAGATTCCAAAGCTGGTGAACCTCCTGCGAAGACTGAAAATCGTGAAGTAGAGAGCACCGATAAATGTTCACATCCACCTTCTCGTGGTTTGCATGGTGATGATGGTGTAAAGTCAAATGCCAAACAACCTGCTGGTATTAAGATTGATACAAACTCAAATATAAAATCATCTACTACAAGTGAATATAGGTCTGCATTTACTGTTCAAGGTAAAGTTGAAGACGGTTGTACAACCAGTTCTGACGTGGGCACCACATTAGGTGATCAATGTAACCTGGCTGTTTCAAATAGGAAAATGCTCCCTGCCGAGGAACTATTATGTGGTGGTGACAAACAGGCTCATGGTTTGTTAAAGTCAACAGATCAGAAGCATCTTCTGGGTTTACCAGATAATTCAGAACACATTGATGGATCTGATGACAGTACTGCAAATAAATTGAAATTGAACAAGGCTGATGGTTTGCTGGTTGGTAGTAACACAGTGCTGAAAGAGGATGAAAAGAAGGAACATCCAGCTGATGTTGCAAAACTTGCAGTAGCAACCGGAGTCAAACTTGGTCCAGCAAATGGGATTAGTTCTAAAGAATCAAAAGACAATTCCAGTGAATCAAGCAGTCACACAAGACCTGGAGGCACTGTCTCACAGGAGACTGAACATAGTGCACACCGCAGCTCAAAGAAATCGAGCGATGATGCAGGTGGGAAAGACGACCTTGTCTCATCTGATGATGGTTCTTCACTCTCTGCCAAGACCAGGTCAAATGGCACTGCCAAGCTTGATTTTGACTTGAATGAAGGAATACCTGGAGATGAGGGGCATCAGTCTGAGCCAGCTACCTCTCCTGCTGTGTGTTCTTCAGCGATTCATTTACCTCGTCCTTCTCTGTTTGTATCACCTATTTCAAGTGGGTTACCTGCTCCGATAGCTGCTCCAGCTAAAGGCCCCTTTGTTCCTCCTGAGAACCTAATAAGGTTGAAGTCTGAGACTGGCTGGAAAGGTTCGGCAGCCACAAGCGCATTTCGCCCTGCGGAGCCAAGGAAAATTTTTGAGATGACTCTCAGTGCACCTGGCATTCCGGTTTCTGATGCTGCAGGGAAAAACCGCCCAGCACTTGACATTGACTTAAATGTAGCGGACGAGCAATTTCTTGAGGAAGACGTCTCTCAGAGTTCTGTTCAGACAACTGGTTCTGAATCTGGCAACAATAGAAGAAGCAATGGTCCTGTACGTAGTGTTGGTTTTGAGCTTGACTTGAATAGGGCTGATGAAGTTGCAGAGAACGGGCAAATTATGTCTAACACTTCCCACAGGGTTGAAGTCCCATTATTTTCAAGACCATTACCTGGAGTTTTCTCTAGTTCTGATGCAAATAGCTCAAGGGATTTCGATCTTAATAATGGACCAACTCTTGATGAAGCTGGTACGGAACATGCACCAAGGAGTCTATCATCTAAAAATACCAGTAGTATACCATTTTTACCTCAAGTCGCTGGCATGAGAATGAACAGTGCTGATATGAGTAATATATCACCATGGTTTGCTTCTGCCAACCCTTGTGCTCCTGTAGCTATAAAGTCGTTCTTACCTTCTAGAGGAGAACAGCCTCACCCAGTCGAGACAGCAGCTGGAAGTGGAACCCAGAGGATCATCACATCGATGGCAGATGGTGTCCAACATGGAAGTGATCCCAGCCGGACTCCAGTTATTTCAACTTCACCGACCATGGTGTTCCACCCTCCTGCTTATCAGTATGCAGGATTCCCTTTTACTCCTAGTGTCCACCTTCAAGCACCAGGGTTTTCAATTGGGTCTACATCATATGCCAATTCTGCACCTGGAGGAATTCCATATTTCCCTACAATTGCTCCGACACTTGTTGGCCCAGCAGGTGCATTACCTGCTCAGCATACTCGACAATATGCAATAAACCTTCCTGAAGGAAGCAGCACTGTTGGACATGATAATAATCGGAAATGGGGAAGACAGGGTCTTGATCTTAATTCTGGCCCTGGAAGTGTGGATGTAGAAGTGAAGGACGATAGAGTAACTTTACCAGTTAGACAAAATTTTATTGCGCCACCACATGCCTTTGTGGATGAGCATACGAGAATGTATCAAATGCCTCCAGGTGTTGGAATAAAGAGGAAGGAACCAGAGGGCAGTTGGGATGCCGAACGATCTTCATACAAGCAATTGTCATGGCAATGAGCTTTTGCTGGTATCATTTCTCAGCGACTTCGGCGTCCAATGAGCTTGTATGTGCTTGTTTTTGCCTTAAACGACTTGCTTTGTTTATCACCTGCGGCTCCTTTTCTTTTGATATTAAGGTGTTGTGATTTTATTTGCAGAGGCAACTGCATGTGGTACTTGGGTTCGTGTACTGCACCCTTGATGGAATATACAATTCATACATGGATACTTTCCCTGTGACGATGTGAATGTGAGAGGAATGATGTAATTGCTGTAAATGTTCATATTTCATACTTTCCTGGAAACAATTTTCCTTGGCATTGGCAGTTGCTTTGCTAGATTTTCTTAGCTGTCAGGGACTCAGGCATGTTTCTAATTTGCTTGGGAGGTATGACTGGAGATGGAAACGGTATAGGTCCTGGGCCTCAAGAAACATCTGAAGCCGCTGTAATTAGGTTCAGTTTGTTTGTTTTTAGTTTCTTATGACAGACCATTTTTCACTTTTTGGAGCACATCTGCAGCCTTACATAAGATTTAGATGTAACATGTATTTTATGTGGAAACGTTACATCTGTTTGCCCATGTAACTCTAGTGGACTATCCAGGGGGGAGGAGACTCGATGCAGTTCCTGAATGCTTGTAAGCGCATTCTGGTGTATCCATCGCTGCCTTGCAATGGTTGATCTATTGCTGTTTTTTAGTCAGTGAGGTTCGCCGATGGTTTCTATGCGCTTTCAGTGAGGCAAATTATTTTGTTTTTGAAATAGTTCAATGTGCAGGTGGTGTTATTATTTGCTGTATGCCTTCCTCTACCTGATTACCTCCAAAGTTGTTGGTCGTCCTCGTCCATGACGCTTCCTATTGTGTGGATGTTTGACGACTAAAATGATGTTGTCCAGATTTCCTGACATCTCGCTGTGGCTAGCTCCTTCTGGCCGACTCGATTATGTATGGCGTGTCTTTCAGTTCTTGGTAAGCTTAATTAACCTGATTACTCTACTAATCAATACCAGTAAAAATGAACTCAACGGAATGTTTACTTCCATTCCGACCATAGAATGATAAAATAGTCTGCTGATTACCGTACAAATTTCTGTAACCTGGCGAGGAAATCAGGAAAGCCAAAGAAAGATTATACGAGCAATTGAACGCGCCGAAGCGGAAGCGGAAGGGAAATGCCAAAGCACGGACGCTCGCTCTCGCGGTCCCCGGGCAGGCGGGGCACACTCACTAGCTGACACGAAGCCACGAAGGCAACAGGAGAGTGATGTGACGAGCTCTGGCCCCTCGCGCGGACAGGACGCCCCTTTAGGCTGTGTTTAGATGCAAAATTTTTTTAAAAAAACATCACATCAAATATACGGACACATATTTGAAGTATTAAATGTCAACTAATAACAAAACAAATTACAGATTTCGATTGTAAACTGCGAGACGAATCTTTTGAGCCTAATTAAGCCATCATTAGCACATATAGATTACTGTAGTACTTATGGCTAATCATGACGTAATTAGGCTCAAAAGATTCGTCTCGCAATTTACAGTTGAATTATGCAATTGTTTTTTTTCGTCCACATTTGATGCTTCATACATACGTCCAAACATTTGATGTGACGGAAAAGTTGAAAGTTTGAAAAAAAAATTTGGAACTAAACAAGGCCTTAATCACGCAACAGCGGCAACCGCACCGCGCAGGACGGACGAGACGTCGCGGCACCGCACGAGGCGCGCGGAAAAGCAACAGGAGAGACCGCCGAAGGCCGAAGGCGACAGGGAGACAGTCGCGGTCAGTGGTGGTGGCCCCCGTCCCGTGACAACGCTGCATGCATTCCCCTCCCTTCTGCCGCTTTCGCCTCGCCTCTCCTCTCTTTCCTCCGCTTCCCGCCGAGCCACCTGTTCCTCTCCTCCCGGTTTATTAAAACAGTGGAGCACTGTGCTTTTGCTGCTGCTGCTTTGGAACAGCAGTCTGCGTCGCCGTCGCCCACCGCACGTTGCACGTAGCTAGTCCAGTCGTGTCTCGCGAGTGGCTGCCGCTCGCTTTCATCAGCCCGTGTCCCTTTCCTCAGCTGCCTCTCTTGTTATAAAGACTTGGACTCGATCAGCCTTGTTTTCCCCCCGGATGACGAGTCCTGAGAGTGACCACGCAACGTAAGTCAGAAGTTGTTACTGTACTAATGGAGACATGGTTTACTCAAACTGGAGACTCAAGCTTGCGTGGTGGACTTAGATTTTTTTCTTTTACCTGATAAGCAAAATTTTGAGAAAAAACATGTTCTACTATGTAGAATAATTTATTTTAAATATTTAGAAAAAGATTTACTAGAAAATAATAAATAAGTCGTACATTCATGTCTCCCACTAACTAAACCGGGCTCGATCTTGCCATAAATAATTCTAGCATTCTGTTATGAGAGTTTAAAGCTAAAAGTTTGACTTAGAATTGTTAGTATAAATTCAGCCTGTTTTAGTAAGGAATCCATACTATTCATTCGGTCTACATCAAACTACATGTTTTGTTCTCAGAAAAAAAACAGACAGGAGAACTTGTACTATATGTGTAGGCAATATTTTTTCTCATTGAGGGCGTTCGGTTAATCTCTCCCACAAAAGTATTGGGGAGATTTGAAAAAGATTTATTTTATATTTATTATGATGTGAAATTATTCTCTCTCAATCCTCTTTAATTCTCTTTTCTTGGGGATTATACAAATAAGCCCTAACAGGAAAAGACAGTTGGACAAGGTATGATTTTTCTGTTGGTTTGCTTGAAATCTACCAATATAGCACAAGCAAACAATTGCGTTTCTTTCCAGGGGAGGAAATTGTGCTCCATGTCTTTCTTTTTCATCGCATTGGCATAATAAAGTGGAGTCTTGTGGTAGAGAGAGGCGTTGGCCCCCCAAGCTTTACCTTACCAAAGTTAGAAAGTGAGGGTTTGTTTGTTGGTACGGTATGGTTGGTGGGGAAAACTCCTCCCACTTGAATTGTTAACGCAGCTTGAGATGCATGTGAATGTGATAGAGCTCTTCGCTTTACGTGGCTGTGGTTATGTACCCGCGATGTGACCGTGAGATCAAGAAATTCATACTCCAGCTGTCCCAAAAGTTCCCAGGAAACATCTCACTTCGGACTACTGACTTTTGTAATTTGTTAGTGTTGCTAGTAATTAGATTTTCATTCCAGTGCCAATTTTTTTACCTTTCTAGTTGTACGTATGGCTTAATAACTGATCACCACGTCAGTGCGTCACTGAATAAGAATAACCAAGTGGAAATTCTGAGTAGACTCTGCGTCTCTGCATGTGTTGAATAGTGATACTAATCCCGAGTCAACCATGTTTGCGATCAGACTCTCCACAGCAAAAGCTGAATCATTTCACCCACCAGGCACGAAAATGGCCAAATGTGTTCCCCGGTCAAAAGTTTGACCGAACTTTTACGCGACGAGGCAAGCAGCAGATGGGTGGCGGAAGACGTGCGTGGTTCTGGTTCGCCACCGAAACCGAACACACGCACACAGAGAGAAGATCACCGCAGACGTGCGACTGAAATCGTTTCGTTTCCATCCAATTCCGCGCCCAACTCCGTGCAGAAAAGCGAGATCTACTGGTGACCCACCACATGGCCGAGGGAGGGACGGGAGATCTACCCCTAGTGGGGGAATAATGTTTGGTCCCCTTTGGTCTCTGTGATAGAAGAAGAGAGCGGAAAGCAGGAGAAAGTATATGTTACTCTGAAAAGGAGGAGGAAGGAGGTCGCCGTCCTAGGATCAAGGGCCCCATCTGCTCCCCACGGCGGGCGTGAGCGACATGATTTGCCTCCTGCCGTTTCTCTCGCAAGGGGAACAGTACTTCCCAGTTCCCAGCTGGTTAAAGTGGTAAATGCACCGTGATGCCATGAGCTTCTGTGGTGGCCCATGATATCGATGGTTTGTTCTAGTTTGTAGAATTTCAGGCCTTGACAACAAGCAGCTGGTGGGCCAAGAAAACGGGGGTTGGCCCGTGGCCATAGGGCGATTTGGCATGGGGCATGGCAGCATGGGCTACGTGAGTCCAACTAGGATAAGTTCATTTGAGGTCCTTTAACTTGACAATGAATCTGATTTTCATCTTTGAATCGAAAAACCAGATACAACGGACCCTTCAACTGTCGAAACCAGTGCAATATAAGTCCCAAGGCAGTATGGCGAGTTATTTTGTCCTACGTGACAATTTGATCCGAGTCAACAACATTGAGTCAACGTGGGTCCCACATGTCAGCGCCTCGTCACCTATATCTCTCTCTTCCTCCCTTTTCCAATCTCAGCAGGCGGCGGGTTGTGAGGAGGCCGATGGCAGGCTGTGAGGAGCACGGCGCCCGACGATGGGCAGTGAGGAGGACGGCGTCCGCGACATGCTCCAGCTCGCCTCTGACGATGACCTTGACCCCGTTTGTGCTTGCCACTATCGGCTACTCATCATCTTCACCACCTTTCCTCTAGTTCTCGCGGGGCTGCAGAGCTCATCGTCTGAAGAGGATGAAGAGTCCGAGAGCTAGCGGAGGACCGGGGTGGGGAGGGCGCCGAAGGTGTTGTTGTTGGCGG
This sequence comes from Oryza officinalis, assembly GCA_008326285.1. Lineage (NCBI taxonomy): Eukaryota > Viridiplantae > Streptophyta > Magnoliopsida > Poales > Poaceae > Oryza > Oryza officinalis. The sequence goes on from BDMV01000006.1 coordinate 18,848,446, forward strand.
AGGGGTCACGGCCAACTACCGTCGCCAGGAAGGACTCGAGGCCGACGAATGCGGCCACCGCGGCAACAGGCGTGAGCAAGAGGGAGACGAGGAGTAAGGAGGGGAGGAAGGGCGGGGCTCGAGCCATGACGGGTGGCCGGCGAGCGGAGGGGACCTTTGCCCGTCGACTTCGGTATCTGTCGCCCCGATTTCTTTCTCCACTGGCTCCTCCCCGCCGGCTGGCTTTCGGGTTCATTGTCCTGGCTCCAGTGAGGGCACGCCACCGTAGAGTTGTCTCCGCGCCTCTCTACGAAAACCACCACCACCACCTGCTGCTGTGGCGATGTGGGAGGAGGGAGAGATGTGGGCAACGAAGGCGGCGTTCGAGTGGTCGGGATCGTGGAGGGAGGAGGAGGACAAGCGGCGACGCTGCGGTGGGCGGCGCTGCAACAGCTCCCGAGACGGGACGTTGCCTCCAGTGGGTGGCGAGGCCGGCTACCGGGCGGGTGTGGGAAAGAATGAGCGAAGGGAGTGGGCGATGAGGGGAAGACAACACCGTGCTCTCGGGTCTTGCCTTCTTTGTCCGCCTTGCCACCGTAGTCGTTGGGGCCACTCGTCGTCGACGGCAACCATTGACTTTCCTCTATCCGTCGAGCTAGCTTCTCCCGTCGGCCGCCGTCCTCCTCACCACTCGCCGCCAGCCGTCATGCTCCTCACCACCGAATAGAGAGATATAGGTGAAGAGGCGTTGACATTTGGGTCCTACGCTGACTCAGCGCTGTTGACTTGGGTTAAATTGCCACGTAGGACAAAACCACTCGCCATACTGCCTTGGGACTTATATTGCATCGGTTTTGACAGTTGAGGGACCCGTTGTATCTTGTTTTTCAGTTCAAGGACGAAAATCAGATTCGTTGTCAAGTTAAGGGACCTCAAATGAACTTATTCCGTCCAACTACCACTCGCGGGCCGAAAAGCGTATTTCACCTTGGCGATGGAAATAGTGGGCCAAACTTTGCTCCGTGCGAAAGGTGGCGGTAGTGTTGACGCCGAATCCGTACCGCCGATGAGGATCCAGCGTGCGGACACATGAAGGCCTGGGAGATCTGCTTAGCTTCAGTGCAGGTCCTAAAATTGATGAAGCGCAGGCGTGCCAGTCAGTTTGATCCTGCCACTGACAAGATATGCAAAATAGCAGAACAGAAAGTCTATCGGCCGATAGGCCGATAGCCAAAACAACCAATCGGCCGATGGCATAGTTCCAGCTGACGCCGATACCAGCCGATGACATGATGATATAGCAATGTGATATAGCATAATCCAAATATATGATAAAATAAACATTGATATGGAGATTAAAGCACACATCGGCCAGAGGTCCGATGGCATAAATTCTCAATAAGCAGATAAACAATAAATACTCTGTTGTCATCGGCTAGATCCAATCTATATGTAAAACTCTTGGGCCGATGCAACGTCCAGATAACTCACCGGCTGAAACCCCAGTGAAACCCTTATTGGCAATCGATAGGCAGGCTAGAGATTACGGTTCTAATCACGACTTAGCGGCACTAAGTATGAAAAGAAACGCAAGATCTAGACAATCAAGCCCTCGATTGATTTTCGGGGTGGTGGATACCTTAGCCAATCTAATCTAGCAAAGCGATTTAGTCAATACCGGCATAAACCCTAAAACGAATCTCGGCCGATACGACTAAATCGAGACGCCAAACCAGATTGACTAAGATATATGATAGTAGGTGCTTACGTTGACGAGATCAGAACGTCGAAGCCCTAGCCCCGACAGCGCAGGCAGCCATAACGAGACTTACCCCTCGTAGGAAGGGCATGAACTCGCCGAAGAAGACGAAAAGTAAAGGGGTGGCGATGCGCCGAAGTTGTATTGATTGTGTGATCATTTTACATGAACCTTGGGCTTACATATTTATACCCATAGACTAACAAAGATCCTAACAGAATATGACTCAAACTTTCCTAAAGATAAAAGGAAACAGATAAAGTCCTTATTGGACACTAAACACACTTTCCTAAAGATAAAAAGGAAATTAACAAATTCTTCCTAATTAATAGATACAAGCCACATCCTCCTCAAACTCGGTCTTCTCTGGATAAGATCTTCCCGAATCTAACAAGAATCCGACTGCTGTTGGTGATTGGTTTAAGAAAACCCCCATCGGCCGATATAAGACTCTAGGCCGATACCAACCTTGAGCTGATATGGATCCTGGGTCGATGAGGACTCCGGGGTTACCAAATTCTGGTGTTAACAGGTAGACAACGAACCTTGGCCACTGCAGCTCCGCAGGGCTCTGCATGTCATATTGTCAGCTCGTGATATATCCTCGGTAGGCCTGTGACTTCAGTTACCTTGGATCTGTGATGCCTATGAAGTGGTTGCTGTGTAACTCTCCTGGTCGGAATGCTCTCCATTTGATCCTATGCCCATACGGCCATGGCGAGAAAGAAGTTACTTTCTTTGTTTAAAATATAACAAAACTATAAATCTGAATATGTATTTGTCGAAACTAGAATTCAACAATAAGAAAAGGAGGTGGCGTACGAGACCTAAAAGTGGATGGATGTGGAAGAAAAGGGTTTAAACAGGTTTAGGCCCTCTCGATGAGAGGTAATACCCTACTCTTGTTTGAGGATTGTATCCGTCGGATGTATATTAATCTAACGATAGAGTTGTGGTTATCTCTGGTTATCTCCCTAGAGGGCTCCCTGCCCACCTTATATAGGTTGGGGGCAGGGTTACAAAGAGGAGAACCTAGCTGGATACGACATCAGTTTCCTAATCTATTACAATATCGATCTAGGACTTTGGGCCGTTTCTTAATACACAAGAAAACATAATACCCAAGTCATGGCGTGTTATATATTCCATATACATATTCTATCCCCTATATCTAATCAGATAAACTAGTTGTGTGGGTATATGGTACCCATAATCTCCACAGTAGCCCTTGAGACCTTCACAGTCAAAAGATAATCTTCTCTCGAGCTAAATTAATCGAAAGCCGAGTGCTTCAATCATCTTTGTCATAGTCTCCCGAATGCTTTTACCAAATCAGAAGGATGTGAAGGGCTGAAAAATTTTGAAAAAAATAACCAGCAATATATACCCAGGTGCATCGACTAGATGCACCTAATTAGGTGTAGCCCCTGACTATGTGGTTAGTTGAACAAACTAAGCATATAGTCAAGGAATAAATAATCTAATCAATCGAGTGGTTTCTAATAATTATAGTCAATCGAGTGACTTAATATTAATTTATAGCATATGCGGTGTGAATCCCCGAGTAACATGACTCGAGTGATATATCGACTGCATAAAATATGATGCATGTATCTCTGGGCCAACCGCCGGTTAAGAATATAATGCATGTAGCCCTAGGGCAACCACGTCTTAAAAATTATAATGCGCATAGCTCAAGGCCAACAACGACTTAATAAAAAAGAATAATGTAGCGCTAGGCCAACCGTGTATAGAATGCGCGTAGCACTAGACCAACCGTGTATTTGAAAATGATACCAAATTGCACCTGACTCTTATGAAGAAGAAGCCAGTTTATAAAACCATGAAAGCATGCTATTGGTCATCTTTAAAAATTGTATATCATATGACTTTAATAAAAAGCCTTTATGCAGCGATTAAAGGATTTTTTAAGGAATTGGGTTCACACCATGCGCATATCGCAAAAACGAGTATGACTAAGTCCCTATAAGACACATGACTTCATCACACCTGAAAATATATAGCATACGTGGTGTAAAATCCGAGTGAAATAACACTCATAAATAGATTTACCAACCGCCTGAAAACGACCAAAATATATAATCAGCCTAAGCTATAATACTGGTTTTTATAAGGATGCACACATATGTGGCCTAAAGCAATGATATAGCATCTAATCAATTGCTTTGTAAAACACCAAAGAGTGCTTAACTTCTATATAAAAAAGTTAATCTTAACTATATATAAAGCTTCACTGTTTGTTACATTTTAAATTGCATTGTACCAACTCCTAAAAAGTTATGTAACAACTATATAAAAAGATTTTAAGGTATTGGGCATTTGAACACGCGCATATTGCCAAAAGCAAATATGCCTAAGTCTCTAAAGGCACGTGACAGGCTACACCTGGGAATATTGGCTGCAGCGGGATTAAGCCCAAAATATGTCCACCGATACCCTTAAAATATGATGTGTATAGCACGCCTATTAATATTCTCCAGAGTGACAAATCTTCCGGGTGATGTAGACCGAGCGCATCTCATCTGAGTGGCTTCTGATCTGAGTGGTTATCTGTGACGCCCCGATTTTCGTTCGGGATTAAAAAATGTTAAATAATGCATTCTCCAGAAATTAAATTAAATTATAAAGCAATTTAACAAGTGAAATTTAATGTGGGAAATAAAATTTCCTTTAAAAATCATGGCTGGAAATATTTTTGTTATATTCTCCATGCCCTAAAGTACTCTGTAGAATTTCCCGTGAATTTTCAGAGCTCAAGAAGTAATTTAAATAATACAAACTTCATTTAATCAATTAATTAAATTGAAAAACCAATTAAAAGCTTCCTCCTTGCACTTGGACCGTTTTCGGCCCAAGTCTGCTTCTCCTCCCGCCGGCCCTCTTCCTCCTCTCCTCGGGTCGGCCCTTCCTCTCCTCCCTCGGCCTGCCCCGCTTGAGCTGTGCCAGCCCGCTTGTCCCTCCTCGAAAAAGTCCACCTTACGTTCCCGGCCGGCCTCCTCTTTCTCCCCTCGCCAACAGGTGGGACCGTGGGGCCCACCTGTCAGCACCGTCTCCTACCTCCGACCGGCCCATCCGACCACATCACCGTCCCACTATGGCGCAAAATCCGACGCGCCCGTCCCATCTCTCACGTTCAAAGCTCGCGGACACGGTCTCCCTCCACCCCTCCACCTTTTCCCCCAATTTTCCTCAAATTTTGCGCCAGTTTCGAGGCACATCACCCCACGTCACCGGTCCACTCCACCCGCCGCTTCCCGCCTCCGCCCGCCCACGATCCCGCCTCCCCATGCACTTAAAAATGCTCCCCAAACCTCCCTCTCTCCTTTCCCTCGCCTCCCCAAGATTGCTGTGCCCTAAATTGAACTTCGCACCGTCGAGCTCGAATTTCGCCGCCTTTGTCGTACTCTGGCCGTGCACCACCGCCACTCTAGCCACCGCAGCACCAAGTCGTGGCTGCCTTCGGCTTCACCGTGCCGTGCAGCGCCTTGGCTAGCACCTCTCCACCCGCGCCCACCGCCGATATCCGGCTGCACCTTGCCGCCGCTCCAAGCCACCTCCGACCTCGTGCCCTCCTCCACCGGCTTCGCAATGCTGGTAGGGAGCCCGACGTCTCCTTCCTCCAAGCTCCCCGCCACTGGAATCCCTTCGGCTATGTGTTCGGTGAGCACCACCATCCTCTCCTAGCTCCAGCCGCTTCACCTTGTTGCTCAGCGCCGTGGCTACCCTCCCTAACCGACCCTTAGTCTTTTCCAGGTGCCGCCGGTCCCTGTCCGTCCCTTCCCGAGTGCCATCGTCATGAGACCTCCGTCCGTGCCGTCGATGCCAACGGGCTCCGTCGCCATCCCCCTCACCGCCGGCCGCCTTCCCGCCATTGCGCTCACGGTGAGTGTCACGCCCAAAAGTTCGCTAAACCGAATTCCAAGCAGAATGCGTATTAAATCCCCGTCCAGGACCGGCCAGAGTACACAAACGACAAAGTTGACATGCAGATCCACGTCTTACAAACACCATAGAAATCTCTTACATAAACGCAACAGAAAAAGAAAATCAAGCTATTCTAGTTAACTAGACGCTCGCAGCGTGGCAACTCCATTCCACGGGCATCCTTGACGGCAACCACAAGCCTACTCCTCTGAATAGTCCCCATCTGACACGTACTCCAACTCTGATGTGGGGAAAAAATGAAGCAAGACTGAATACTACCCACTGTACTTAACAAGTCATACCAGAAAGGGAGTAATGATGCAAGTAATGGCAAAGGAGGCTGAAGGGATTTATTTGCATGAAATAAGCATTTAAAGACAATAGTTAAATGCGGTAAAACAACTGAGTTAATTAATCAAAATTGAACCATTACTGCCCAACGCTACACCACGTTGCGACAGGCCCAAACCACCACCTGAACTACACCAGTTCCATTAAGTCAGGTTATTAGAAGTATAACTAATCACGGTGAATCTGGTTGATCGCCCATAACTGTGGGCATGACTATTCGAATAGTTCTACTCTGATCAGAAGTGTACAACTGTACCCACAAGACACAGCCCCACAACACGTTACCGTGTGCCGGCATACCACCACGGTACACCGGAAAGGAACTGCAACAGGACCCTTCACACAACCCTTCCTAACCAAGCGCACCACACCTCAGGTTTCGCCCCCACCTTTAAACCAAGGCAGGCAGCCCGTTGTGCCTAGGTGAATTCGGCAGCTGATCAACGAGTAAACCCCTGCCGACCCAACTCCATCACGCCCATCCTTGCCTAGATGCGTCGGCTAGGAAAAAGCCATACTACAAGTCCAGCCATTACCAATGCTGGCTTGTGAAAAGTATGGTAATTCTTTCAGGTTTTCCCGCGAACCGGTCCTTAATTATCATGAGCACGACTATCAAAACCATGTGCTCACAACCCACCATTATCCAGGTTTTAGTTGGACTAATTATTTAATCATCCACGATTAACCATCGTGAGCTGACATTAAATAACCATCATTAAATAATAGCGAAGCATTAATTATCCCCATAATGTGTTAATGTTTCTAAGAAGGGCTAAGCATGTTCTAACCTAGCTTCTACTCAAATTACCTCCCAAGCTATCAACGGAATGAGATAATGGAACCATAAGGCTGAGTACAATAGGTAACTAAGCCCATAAATGACATTATAAAACAATACAATATTTAGAGAAAAATAAGACATTCGCAATTTAGGTACAATATGTTCAAGTGAATAAGCATGACTTGCCTTGCTCCTGCGCTGGATCGATCTCGGCAACAACCTCGAAATAAACCGGAGAGTCGGAATTACCGGAATCTAAGTAAAAAACAGAGCACAGAAGCAAACAGGCTATAAGTCTACAGAAACAGAGAACAAAACCATTTTTAATGGATTCTAGACATTCTTATAAATTTTCTGCAACTTGAACGGACTCAAACGGAGTCCGGATGAATTAGTTATGAATTTCAGAAGATTAATTATGTTTTTACTATAAACAGAAAAGTCCTTATTCAATTATTGCGCAATAATCCCTAGGGCTGACGCTACTGACGCCAGGGCTGACGTCAGTGGGAGGGCGGCGGCGTCGACAGGTGGGCCCCACCTGTCGGTGGAACGGGGTCCCGGTCCACGGTGGACTCGGTCCACCGGCCGGCGAGCGGGCGGCGCACCACGGGGCACCGACGTGGCGGGAGCGGAGGGGCAACGCGGCGGCCACGTGGCGCCGATGCGGCAGCCACGCGGCGCCTACCGCGACCACGGCGCGGCGGCGCGCACGGCGACCGGCGCGGGCGGCGGCCGGATGCGTTGGGCGGGCGCGCGCGAGCGGCGGCCGAGCGGGGCGGTGCGCTAGCGGCACCGAGAGGAGAGAGAGAGAGAGCGGAGGCGGTTGCTCACCGGAGAGGAGGGAGACGACAGCGGCGGCGGTGCTAGGGTGCACGGGAGGCGGCGGTGCTAGAGGAAAAAGAGAGAGGGGAGCGCGGGGAGGCAAATTTATAGGGCGCCGGGGCTAGGGTTTGGCCAGCGGCTCCGGATTTCTTGCCGGAGTTCGGTGGAAGAGAGGAGAGAGGGTCGGGATTCAGTTGCGAATCCCGGCCTCTACGACGCGGGGGAGAGAGCCCGTAGTGGGGGGAACGGGAGTGGGCGGCGCGGGCGACGCGGGGAGGTGGGTGGCGGCGGTTGCGGAGGCGCGTGCAGCGTGGGGATGCGGGCAGCGTGGGCGGCGGCCCCACCTGTCGGTGGCCTGGGAGGAAGAGGGAGGCGGGGTGGACTTCGCGGCGGCTCGGGCCGCGGCCTTGGGCCGGCCCGGGAGGGGGAGGAAGGTGGGCCGACGGCCAAAAAAAAAGGAAAAAAAGGAAAGAAAAAGGGAAAAAGGATTTCGCAGGGATTTAATTATTGCGGTGAAGGTTTTTAATTGATTAAAATTATTTCTACAGCTCTGAAAATATCACTAAAAATCCTGTTAGTGTATTTTAACATGGAGAACACAAGAAAAATCCCACCATGCCATTTCCACTTGATTAACTATATTTTTAAATTAGAATTTTGCTCTAGGTTAAAAGGAAAAATTTATTTTACGCGATTTATTTCATGAATTTTAACCTGGAAAACAAACTTCGGGGGGTGACAGTGAGCTCCCCTCTCTCTTGCGCCGCCTCCCATGTGTGCCGCTGTCGGTGGCCTTTTGGCCTAGGCCACCGCCGCGGTGGCGTCGCCTGCTCGGCCCGGCCGACGAGCCAGCCGCTCCTCCCGCGCCGTCCGATTCGCCTTCGGGCGAATCTGGGCGATCCATGTGGCGCCTGCCGTGGCTGCCACATTGGCGGGCCCGTCCCACATGGCTGCCTCGTCAGCGCCACGTGGTGGGTGCGTTTCCCGGCCACTCGTGGAACCGGTCTACCGTGTGCCTGTCCTCTTGAGTCATCGACACATGGGACCTCGGGCCGTTCTCCCCTCGACTGATGTCGTAAATTGTTTTAATTGCGCAATAAATCAAGTTTAATTCCAGAAATTCATTTAAATGGCTCAAAACTTCTAAAATTCATAACTAATTCATACAAACTCCAAATTGAGTCATTCAACTTGCAAAATTCATCTAAAATTGAGCTCTATATGTTTGTTTACTTTTCATGTACTCTTTATTTGGTTTTTATTAGGGTTTTCCTTGTTTTGCGTGCCAGCGTGTACATTTCGCTGTTTCAGAAGATCTCGCTTGTGAGAAAAAGAGTTGAGAAGATTGTTTAAAGAAGCAAGATAAGTCACACATTTTTCCCTTGAGCATGTTGAACCTACTTTATAAAATGTTTTACCGTTTGCAAATGAATTATATGTTTTGCTTATTACATGGGAATAGGGATTACCTACCTGCTCGCTTGTGCCATGTTTACTTGATATCCATTCTTTGCCAAACTTGGGTGATAATTTGACTAGCTTGTGTCAATTATGTTGACCTTGCTAGAATTATGATATGCTTAGCCATGCTTAATTACCACCAGCTCACTTAATGGGATAATTACACTATGTACATCTAGTACCTTGTTGAGCTGTGAGCTCGAGACATCTGACCATGTTTTATTGGTCATAATTACCCAACTAAAATATGACTTAATGGTGGGCTGTGGGTGCATGGTTTTGATTGTAGCACTGTGGCGCCCCAAACTATGCTGGTCTAGAATACGAACCGGCATAGGCTGGAGGTCACAAAATTACCTGTGATTACAGTACCAGTCCCAGGATACACAAGCTGGTACTCACAGTATAATAGTGGAATTCAGAAATACAAAGCTTTTATTACAACAATGGTGAAGGTCTCAAATTACTACTGTTGTGGACAAACCCCAGACTGGTAGAAACACTGGAAAGACAAGGTACACACAGGCGGAAGCATAACAGTAGTGGAGGGCGACATGGAAGCACTGGGAGTAGAACGACAACCATAAATCCACAGGCTAGGTTTGGGAACTAGGCTTGAAACCCGGAGAAATCATACTCGGCCTGCCCCTGAAAGTAGGCCTCGACTGAAGGGTCGGGGTATCCTTCTTCTAACTCTATAAATAATAATAATAGCAAGAGTGAGTACTCAGTGTACTCTGCAAGCCCGGAAAAAATATGACATGCAAGGCTAATAACAAGAGGTGGAATGGTTCTATTTGGAAAACCAAAGTTTTAAATAATTTAGTTGTAAACCTCTAGTGTGTCAATTTTTAGTTTCGAAGTAAGGCTCACGCCTCACTCCATACCACAGGCTGCTTTGCAACAACCCGTCATTGTAGTACTCCATAAAATGAACATCGTGTCATCTCAGCACTACTCGGCCATCTTAACCACTCTACCTCAGCCATCTTGGCCCACACCTTGGTGCCAATCGACACCCCGAGTCACACACGCTCGTTCCCAACCACGAAGGCCGGTCGTCCGCCACAAAGGCAAACTCTGGTAACGATTCCCATCCCAAGAATCCTTTTTATCAAGTTTAAAACAAAAATACTACGCTATGAGAAACACCTCACATCCGCCCATGACCGTGGACACGGCTGTTTAAATAGTTTGACTAAACTCTGCAGAGGTTGTGTAACGCCCGTTTTGTCGCGGCGTTAGCGGGAAAACCTAAGTGCTAAAAACTCTATTTGCGAAAGTTTTGCTCTTCGGTTGAGTCTGGTCGTGTGCCAAGGTCCCGTGTTTCCCCTCTCGCCTTAATCCCGGAGAAAACCGCGAAGTCGGAATCCAAATCCGAACCCTAAAACTCCTCCTCTCTCTTCCCCAGCAAAAGTCCACTTTACTCCCTCCCTCCTTCCTCGGGCCAAATTCCTCTCGGCCTGCTCCCTCTCCCCCTTCCCTCTCGGGCCACCGCCGGCCCAGCCCCCTTCGGCCTCGCCTCCTCCCCGCTGGGCCGCGCCAGGCCGCTCGGCCCGCGCGCGCCGGGCACGTGCGCCACACGCGCCGAGCCGAGAGAGAGAGAGCGCTCCGCTCTCTTCTCTGTCTCTCCCGCTCCCTCACCGTCCTCTTCCTCTCTCCCCGTCCTGTTCTCGCCGGCACCGCGCCCCGTTCTCTCTGCGCCGCGGTCCCGCATTCGCGCGGCGTGGCCGACCACCATGCCCGCCACCGCCGTCACCCGGGACCCACCCCCCATGCGCCGTTGCCCCCGCGCCGCGCCAAGCGCTGGCGTCAGCCCTCGGCCCCGCCACTGCGCTGCGCGCGCGTGCTGCCAAGGAGCCGAGCTGAGCTCGCCCCTCTCCCCGCGTGCCCTTGCCTGTTTCGGCAAGGAGCCCGCCCTCCTTTTTCCCCTTTTCTTCCCCCTCTCCTCCTTTTCCCCGACCGCCGCCGGTCCTCTGCTCTCTCCGCCTGCACCGCTCGGCCGCACCCCGTGCGCCGGTCCCCTCTCCGCGCGAACCGCCTCTCGGCCGCACCGACTTCCTACCCCAAACCGACCTAGCTCGTCCCCCTTTAAATCTCCCTCCGCCGGTCGCCATCCCCGAGCTCGGCCCCTCTCCTCCCCGCTGCCGCCGCTGCCCAAGTCGCCCGCCGCTGCAGCCGAGGACGCCCGAAGGAGCTCCAGGCGCCGTCTCCTTCCCCTCCCTCGGCCCGGAGCCGTGCCGCACCATCCCGCGCCGTCGGCCTCTCCCCGGCGAATCCGTCCCCTCCGCGGTAACCCCTCATTCCCTCTCTCCGCCTCCTTCCGTTCTCCCGTGTTTTAGGCTGATAGTTGGCCGTAGACCCCCCTCCCCCCGGGCGCCGTCGTGGCCGTCGCCCTCTCCTCCGCTCTCTTCTCTTCCGCTGTCGTGCCGCCGCCGCCTCGAGTCGTTGTCACGCCCGGAAAATTTTCCCAAATTTCCAGACCATTTTGTGTATTAAGTCCCTGTCCAGGCATCAACCAGGGTACACAAAACGACAAATCAATAAACAGATCCAAACGTAAATAAAGCGATAAACACTTACAACAGAGGCACTTAGTCCTCACACCAAAAAGAAAACAGCAGCGGAAAGAGACGATCCTAGCTGGGCTTCAGCTCCACTCCACAGGCAAACTCAACTGGGGTCTGAGCCTTGGTCCTCTAACTTCATCTTCAACTCAGAAGTACTAAACTTCTGAAAAAGGGGAAAAATAGCAAGATTGAGTACAACCACCGTACTCAACAAGCCACACCAATGATGCAAACGTGCACAAGGGAAACAAAGGGACGCTTATGGCTATTTGCAGAAAAACGGTTGCAATCCTTTACATTTTAAAACAGTAAAACATTTGTTTAATTAAAGCAATATTAAGTCTCCACTGAACAACGCTACAACCACGTTGAACAGGCCCAACCATTCCACCTGAACTACACCGGTTCATTAAATCAAATTAATTAAGCATGTGGGACTAATCACGGTGAATCTGGTCGATCGCCCATAACTGCGGGCACGGCTATTCGAATAGTTTTACTCTGATCAGAGATGCGCAACTGTACCCACAAGACACGATTCCACACATGTTACCATGCCCCGAAGTATCACCACGATACTGCAAAGGGGAAAATCGTGACAAGACCTTTCGGTTAACTCCTCCTAACCAAGCGCACCACATCGCAGGTTTCGCCCCCACCCCTCAAAAGGCAGTGGGCAGCCCTCCCTCGTGCCTTGGTGAATCCGGCAGCCGATCAACCGGTATATCCCCGGCCGAACCGACTCCATCACGCCCACCCTTTCCGGGGAACGTCGGCTAGGAAAGAGCTATGCTACGAGTCCAGCGGTTGCCCATTCTTGCTTGTGGTAAGCACTGTTATTCTTCCAGGGTTTCCCATGAACCGGTCCTTAATTGCCATGGGTGCGACCAGCAAAACCATGCACCCACAGCCCACCATTAGGTCGTATTTTAGTTGGATAATTACGACCAATAAAACCTGGTCGGGTGTCCCGAGCGAACCACTCGTTAGAAGCTAATTGTAAACAGTATAATTATCCCATTAAATGAGCTAGTGGTAATTAAGCATGGCTAAGCATATATAATTCTAGCAAAGTCAACATAAGTGACTCACACTAGTCAGATTATCACCCAAGGTTAACAAAGGACGGTATAACAAGTAAACATGGCTCAAGCGGACGGATAGGTAAACCCTATTCCCATGTAATTAGCAAAACATGCACTTTATTTGCAAACGTAAAACATTTCGTAAAATAGGTACAACATGCTCAAGGGGAATTGTGTGACTTGCCTTGCTTCTTCAAACAATCTTCCGGACTATTTCCTCGCGAGCGCAAACTTCCGAAACGACGGAATCTACACGCTGGCACGCAAAACGAGAAAAAACTCTAATAAAAACCAAGTAAACAATACATAAAAAGTAAACAAACATGTAGAGCTCAATTTTACATGAATTTTGCAAGTTGAATGGCTCAATTTGGAGTTCGTATGAATTAGATATGAATTTTAGAAGTTTTGAGCCATTTAAAAGAATTTCTGGAAATTAAATCGATTTATTGCGCAATTATTAATTAATTTTGCAAAGGAAAGGACTACGCTGACATCATCAAAGGGAAACGACGCCGGAACGGCGGGTCCCACGTGTCAACGGGTCATGGGCGGACAGTCCACGGTGGAAAAGCACCACGTGGCACCGACGAGGCGACCACGGCGGACGAAAGGGAGAAGGTAGCGCCGACGTGGACGCCAACGTGGCGAAGCCGCGGGCGGCCACGTGGTCTGGGTGTGGACCGGAGTAAACAAAGGGGGCCCACGTGTCGGCGACACAAGTGTCGGCG